>OZ026516.1:37841405-38441405 GCA_964019695.1 Loripinus fragilis
AGCTAGTGAATTACAAAACCAGCAGAATGGACTCTGTGTCCAGCAAAACCATAATTCAACCCTGGACAACAATTTAATGCTTTACAGTAAAACCTGTTTAAAATGGCTACTATCAAAAAGACCAAAATTGGTTTTTAAGACCAATTAACGCTTAATGCAGGTCAAAAACATTGAAGGGGAGCATTCTGCAATACTTTCGACCTTCATTAAACTACAATTTGTCAAATGTTGAGATCTTTGTTTTGTCTATTTTTGAGTGGCTGTTTTACACCGGTTTTACTGTATTTATTTTATGAAGACTCCTAATAGCTCAGGGGCCCCTAATAGGTCTCATCACATCAGTTCAGTCATTAAATGCCTCCAATATGCACATAAACTATACAGGGTAGCTAAGGGCTTGTAGGTTCTTCATGCTAACAGCAAAAACCTTGATCAGACTGGGTTGATACACCAGCTGATCAGAATCTTTGCTGGTTGCACATCATCCATGGTCACATTTTTTTCGGCCACAAATACAGTAAAACTGTTGTAAAACGGCCACTCTCAAAAAGACCAAAAGTTGGTTTTCAAAACCAATTATCGCTTAATGCAGGTCAAAAGTATTGCAGAATGCTCCAAGTGGAGCATTCTGCAATACTTTCGACCTTCATTAAGCTACCAAGATCTTTGATTTGTCTATTTTTGAGTGGCAGTTTTACACAGGCTTTACTGTAATCAAATGGATTATAAATACAATGATTAAGAAGAATGTTGAAAAGATGTGAATTCATTTTTTGTAAAAATATTTTTGGTGTGTAACAAAATATGTGCTGTTGATACAGCAGTCTCTCAGTCACTGTTAGCAAAGCAGTATTGTATTGAAAGAGAAAGTGAAATCTGCTCCCATGGATGACAAGGTTAACGACTGAGGACTAAATCAGGGTTCAAGCTGGGCCTGGCAGTAGGGAGAAGTGACTTTTCCCTTCAGGAAAATTAAGAAAAAGTAATTTTATGACCTTGTTTTGTCACGTCAGATTTGGAGCAATGGTCCGGTCAGATTGAAATTGATTGTATACCTCATTTTGTTGCATTCTCAAGTTTTTCCTGTGGGCCCAGAGCATAGAACTATAAAGCGGGCTTCACTCTACCCATCTAGCATCATGGCAAAATGGTTGGTTGACTGAATGGTTAAGATCTATGGTATCTTAGGCCTCTAGATAAGAGTGCATCTTTAAATTTATTTTCTTATTTGTCAACCAGAACATGTTTTTGGTGCTCAAAATAACCTTCTCAATGAGACGGTTCTTTTGAGCACCCAAAACACATGTTTAAACTGATGGATAAGAAAATAATTGCAATTTTACGCTCAAATTTTTTGTCTATCTCGAGCCATGGGACTATTTGGACACATGTCCAAAAATATGAGTAAATATAGTTTGACAAAGGTATACAGGCCGCCAGATATTTGAAGATAATTTTTCTTATTTCTCAACCAAAACATATGTTGTGGGTACTCAAAATAACTGTCTCAATGATACGGTTCTTTTGAGCACCCAAAACACATGTTTAAACTGATGGATTAGAAAATAATTGCAGTTTTATGTATATGGACACATACCCCATATATTCTAGAGTTCTTATGTTTGTGTTATTACATTTGGCCAGTTGCTCTTTTTCTTTGTAAAGGAGTTAGACTACTGATGAGGCATTCATTTTCTCTAGATTTACATTATAACAAACACCAAATTTTCAAATTGCCCTAGTTTTTAAAATTGGTGTGGTTCGGCAGTAAAATGCACACAGTAGGCATCAAAATAAATTTCAAAGTAACTAATCAGTTACATAGTTGTGAAAACTTGAATTTTGTGCTCCCACTCCTCATTTTTCGTCTTTAAACAGGCTACCGTTTCGATCAAACTATGAGTGAATGCTTTCCTAATTTTAAAAGAATAAAAGTAAGTTTGATGTCTTCTTTCTGTGCATGCGTATGAATACACTAAAAAACAATGTGACATTTGGCATTGGAAAATTAAAATTTGTGTCTTTCAATTTGTTTTTAGAACTCCTTGGGTACTGATGAGGTTTGATTATAAGTAAACTTGGGATGATTCATTCTTTGAACATTCATGGGGTAACATGTTCCTGTTCTTCAGGGATAGAAATGCAGGATCATTATTTGGAAATACAGTAAAACCTGTCATAAGCGGCTACTCAAATTGAACACCAAAATTTGGTTTTTACATTACGATTATCGCTTAATGCATGTCAAAAGTATTGCAAAATGCTCCCCTTGGAGCATTCTGCAATACCTTCTACCTTCATTAAGCTACCATTTTCCATTAAGTCATTTGTTTTGTCTATTTTTAAGTGACCGCTTAAGACAGGTTTTACTGTCATAGTATTTCCAAATAATGATCCTGCATTTATGTCCCTGAATATTGTTTATCTTGGCAAACAGTGCCGATCCTCATGCTAGTGAAAGACCATATTCTGTCATATTTCATCAGGGTCTTCATTGTGAGTCAAAATAGCAGTTTAATGGTTTTCTTATAGTCATACACAGGGTTAATGACATAGACCAGGTCCCAAATTATAAAACTTTTTTATGCTCAACTCAACTGAGCATATGAGAGAGTGCATTGGCTCAGTGGTAGAGTGCTTGACTCTCGAGATTGAGGGGTTGCGGGTTTGAGCCTCACAGGAGGCACTGTGTTGTGTCCTTGAGCAAGACACATTAATCTCTGCTTAGTACTGGTTCAACCCAGGAAGACCAATTCCGACATAGCTGAAAAATTGTTGACTGGGACGTAAAGAATCAAATCAAACAAAAATTCATAACAAATCAAATGAGCATGAAATTTTGGCTGCTTACAAAATTTAAAATGCTGAAAAATTGCTTTCAAACTCTCAAATGCTGTATTTATCATGCTAATAAATGTTAAAATGCCAAAAAATGTTTGCATTTTAGCATTTATGAGCATGGTAAATGTCCTGCTCAGTTCAGGTGAGCATGAAAAAGTTTGATAAACTTGGGGCCATGTTGTCAGGCCTCCTTGGCAAACCTTAAAACCTATTAAAACAAACCTTTAATGTTGTTAAAGATGACCTTTAGATAAAACCTGCATGTTGCTTTGAAAAAACCCTACAATTACCAGGTCCTTTATTTTCATGGCTTTCAACAACATTTTTTAAAAGCTAGATTTTGTTTGGTCCCACTTTTCCAACATTTTTTTCTGTAGTCTTCATTTCTGGTCCAGGAAGTTTGTGAACAGATTAAAAAAGTTGTTGAAATTTTCCTCGCTAGCTCAGTATTCACAATTTTGTGAAGAAAATATCCCGAATTCTGAATACAGAATTTCATTAACCTGATATCTTCAGTGCCAAAATTGTTTCATATGTGGTATAAGTGAGTATTGGGAATTTTCATTAAAATTTATTATCATCCAAATACATGTACCTTTAAAAGCTTTGTTTTTATGTGTTTACTTTATTTAATAGAGTATATATGGGAATCTTTGTTTCGAAGATTGGGTGTTAGGAGGCCTTGGTTTTTATCAAAAATTGAATAACTGAAAACGAAAATGAAGAAAGAAATTAACACACCTAAATGTTTAACATACGCATAGCTCCAGATAAGGATTGGAGGCAATTGGGTATTTACCCACCTCTTTTTGGCTTAATTGGGTATTTCAAATTTTAAATTGGGTATTTCAAGTTTTTGTATTGGGTATCCATCTGAAAGCAAATAAGCAATGAAAGTGGGCCTTGTTTCTCCTGATTTTTTTTGTTTACTTTCGGTTTCACTTTCAGAAAGCACACTGGCAATATTAGTATATCTGAGATCGCTATTTGCAACTTATTTGGAAAATCCAACGTATTTATCAAGTCACCTTTGATTCTTCGAACCACCAAAGCGGTATTAGAGTTAATTACGATATGATATTATTCAATTCCTCTGGGGCATTTTCGCCCACGATACGCCATTGTTATTGTAAAGCGAGACGAATGTCGTAATCTTGTAAATATTGGGTATTGCTAAACAGCGATAAGAATACTCCTGGACTGGTTTACAATTAATTTAACTAGATTCGGCGCCACGCCGTGTATAAATTTGTACCGAACAACAGCTTGTGATGCGAAAAACTACAAGCGCAAACTGAATAATATAGCGTCATACGCTACGAAAAAGTTCGGATTTGAGTATCGAGGATTTTAATTGCGTTTTTGTACGCACAGAAATGAATTTAATTGCGTTTTCAGGTCCAAGAAATTGCGTAAATTTGCAATACGCAGCCTTATCTGGAGCTATGATACATAGTCAACCTGTTCTTTTGGCCAGATTTTTTTATTAATTGATTTACGAACCCTCCTACTGTAATTTTCTGTTACGTAGAAAAAAAAATGATTTCTAAATTATTTTTAAATATTATCCACCGACTCTAAATATTATTTGTTTCATTGAAAAAAAAAAATTTTTTTGAGGTTCTGTCTGTGTTTTTTTGAGAGAGTCCTGTCCAGATATTTTAGAAAATGATAAATATTTGAAGATTTGATACAGACTGTTGGTTTACCTTACTAGTTTAACTGTTTTTTCTTGAGATATTGAAAAAACCCTCTGAAAATGACCAGTCCCCCGACCCTAAATCTGAAAAAATTTCCCGGAAATCAACTAATAAAAAAAACTGGCCTTATTATCCCCCGACGAAGTCGGAGGGATATAGTTTTGGCATAGTCCGTGCGTCCGTCCGTCCTTCCGTCCGTCCGTCCATTCCGTCCGTCCGGAACCATATCTTAGTACCTATTTGTCAGATTTAATTCATTCTTGGTACAAATGATAAGTACCATGGACTCTCGATATTCTATAAGTTTAGTCAAAATCGACCCCTTAACACTTGAGTTATGGCCCTTGTTTTAGTATAGTCAATTATAATGCAAAACCTATATTAGCTTTGTTTGTGTGATAATCTTTACATTTGATCAAATCTATTATATTTAACAACTTCTCACTATAGACCATGATT
This sequence comes from Loripinus fragilis, assembly GCA_964019695.1. Lineage (NCBI taxonomy): Eukaryota > Metazoa > Mollusca > Bivalvia > Lucinida > Lucinidae > Loripinus > Loripinus fragilis. Next base: position 37,846,406 of record OZ026516.1, read on the forward strand.
ACCCAGTGCCTGTAGATATGCATGGCAGTGTCAAAGGTTTACCCCACCCCCTTTGACCCCACCTAAAGGGTCAAAGGTCAAATATTTTAATTTTGCAATAACTCAGGCAATTGTCAATATTTTTTGCTGAAATTTTGCATGTAGGCAGAGCAGCAATAGATATGAAACATATCAAACAGGATTTTAGTTTGAAGGCATGGGTCCGAGTCCCTGGGGTGGACTTGGGGGTGGGGCTGAGGTCAAAATTAAACTTTTTCAGAAATTGGTCATTTTGCATATCAAATTAAAGCTGGCGACTTTTGCAGCAACATGATAGCAAATATTTTGCCCACAGACACACCCTCGACCCAGGGGTTGGGGTCAAAAGGTCAAACCATATATTTCGTGAAAGTAGTCATGTTGCATATCAAGTTAAAGGGAATTGAGCACAGAGCACAATGAAAGCAAATATGCTGTCATTACACACACCAACGACCCCTAGGGTGGGGTCAAAAGCTCATTTTCTTTTCTTTTCTAAAAGTGGTCATGTTGCATATCAAATTAAAGTGGAGGAAGTGTAGACCTACATGCAAGGTAACACTTTGAATTTACACACACCCTTGACCTCTGGGGTTGAGTTTAAAGGTCAGATATTGAAATTGTGTAGATGCAAGTATATTTTTTTTAGTAAACTAAGCACTAAAACATACTTGACAGGCGTTTGTTATGATCTAATTATACCAAAGGTCAACTAAGGGTTAGACAAATGGGATTTATGTTTTGTGATTTACATGTTTCTCTCAAATAACCCTTCGTTGGGGGGTATAAATTCGTCGAATTTGTCTTGTTGAGGTAGGTTGAAGTGAGTTCACCAAAGCCCTATATAAGCAGGCCTTCACTGACTTCAGATTTGCCTCGTCGCGAGAAAACCTGTCTTCCGGGTGTCCGACAAAGCGAGTTTCAAACCAGTCTCCTAAGCTACAGAGACTAGCTAGAAAATTGAAATTTCATCTGTAATAAGTTTACATATGATACTTACCAAAAAAGCGAATAACGGTGTTGTTCGCAAACCCCTGAAGACAGGTTTTCTCACGTGCAGCCCATTTTAGAATTATTTTTCTTGTTTCTCAACCATAACAAATGTTATGGATACTCAAAAGAACCGTCTCCAGGAGACGTTTCTTTTATGCATCCAAGCCATATGTTATTATAGACATTTATTTAAATAGATCTTGAATAGAGCCTTTTCTCTGAATCCAGTGTGTCCCAAATTTATTTAGAATTAGTGAATATTTTGAAAAATCAAAGTTTGACTTTTCAAGGTGTCACTGTAGAACATAGAATCTATCATGAGTGTGAGGGTAGGATAGAAAAATCTGTTCCTAGGGATCACCATTTGGCAACACGAGGCTTGCTGAGTGATGACAAATAGTGATCCCGAGGGACAGATTTCTCTTTCCTACCCTCACACTAATAATGGAATCTTTTTCTTGCCCACTATTGTTTTTTATTTTAAAATAAGCTTCCATAAGTCCCTGAATACACTAAGATGCAATTTCACATGATGACGTCACTTTTACATAACAAGGACGTCACTTGACGACCCTGTGTGCGAGTTCCAATACAACCACTGTATGTAGCCCTCACGTGACAGCCTGGGTAAGATAACATGGGTAAGATAAGATTTTCTATCCCAGGGTAAAATCTCAGATATCCTTATCCGGTGTGCGAGAATAACACTGCCATCTTTCTGTTGAAGAAAGTGTCTTATGCACCAGTCATTTGCAACCATGTCCCCGCGAGGGTCGAGGAATAGTTGGGATATTGATTTTTCCATGTGCAAAGCCCAGGTAAAATCCCTGTAGTCTATCCCGGTAAAAACACATAGCTATTTCCCACACTGTTTTGGCGGGAATCAAAAGCCAGGCATATCCACTACTGGGACATCTCAAATGTAAAATCACGGTACTTTAGCCCGGCTATGCCTTCGCTATCCCCGGCCCTAGGGGGGACATGGTTGCAAATGACTGGTGCATTATTTAGGGCTTTGTTTCAGTTTTCATGTTATCAGATTTTGTTTTAATAAACTATTTTTAGTGCTATCTTCTATTTTACAAGTGTTTCTTTTTAGCCACAAGATTATATGGGCCCCTTCAGGCTTGTTTTGAGAAAACCTGATTTTGTTGCAATCAATCAAAGCTGGCAACAAGCCTGCACATTCACACAGTTTGTTTGTCCCTGTTTGGAAAGTACAAAAGCTCTTAATTACACAGCTCATTACACCTAAGGTTTTGATAAACAGAGGATATTTACTTTTTTGAGGTGATTACCAAATATATTTCATCCAGTGTGGTGAAAAAATCAGTATTTTCCACGAGTGCGTAGCACAAGTGAAATGCTGATATTTTCACCGCACAAGATGAAATATATTTGGTATTTGCCATAAAAAAGTAAATTTTCTTTTTATTTTATACTCAACGGAAATACTGAGAGCACAACCTGACTTTTTCTTTGGTAGTTTCTTGTTCAATTTGACTTCTGCAGTGTGTTTATTGGGGTATAACAATGGATGGAAACTTAGTTTGCACCTAGAAAACAGCTTAGAATCATATTTTAAGGAATGAGTCGTAAGAAATAAGCATTTAAAGAAAGTCTATTGAGTGTGCCTGAGGGTAGGCGTCACATGCAACTGGCGCTATGCCAGAATAATAAGTGACATCAGTATGCTTGATGTTGACGTCACAACATGCAAAGCGTTACTCTGACAAATATTCTTCACTTAAAACCTTTCGATAAAAAATCTCAGTTCCAAAATTGCTAAGAAAGCCTTGTTTCGCTACTGTGAAAATATAAATCGTATCAGCCACTATTGAAAAAATACAATATTTTTTCACCGTAGAAAAATACCAAACTCGCATTTGATATGCATTGAATTCACTGCTTGTGATAAAATAAAACATGGTCATACTGGGGCTCCCAATATTTTTGGTCATTTTCCTATAATTGCTTTGTAAAATTGTCTATTTTACAGGTTTAGATAAACAAATATTTTCAGCGTAAAATTGTAAATATTTTCCTACCCATAATTCTTAGCACATATTTTGGGTTATGAAAAGAACCGTCTCATTGAGACGGTTCTTTTAAGTACCCACAACATATGTTTTGGTTGAAAAATAAGAAAATTATTATCTGTTACACACTCTTAACTATGCTATTTATAATATACTTAAGGAATAAAGAAACGCATCAGACGGAACCATAATTCTTGCGAGTTTAAATTACGGTTTGGTGAAATCTCTTTTGAAAGTGTCTAATTGAGTATTTATAACATGAGATGAAATACCAAAATGTTTTCATAACACTAGATTTAACGCTACAAGAAGAAAACATATAAAAGCGTAAAATATGACCTCAACGTCAGATGGAAGATCTAGAAACCTCGTCTTTTGTCTGCTTGGTTACACGGTGTCGACTCGACAATGTCACATATTGCGTTAAAACAGGCTACTTGAATGGCAATATACTCAACGACAGAGAAAAAACATTGAACATCACTTAGGGCCGTCGAGTTTGGGTCGCTGGTGCACATACAGGGCAAGATAAACCTAGAGACATCAGAACTGGATTTCTTGGGAAAAACGGACTTTTCAGATACCATAGAAATACGCTAGCAGGGTATTTATCTTGACTTTAGCCAAACAAAGCACGACATAATGCAAATGAAAACACCTGATTATATGCCGAAAGTGAACACTAAACTTGCTAATTGTGACCTAACCTTTGTCTCTGGACCATTTGCTCATTTGAAAAACGCATAAACATTATGGAAATCATTAAAATGTAGAATATCGAATTTTGACATCTAAAGATCTCAAGTCATAATTCTTGAAGAAAACGTCCTTGTTCTGAATAAAGCTCAATCAGAAAAGAAATTTTAAACTTTTTAACGCAGTTTTCAGAGTTGACGTTAAGGACATTAAGCTGTTTCAGAAAATTACAGGTAGATTGCCAGCTGATCATTTCCATGATCCGAAATCTATGCCAAGAATTTTCAAAACAACAACAAAAAAAATGGTTGTCGATTCAAATTTTGCTCTCTTGACCATCATTCAACAGTTTACTTTTTGGGTTAGGCTGGTTACTCGCATACCAGCATGATTACATAATCGGTAATTACGTTGAACCTGCTGTAATTTGACGCATACATACTGCTTCCATGAATAAATATCATTTGCACTAAAACTTAGGACTGGGACGATACGGCTGTCATCCGATACAATAGGTATCGCGATACATGCAATGCAATACCATACGTATCACGATATATAGACACAGACACAGCTACACTTAGAAGCACTATTCCTGTAGTATAATGATAAAAAATTGCACTTTTTTCTATTCCATTTGCAAATCATTCAATAAGACAAATATTTTTGTCACTCTTTTTGGAAAATTGGTTTAAACATATTTTATTTCTCTATTTCAAATTGAAATGCAAGACATATATACATACAATATCAATCTATAGGATTGGAATGAAAGCTTAGAGCTTTTAGATTTCCTTTCCCAATGTGAAATAAATTAACATATATAATATTGGCAGGTCATTAGCTATTTATGGTTATTGTAAGCTATTTTTTGTTCTAAAAATTTGCAAAACGGTTTTTAACAGGCTTACAAATTCCTTGTACAATTAATTGGTTGATTAATACCTAGTTACAGGGATGTGAGTTAAAAGTAAGTGTTTACAATAGAAATATGCGTACTGAGTATTGAAAATAAAAGGAGAAAAAAAATATCTTAAATAGAGCTCAAAATGAGGAGGATTAATGTGGGGAATGCTTGTTTAAACTCAAGAGAAGCATCCTACCATTGAAAATACCACATAGTGTGCATTTACGGGTTAAGCTATATATATATATATATATATATATATATATATATATATATATATATATATATATATATATATATATATATATATATATATATATATATATATATATATATATATATATATATATATATATATATATATATATATATATATATATATATATATATATATATATATATACAGAGGGATATAGTGAATCAACTGAGCCGATAGATGTTGTAAATATTTTGCCTCTAGCGAGATTCGAACCCACGACCTCGACAACACCGCCTAGCACTACACCAGACATTGACACTACCAACTGCGCCACTGAGACATCCCCAAAAAAGGATGTTCAGGAAGCGCTGATATTGACGACGCCTGATGCAGTACATGTCGTATATTGGTTCCTTTTCAATGTGTGGCATCTATTTTGTTCGCAAGTGAAAGCCTGATGGATCCAAGGATACAAGTGAAATTAGATAAATATCAGAAGTGCGGAAATATAATTTCACAAACACCATTGCTTTCGAGCTACACAGGATCAGAAACTGATGCAGATTCAGACAGTAGATAAATACAGAGGGATATAGTGAATCAACTGAGCCGATAGATGCTGTAAATATTTTGCCTCTAGCGAGATTCGAACCCACGACCTCGACAACACCGCCTAGCACTACACCAGACATTGACGCTACCAACTGCGCCACTGAGACATCCCCAAAAAATGATGTTCAGGAAGCGCTGATATTGACGACGCCTGATGCAGTACATGTCGTATATTGGTTCCTTTTCAATGCATGGCATCTATTTCGTTCGCAAGTGAAAGCCTGATGGATCCAAGGATACAAGTGAAATTAGATAAATATCAGAAGTGCGGAAATATAATTTCACAAACACCATTGCTTTCGAGCTACACAGGATCAGAAACTGATGCAGATTCAGACAGTAGATAAATACAGAGGGATATAGTGAATCAACTGAGCCGATAGATGCTGTAAATATTTTGCCTCTAGCGAGATTCGAACCCACGACCTCGACAACACCGCCTAGCACTACACCAGACATTGACGCTACCAACTGCGCCACTGAGACATCCCCAAAAAAGGATGTTCAGGAAGCGCTGATATTGACAACGCCTGATGCAGTACATGTCGTATATTGGTTCCTTTTCAATGCATGGCATCTATTTCGTTCGCAAGTGAAAGCCTGATGGATCCAAGGATACAAGTGAAATTAGATAAATATCAGAAGTGCGGAAATATAATTTCACAAACACCATTGCTTTCGAGCTACACAGGATCAGAAACTGATGCAGATTCAGACAGTAGATAAATACAGAGGGATATAGTGAATCAACTGAGCCGATAGATGCTGTAAATATTTTGCCTCTAGCGAGATTCGAACCCACGACCTCGACAACACCGCCTAGCACTACACCAGACATTGACGCTACCAACTGCGCCACTGAGACATCCCCAAAAAAGGATGTTCAGGAAGCGCTAATATTGACGACGCCTGATGCAGTACATGTCGTATATTGGTTCCTTTTCAATGCATGGCATCTATTTCGTTCGCAAGTGAAAGCCTGATGGATCCAAGGATACAAGTGAAATTAGATAAATATCAGAAGTGCGGAAATATAATTTCACAAACACCATTGCTTTCGAGCTACACAGGATCAGAAACTGATGCAGATTCAGACAGTAGATAAATACAGAGGGGTATAGTGAATCAACTGAGCCGATAGATGCTGTAAATATTTTGCCTCTAGCGAGATTCAAACCCACGACCTCGACAACACCGCCTAGCACTACACCAGACATTGACGCTACCAACTGCGCCACTGAGACATCCCCAAAAAAGGATGTTCAGGAAGCGCTGATATTGACAACGCCTGATGCAGTACATGTCGTATATTGGTTCCTTTTCAATGCATGGCATCTATTTTGTTCGCAAGTGAAAGCCTGATGGATCCAAGGATACAAGTGAAATTAGATAAATATCAGAAGTGCGGAAATATAATTTCACAAACACCATTGCTTTCGAGCTACACAGGATCAGAAACTGATGCAGATTCAGACAGTAGATAAATACAGAGGGATATAGTGAATCAACTGAGCCGATAGATGCTGTTAATATTTTGCCTCTAGCGAGAATCGAACCCACGACCTCGACAACACCGCCTAGCACTACACCAGACATTGACGCTACCAACTGCGCCACTGAGACATCCCCAAAAAAGGATGTTCAGGAAGCGCTGATATTGACAACGCCTGATGCAGTACATGTCGTATATTGGTTCCTTTTCAATGCATGGCATCTATTTCGTTCGCAAGTGAAAGCCTGATGGATCCAAGGATACAAGTGAAATTAGATAAATATCAGAAGTGCGGAAATATAATTTCACAAACACCATTGCTTTCGAGCTACACAGGATCAGAAACTGATGCAGATTCAGACAGTAGATAAATACAGAGGGATATAGTGATAGATGCTGTAAATATTTTGCCTCTAGCGAGATTCGAACCCACGACCTCGACAACACCACCTAGCACTACACCAGACATTGACGCTACCAACTGCGCCACTGAGACATCCCCAAAAAAGGATGTTCAGGAAGTGCTGATATTGACGACGCCTGATGCAGTACATGTCGTATATTGGTTCCTTTTCAATGCATGGCATCTATTTCGTTCGCAAGTGAAAGCCTGATGGATCCAAGGATACAAGTGAAATTAGATAAATATCAGAAGTGCGGAAATATAATTTCACAAACACCATAGCTTTCGAGCTACACAGGATCAGAAACTGATGCAGATTCAGACAGTAGATAAATACAGAGGGATATAGTGAATCAACTGAGCCGATAGATGCTGTAAATATTTTGCCTCTAGCAAGATACTTTCAACGAAGTAGCTAAGTTGGATGGTGTGTTAGAATCGTTTTGAGTCTTTAATAAATTTATGCACTGAAAAGAATATTTTACTGTTTGTGTCAATAGAAAGTGAACTGTCACCAGATAATAAAACATCAAGTGTTACATGACAGAGTTGAGAAACTGAGTTCAACATCTCAATTCTTTGCTGGCGGTAAAGAATACATTGTAATAGATAGTGTTCTGCATTTTCAATACTGCCACATCTGCAGAGAGGTGAGTCAGTCAAGTTCTTGAGAAATATGTCATGATTTAGAGAGCTACATTTCGTTCGTAGACGAGTGTGTAATATTTGTGCCTGTCGCTCTCCAAAGTAGTAGTATTTTGGTGTGAAAGAATTGGGCTGATTTAGTTGGTATTCGAAAGAGGCGATAGTTGGTGAGTTTCTTTGCTCTTCTGGAAGATTGTTCCATTCTCTAATAGTTGAAGGTAAGAAAGAAGAGAAGTACTGGCTTTTTCTTGCGCGAACAGTCCTAATATCGTTTGAGTTTCTAAGGTTATAGCTTGATGTTTCAGTAACAGTAGAAGGTATAAGAGAGGTAAGGTAATGTGGAGTCAAGTTATGTGCCATTTTGTAAAAGAGTGTAAGTTTCTGTTTTTTCCTCCTCATGTCTAATGTGTCCCACCCTGTTTCGCTATATAAGTTCTCAAGTGATACTAGTTTTGTTGTCCCTGTTGCAATTCTTGCTGCTTCTGTTTGGATTTTTTCTAGGTCATCCTTTTCGTACTGCGTGCAGTTATCCCAAATTTCGTTGCCATACTCTAAAATAGGCCTAATGAAGGAGGTGTAGATAATTTCCAAAGATTTTCGATCAAGCTGAAACTTAAGTTTTCACATTATTTTTATTCTGTGCCATGCTTTTTCTTTTATATAACTGATATGTGTGTGCCAAGTTCCATCATTACTAAAGTATAGACCGAGATGTTTATGATTTTCAACTTCTTTAATTTCGTGATTTTGCGTATAGAGAGTAGTGTGATCTGGTTTTATGACTTTTCTGCTTATTAAAAGGGATTCTGTTTTTGCTGGGTTGAACTTTACAAGCCAGGTATTTGCCCATTGTGTTATTCTTTCAAGGTCTGAGTTTAAGGTTTCGGCTGCAGTGTCAGGGTTTTCTACTACAAGAAAAAGGCTTGTATCATCGGCAAATAGTCTTATGTTTGAGCCAATATCATTTACAATATCATTTATATACAGAAGAAATAGCAGTGGACCAAGAATGGATCCCTGTGGGACTCCAGCATAAATGTAGTTCCAATCAGATTGTGTGCCTGGAAGGATGACTCTTTGTCTCCTTTCAGAAAGATAGCTACTGAATAAAAGGCTACCAGAAATGCCAGGTGCTCTTAGTTTACAAAGAAGACCCTTGTGCCAGACACGGTCAAAAGCCTTGCTGACATCACAGAAGACAACACGTACTTCTTTACCTGAGTCTAAAGCTTGGCAGAAAGTATTGTAGAGAAAGATGAGTTGATTGGTTGTTGAGTCACCAGGTATGAACCCGGACTGAAGAGGAGAGAGGATGCCATTATCTCGGAAGTGATTATAAAGATGCTTGAAAACTACACGTTCGGGAACTTTTTCCAGACAGCTGAGAAGAGAAATTGGTCGATAGTTTGAAACAGAAGCTGTATTACCACCTTTAGGGATAGGGCAGACTAATGCGTCTGTCCATATATCAGGAAATATTCCTAGCGATAACGACTGATTAAGTAGAGAGCATATAGGAAATGACAACTCGTGAGCTAGTTCTCTAAGAGAACGATTGTTTATGTCATCTGAACCAACAGCTTTGCCTAGTGGAAGACTTTTCAAAACTGATTCAACTTCGGCAGGAATAATAACAAGATTGGAGAGTAAAGAATTAACATTACAGTCAATGTTAGGTAGTTGTGCATTACTATCGTCCAGTAAGGTCTGGTCTCTGAAAAAGTTGTTCAGCAGGTTTGCTTTGTCTGTGTCATCACTGTAAATATGTCCGTCCTTTTCCAAAGTAGGAATAGATGATTTTGTTGATGGTGTTATGAAAGATTTTAGAGTAGACCACCAGTCTTTAGAAGACAAAGTGTTTGATTTTAGCTTGTTTGACAGTTGATCAAGATATTGCTGTTTTGATAGGCGAATAGATTCTATAACCTTATTTCTGAGTTTCTTGAATTTGTTCCATAGCCTTGGTGTGTCTATTTGCTTGGCCTTGTGATATGCTCGTTTGCGTTTGCGTATAAGTTTTCGAAAAGCAGTAGTTATCCATGGTGGGTCAGATGGTCTTATTCTTACTGTTTTATTTGGTATGCATTCGGCTGTTAAAGTGTTCAAATGATTAGTGACGTTACTTGCATGGGTATTGACATCAGGGTCTGATAGTGAATCCCAGTCAGTGTTTGCAACTTTGGTTCGAAGTAAGTCGTAATCTCCTCTGTCATAGCTCCAAATGTGACGAGTAAAGGATTTCCTTGAAGTCTTTGTATATTTGAAAACGCCATAGACAGGGCAATGGTAACGAACGTCCTGATGAAGGAAAGGTTCTGCTACACCACTGTAGATAATGTTACTTTTGTCGCTAGTAAGAATTATGTCAATAAGAGAGGATGAATTTTCCGTGAAGTGGGTAGGTTCTGTGATGGTTTGATAGAGTGAAAATTGTTCACAGAGTTCAGATACTTTTCGAGATGTATGGTTACTAAGCATATCAAGATTGAAATCTCCTGTAACAATGATGTTGAAAATTTGAGTATCCAGTGCAAGCGATATAGAATCTTCAATGCTAGACAAGTAAGCGGCGTTAGAATTTGGAGGGCGATAAAAGAGACCAAATAAAACTCGTGTGTGATTAAGTTGAATCTCTATCCATATGCATTCAGTGTTACGTGGTTCCAAGTCATAGCGTCGTTTGTAGAATAATGAGTCTTTAACATATATCATAACGCCACCATGGGGGTCTCCTGTTCTGTCCTTACGTTCAGGTGGCTTGAAGTCTGGTATGAATAAGTCTGTTGTCTGTATGCCTGAGTGAAGCCATGTTTCTGAGAATGCTAGAATGTCAAATTCTGATAGCTCAGTAGAAAGGATATCTAGTTTGTGTATAATACTTTGCACATTGTACTGCACAAAGGACAAGTGTTTAGAGAAGTTAAGTGTGTTTAGGAAAGAGAAAGATTCATTTGACGTGCTAGAGGAACTAGAGAGGGAGGAAGTGGAAACCTGACCTGGGTTCGGATGTACATCTCCTGATATAAGAAGAAGAATACCTAACCAAGTAATGCATATGGTTATTGTGCCTACTACTAAGCAGTCATGGACAAACTTTATATTATGTGTCATATTTTTTATTTGAGTAAAACTTACTGGCAGTTTTCTTGTCACTACTATATGCGTACCTTCACTGTACTGCTTGATGTGGGAAGCTAACTTTAAATGTATATTTAGCGACACCGAGTATAATGTGCTGATACAGATGGGAAGAAGAAAGAATATCTGACAAAACAATGAAAATTTGAACTTAGGAGAATATCTATGCATCACATCTTTAGTGCAATTTGTACCTTTACTCATGAAACTTTTTCTAGAAGAAACAAAAACATATTGGATGGCGTGGTGCATACATACTCCCGTTCCTGATATCCTTGATTTTGCAACACGGCTAAATTTGATGTTCTCATACCCCACGATCTGATCCTAGGCTGCTCACAAAAAAGAATGACAATTCCAAAGAAATATTCAAAAAAGAAACACATAGTGTAGAACTAAAGAGGTAATGAAAAATAAATAAATAAATAGATGCAAAATGGTACAATTCCAAGAGGTCATATAGCAATGTGATGTTCGGGATAAAAATGTGCAATTTTATTGCTGGTTTTATTTAAATAATTCAGAGGAATGCCGACCTTATACGGAAAATAATTTTGGAAAATTGACCATTAATTTGACATTTATGTTGTATACTGAACTTACATGTCTTTGTCTATTGAAACATGTAATACACACTATTAAGACCAGCAAACATGAAGAGAGCACCATCTTAATGGATAGATCTCAGCAGGTCATGTGTACCATAAAAGTTATCCCTATTTTGTGAAAGCACAAAACCTAAATTAAAAAAAATCTATACAGGCATTTGAAGAACACCAAGGGCACATTAGATTTTTTTAAATCCATCATTACTTTTGCATATTTATCCATTTGATCTTGTTTTAAGTAGCAAACATTTACACTGTAAGAATAGAATGTACTTGAATTATTCAGAATATATATGTTGAGGTTAGAAATTACCAAATTTGCTGCTTGTAAAATATCTGAAAGTATCGTGATACATCACCCAAGGGTATCGATACGGTATCGGCCAAGTCCCTATCGATAAGTATCGATGTATCGATATATCGTCACAGCCCTACTAAAACTTGCATCATATTGTTTGGGTACATTGAATGGAAGTGTTTGTTGCGTTTCTTTATTCCTTAAGTATACATTTCCCCTATAGTGTTATATAGGGACTGAACTGTATATGCTACATTTGAATATTATAAATGCTGAAAAATAAAGATATTTCTTGCTTTAAAACTCTCAAATGTTGAATTTTATCATGCTTTAACATTATTTCATGCTCAGTTAAGTTGAGCATGAAAACAGTTTTTAAACCCTGGAGACAGATTTCCTAGCTTGGGGGCTCATCTGATACTGTATAAGCATAGGTGAAAGTTTTCAGGATAAATCCTGAATTCAGGATTTTGAGGCTGACTTTCCATAGAAAGTCAGCCTCAAAATGCTGACTTAGGGCCATTATAATAGCTTCTCCAATTAATCTCAGATTATCTAAACACAATAAGCCATTTAAACATGAAACCATTCATTTTTGTAGGCACCCTGCAAGTTTTAAAATTTGAATTTCTGAAGTTCAGGATTTTGGAAATGTTGAACTTTTACCCATGTCTTGAATCTGAAACAAAATTATGAAGAAAATTGCAAATATTTTCCTCTATAGTAACTTTTATCATGCTGGGTGTTTTATGTACTTCACAGTGTTCAAAACTTTTTCCATTTTACAACCAGTGTGGAAAATAGTGTGGTTCCTGATTAGCTGGTCTATCAGAAGTCAGCTGATCTGGATCTACATGGTTTGCATATCAGGATATATCCGAGATGTTGTAGGGTTTAAAGGGTTTACACACAATAAAACTACTGGTAGCTTTAATAAATGTACAGGTCAAATAATCAACCTAGATTTAGGTATAAAACTACAACACACAGAAAGTTAAATAAACTGAGATTGGACTGCTACTAATAGTTCCATAAGCTTCTTGGTGTGAAACTGCTTGATACATGAAGCTTGATCTTGGACACATGATACGTCCTATAATGCGCCTTGCAGAACCCTAGTGGTACAATTTAATTAACGCCCTCGTATTATATATGGGTTAATCTCTTTAATTAAAAGAACAAGTCCGTGCAATAACGACTATTGGAGCTAAGCTTAACACTCATATATTATTGCCCTTCAAAATCAACCCCATATTTGGGGCCCTCAGGGGTTTTCGGGATCTGGGGAGAATGGCTATTTATTTTCAGGGAGCTGGGGAGGACTGGTAATTATTTTAGGGGAGGTAGGGAGCAAGCTCATAATTTTGGTAATTTAGGGAGTCTTGCCAAAAAGCAAAAAAAAAAAAAAAAAAAAAAAAAAAAAAAAAAAAAAAAAAAAAAAAAAATGTATTTAAAAAAATAATAAGGAAAAGCCTCCTTTTTGTTTGATTTTTTAAAAAATTCTTCTGCTTCTGTTACACACCTGCAAGTAAATATCTTTTTAGGTAATTAGCCCTTTTTAAATGAATTTTTGAAGAATGCTTATCAGATTTATACTTACTTGATTTAACTGAAGTTAAACAAGCGTATAGGCACCAATAGCAATTGTAAAAAAGACATTATAGTAAAATGCTTTCACTAAAGTGTCTAGAAAAATCTAGTTTAAGCTGTTGGAAAAAAACAGCCCCTGTTCCTAAAAAAGAAAACCGAGTGGTATGCTTCTAAACCTCCAAGACTACTCTACCAGGTACAGCAACAACATTTTAAGGATGACCTCATACTTTGAGCCATATATACTTAAACGCAATAGAAACGCAACTCTTTCTAAAATGGTAGTTCCTTCTTTTTCATAAAAAAACATCCATCGATGATGAAATCGCTAAGTATCGTTATTTGCCTTACATACTGCACCAAAATCAGACTGTTTTGACTTGTGGTTGGCGAGCTGCAACGAGAAATGTAACGTAACCCCCATTTTTAAAGTCACAAAGTTAAAAAAATGTGCCTATTTTGCGAAAAACGTTATAAAACAAATTTGGTTTTTGAAAGCTAAAAGGTAGACAAAATCAAATAAGGTAATTTTATGTTCCTGTCACCGTTCATTTTGTCAAAATGACGTCTTTAATGTTTTTGCGTTATTGGTCATTTTGATCAAAACGAATATTAATAATCAAAAACTTTTAATGTTACTAGATAGCCCTCAATACATTTCATAGAAGACATAAGTATCGCGACCTGATCGAACAAAATGCGTCTGTAATTACTGTTTTAAAAAATAGTAGGTTGACGTCAATAAAGAAACGCAGCAACACAGAGACTGGTAGCGTTGATAATCAATAATTTCCAAACCGTTTTAGTGTTTTCTTTAGTTAAGGCATCTGGCTATGAGATCAAGCTGTTTATTTTCAAATCGAATGAGACACCAAATTTTTAGACTACATTAAATTTTGTTGAAATTTACTGACGTCATTATAACGTCAGAATGGATATCGTGATCAAAACAATTTTACGGCAAATCACTACTCAATGCGCAGGAACACAGGATATAATTAAGAAATTAGCCTCATATGATCCATGTGGAAGAAACAGTGGATTGAAAACGGTTGCGTTTCTTTTGCGTTTAAGTATATAATGCGTTTCATTGAAATTAGTTATATGTTATGCATTCCATGGCTTTTATATGTCATGTATTCCATGGCAAAGACTATCTTTACATGTACAAGACAAAATATTAAGTGATCATTAAGTCATGCACTCTTATATAACTTCATAGTTTATAAGTACATGTATGTGATTCTAATCCTACAGAAAGATAAATACAATTTAGGGAGAATTCGCTTATATTTTTGGTGATTTGGGGAGAAGCTGAACTATTTTTAGGGATGTGTGTGTGTGTTATCTGCCCCCGCTTATGTTGTCCACATGAGACAGTGAGGTAGTAAATGTACATGTATAGTGTCAGTTCGAGGAATGCCGACCTTATACGGAAAAGTTTACGCAATGAGCACTAGTCGGTTGATCCTGAAATAGTTGACGATAGTGTTTCACGGCTTCCAGCCTGCACATCATGTTTGCTGGTTGTTGGATTTCTGGAGATTCCTCTTTCAATATACTTCAATGAAGGCTTACTTGACCATCTACCACAGTACATCTTCTTAAATACGGCACGATAATTTTTCGAGACCAAGAAAAATATGAGGAAATCGTTGGCGGCATTGATATAAGCAAGGCATTTCCCAACATCTGCGAAGAACCAAAACACGAGTCGGTAGCGGCCATGAAGGCTATATTCTGGACCAATGAACTGAAACCACTTGGCGGCGACCAAGGGAATCGAGAGAATGATGTAATTAATTGTGATGACCAAAACCGTGGCCGTGATTTTACCCTGCTGTGAGTTCTCCTTTTGTGTTTTGGAAGCGCGGAGCTTCTGTGATGCTTTGTAGAAGAAAATTGGCAATGCTATGTTTACAGGAACCAGGATCGCCATTGGAATGAAGCTGTGAACAACCGCCTCGGCCAACCACCATGGCGCCATAAAGTTTTCATAGTTTTTGAATGCGAACGCATAATCGGTATTGTTTCCTGAATGGATTTGCACAACCGTGGCGTTGATTGGTACAGGTAAAAGGAAGATTGCGTTGAATAGGAGACAGGCAACGCTTATTCTCTTGGGATGCTTTGCAAACCAGGTTTCTTTCACATGGAATGGTCGCGCAACCGAGATGAGCCTCTCGCAAGACATCACAACAACGAAGTACCTAGCCGTGTGGATACAGTTGACATCAACGTAGGATAAACCAAGTCTAAAATGTGCTATCAGATACTTTGACAGCTGCTTATCGAAGGCTTTGACATTAAAGGGAATTCCATCGATAATAGCGCATGCCAAAAACACGACGTCAATTGAGGTTAACGCCAGGAGGTACCAAAATATGGACATCTTTTGCTGTCTAGCTTGAATTCTGAGTACACCTACTCCAAGGCAGTTACCTATCAGTCCTACTAAACCTATTGCTGGCATCACATACGTTCTCAGTATGTTGGAAAATTTCAGAACATCAGATTCTGTCAACCCCATAACGGTCATTGCTACTTCAGCCGTTGTCGTTGGCGAATAAGTCGAGTCGTCGAATACCGCAGATGTATTGACGGTGCCTCCGTACTCATCTGAAGAAGTCGTCAACAACGTTTTTGCTCCCTCCGTGGAGTTGAAGATTGTTTCCAGTAGGTCTGTCATATTTCTAAAATATAATCCAATGTCTGTATGAATGAATGGTTGAAATAATTTACACAATTAACAAAAGTGCGATTGTGCGACAGAACAATTAACTATCATAGTATACACCCTGAATAAATTAGCAAGTTTATAGACGAAGTCTTATTTCATTGTTGGTGAAAAGCTGACTTGATCTCTGTATGGAAGAAAGTACATGCCATGAAATGGTTATTCAGTATCGCTGAGATTTAGTAGTATGTTTATTTTTTTTACAATTTTTCATTAGTTTTAAATATGATTTTCACTTTGGCGCTGAAAAAATGATAGTTAAAACGCGAGAAATGTAAAGAAATATCTGCGTCGATGGTTTAAAAAAATAATGTATGGCAGGATACCTATTCCGTAGGGAACAATTGCCAATATTTGTATGCTACGGTCAACTAAACTAATATTTGTAGGTTACGGTTAAATAAATTCTACTACTAGACGGATGGCTGAGAATGGGTTTGCTCCCCCCCTAGGGAATTTTGTAGACATATCCTATCTTGTAGAGAATTGAAAGCCGAGTCTTTTAAGAGATGTTTGCACTCTGTGCTCCGGGGCGTTAGTCTGTAAGAGCCTGTAACATACGTTACTTAATCAAACTAAGAAAAAGTAAATTGAAAGTTTGGGCTACAAATTAAAGACATTAAAATATTTATAATTAAAAAGCATTCATATAGTCTGCATACTGGATATCTTAACTACATATGACAGCCATTTGAACAAAATTGCGGCTTCCTAAGGTGTCATATGCGTTACATAAATCAGATAACCCATTAAAATTTGCAAGTGTGGCTAACATCATTTACATTCACAATCTCTCTGTGTGTTTTGCAAAATGTTTATAACCATGTCTGACTAGCTTATGCAATTGGCTAACAGAAAAATTAAAGCTTGTTTCCCTAGCTTAAATATTTTTTTCTGGAATAAGCAATTAAACAACCCTACCCCTACCCAGTTTTAAGGTGAAATGTTTTGTATAAAAACTAAAGTAAAAATTATTAAAAAATATTTGCAGTTGATGAATGTGTTTCATTGTTTGTGATTTGTTTGCTTATATGAAAAGACTCATAAATCTGCAAGTTTGTTGCAAAATTTTTAATATCAGAGGCTGTAACATATGTTACCTGATGTAATAAATGGGCAAGCTCATTGTCTTTACGTAAGATATGCCTAAAAATGTTTTAATCTCCTCGAGGGAATTTTGCAGACATATTCCTTTTTTATAGTACAACTCATGCTGCATCGAATAAGGGATGTTTGCACTCTCTATGTTGGGGCGTTAGTCTGAAACAGCGTGTTACATGCGTTACTATATGAAATAAAGGAAATGTAGTTTGAAAGTTTGAGCTAAAATTGTGAAAAGACTTGCAGCTGTTGGATATCTTACATTGTTTAGGGATTTTAAATTGGCTCCTATGATAAAGACTTATAGATCTGCTAGTTGTCATCAAGTTTTAAAGATCAGAGAGCGTTACATATGTTACTGTGATAAGTAAAATCATCAAACAGTATTTTGACATCAAGCTGAGTAAGGGCCTGCTCCATCATCCCCTTTGGAATTCTGCAGACAAATTACATCTTATGTAACCATTCAAGGTGCATTTAATAAGAAATGTTTGCACTCTGTAATTTTGGGCGTTAGCCTGTAACAGCTTGTTACATATGTTACTATATCAATTTGAGAATAAGAAATTTGAATGTTTGAGCTACCAAAAGAAGACATTAAAATTATCTAATAAATTGACATTCTTATAGTCTTTATACTGGATGTCTTTACTACATATGGAAGCTGTTTAACATTAATACGGCTAACTGTGGTGTTATGTGCGTTACATAAACCTAATTATAATTTAAAAGCTATAATTGTGGCTATCGTCATTTAGTTAAATAACTTCTATGACTTGGTTTCAAACTGTTTTATTAGATTTTACAAACATATACTCAATTGATGAATTGGAAAAAAAACAAGTTTGCTTTTCTATCTTAAATATATTGTCTTATAGGAGCTAATACACAGCCCTACTCCAAGTTTTACAGAGAAGCGAATTTTGTTATTACCGTTTAAGTAAAACACATGATAGCGATTACAGCGTGTGGATATTTTTCATTTTCTTAGTCTGTCTTGCTCATATATCTGCAAGATGTCATTAAGTTTAAGATCAGGACACTTAATGTGTACTCATAAGTCTTTGGTGCCAAAACACTAGAAATTATATTCATTTCTGATTATCAAGCCCATGGACTGTTTTTACAGATGTTATCAATGAACTTTTGGACACATTTCCTAAAACTGTGCATAAAATGCTAAATATAGAGCCACAAATAGAAAAGATAGTTTCACATTTTTACAAGAAAATACAATAAATGAAATGGTCCAAACTATTTCTTATCAATTTAACACTCATGTTAAACATTTGTCGTTGTCTGCTTCTGTGGTAATCATTATTATCACACGCCTCCTTGCAACTAGTAGAATCATCTCACAATATTTCAATCATTTACTGTTCAATTTTACCACCAGTCCACTCAACATTGATGAGCCATTATCAACTTTCCAATTTAGCCATTTATGGCTTGGAACATTCGGAAACTGATATGAATTCCTAATAGTTGGCTCTGAGTATGTGTTTCAAGTGATACTCTGCAAGTAGGAGAAAGACTAAAGCTTTACAAGGAGGAAAACTATGCCATTAAGAGCAATGAGTACCTGGACTGATGTACCTTAATATTTCTGTGATAAAGAATCATAGCTGGTTAACTTTTATAAATGTAGCCTTTCCATACATGCAACCCACATATTTTCATCTAATAATGTCTCTGCACTTATTATCTTTCCCCAAGCATTCAAAAACTTATTTGAAGTCTTAGTACTTCTGAAGTGCTGAAACCAAGGTAACTCTTTCCCTTCAGATAAACGAACTAGATGTATCACAGCAGGTAAAGCAATGAAATGCAGGATGAACAGAGCACAAATTAGACCCTTTCAATTCAATGATTCACTAAGTTTCTAAGATAAGAGTGCGTAAAGGATGTAACATATATAACTCGTCATAATAAAAGAGCAAGAGCATTGTCGTGACATCCTTTTTGATTACACAGTCAGAGGCAAGTGTTTTCAATTTCAGTGTTTTTAATGGATCATGAAATGAGGCACCTTATCAACTTGTTTACTCTGTATAAATCTTCCATAGAGCAAAATAAAGAACTACTGATTATCCCATTCTACCTATAGTCCAC
Organism: Loripinus fragilis; assembly: GCA_964019695.1. NCBI lineage: Eukaryota > Metazoa > Mollusca > Bivalvia > Lucinida > Lucinidae > Loripinus > Loripinus fragilis. Next base: position 37,865,994 of record OZ026516.1, read on the forward strand.
TTTCCTTTTTCTGAATGCAACAGCTAATGATATGGCTGCAAAAACTGAGAAATCATAGGTTTTACATTATTTTAAGACATGCTTCAATGTACTGACATCAAAAAACAACCAACTGCAAACAATTGATGGCAATGTCCAACTTCATAATCTTTCTCTTATACCTGATAACTTTCAAGGTGTAACAGAAATTGTTTCAGACGGTCTGCCAAAATCATCAAGACTCAACATTGTAACTAAAGAAAACTTATAAAGTTCTTTGGGCGCAGCAAAATACTATTGATCTAAGACCTGAGGACTTAAGCACCAAAAGACTGGATAGGTTCCATGGCAAATGATGCAAAAAGCAGCCTAATAAAGTCTGTTTGACCAATGTCAGAAATCTTAAAGTATTCTTAGAGGTACACGGTAGAGACATAGTTTTTGCAAAATCAGAGCAAAGTTATCATTTGACTAGCACGGATGCAGAGGCAGCTGCAGTTAGATTGCTCTTGCCACTTCACAGGAAGAGATATATACCAGAGTCATACTCCATTGTATGCATATATGTGAAATGGCATTAACCCATATTTAATCAGGTGTTTGATCCCATGACACTGACATGCTGTTTCTGCTTTTGAAGAATGCTAAGGATTCAAGTTTGGCTGAGTCAAGTTGTTTGACGCTGGCACTCAGGCCACATTAAGCCTCTTGATAGCAAAAGAGGAGGATCACACAAAATGCTTATAAGTGATATTTGTCACAATTACCAATTTTAAAAAAGTAATCTTAATTAATATAACACATATAACACCATAGGAAGCTGTATATTTGTTAAAAAATCTTTTCTTATGTGTCAAAAATATTCAGCATGCAAACTACATGAATAATTTAAATAAATAGATAGTTTTATGTCTTCTTTCTGTTTCTCAGACTTTCAATTCATTTATTCTTAAATTGATATGGTAACATACATACCATACCATTACAGGCTTAATCCCTATTTAATAGAGTGCAAACATCTCTTATTTGATGCAGCTTGAATTGTTCATTAAGGTAGGATATGTCTGCACACTTTCCAAAGGGGTGGAGAGGAACAGGATTGTACTCAGTTTGCAGTCCTAAGACAATGCCATGATTCTACTGGTGGTGATGAAATGGGTGATTATTTTGCCATAGAAGCAGATACAATGATAGACATTGTGAGGGTGACTTGAATAAAGATTGTTTTTGAATAATTTTATTTAATAGGAATATTTATTAAATTGTGTCATTTAAATGAGAACTTTTATTTTCTATCTATATGTCTATATATTTTAATATTATAGGCATTAGGAAATATGTGATTAAAAAGGTTATATATAACATAGGGAACACAATTCCATGGGCTTGTTATCAGCAATGACAGTAATTACTAAGACTAAGGCACCAGAGGCTAGAGATTAATAGGAAAACATGTGAAAAACGGTATTTTTCTGAAATATCATCTCTTACTTCCAAGAAAATTTCATAGCTCATTCATTATGCCATGTAACATACATTACATACTTTAATAAGTGCTCTGATCCTGATGTCAAACTTGCAAATGTATGATTTTTTATTGCATTAGCAAGACAGTGCCAAAAATGTAAGATATCCACGAGCGTCAAATATTTTCATATATTTTTCTTCAATAATAGATACCAAAATTGGATACTTAAAATTGGGGGTAGGGTTGTTTAATAGCTCATATAAAACAATGTATTTGAGATAGAAAAGCAAACTTTGTTTTTTCTATTAGTCAAATCAGTATTTTAGTAAACTAAGATTAAAAACACTAGTAAATATGTACAAATCGTCTGTAAAATGAATGATGTTAGTCACGATTTCAACTTTCAAAGGGAAATTTAATCTATGTAACGCATATAACACCATTGAAGGCTGTAATTTTGTTTAAAATGCTGCTTTTATGTAGCTTAGGCATCCAGCTTGCAAACTACATAAGATTTTTGAAGAATTAGATGGTTTAATGTCTTCTTTCTGTAGCTCAAACTTTCATTTTGATTTTTTCCTTAGTTTGTTACAGTAACATATGTAACAGGCTGTCAGAGACTAACGCCCCGGAGCACAGAGTGCAAACATCTCTTAAAAGATGCGGCTTGAAATTTTCTCAAGATAGGATATGTCTGCAAAATTCCCTAGGAGGGGGGGGGGAGGGGGGGAGGGAGCAGGACCTTTTTTTAGCTCGAAGTCTATACTGTTTTAGATTTTTTGCACTAGGCATGTGTGACACTAGCTATTTAGATATGCAGCTTTTGGGCGCAGGGCATATTTTTTCCGTTCTGACCCGAGTTTCGCGAGATTCCAGAATTCCTGTACCCTAGATGCATCGCTACAGATATTTTGGAAGAGCATAGATACCTTAAGCCAAAGGCTTTTCTGAGCTCAGCTGACCGAAGACATATAGCATACACATTTCCCATTTTTTTCTTCTCAATTTCTTTAAAATTCTCACGTTCACAGCCGTATGCGTGTAGATTTTTTTGGCTGCAGTATAGACTTTCAAAGATGGCGGACGTGAGAGACAGCAAATCGTGGGCAAACTATAGCATGTTTATTTAGATCTAGCGGCCAGCCATAGACGCTAACATGCTAAGAAAAAATGGAATTTATGATTTTTCTATTCTCTTTGCGCAGATTGATCTGTTAAGCAAGAATTTGACAGAGAGAAGTGAGTGACTTGCAGAAAGTGGAAACGAAGCAGAGACCCGACCGCTTATTATGTCATTTTATCCCTTTAACAACAAATATTGCGATTCCTTTACTATATACCATTAGCACAGGCCTTGAAATTTACCTTTTAGTCATGAAAGCCCAAAGAAACCATCTTGGATGATGATATTCAAGTTTCAAGATATTGTCCTTGATATCGTGTAGACCATGTCTCTTTTCCGCTGTGTATCGTGTAGACACAAGTAGTTTTTTGTAAATTATGCGACAGTGTAGACATAGGTTGTGGATACCGTGTAGATCAATAAAACTGGTCATCATCATGAAGTATTTTGTCTGATTTAAGCTACCCCAAGTATTTAGAAAGCCAATTCTTCAGACAAAGCAGATGCAAAGCCCTATTAGCTAAACTTGGTTACGTCTCATACTGATCTGAGCCTTCCCTGCACGCATTTTCCATTTTAGCAAACTAATAGCTGGATTCAGACCAAAATTAAGGGTAGCCATTGTACATGTGTAGAACGTCTCAATTTCGAAATAATACCTTAAAAAGAATAAGAAAATCATAAAATCCATTTTTCTTAGCGTGTTAGCGTCTATGACTGGCTTCATCTTCATGTTATTTTTTTTACTTTCTGTATACATACCAAAATAGGACATATGTTTAAACCGTAAATTTTATTAGCAGTGTATTAAAATGCCTCACGTCTTGGGCATATTTGTCAGTCAATTGATCTATCTTAAGAAACAAGAGGACTCATCTTCCCTGGGTCGCCCACGTGAGAACGACTGTTTATAAGATCAAGGAAAGAACTGCTCCTCCTCAAAATCCATTATGAATGTTGATGGATCAGCAATTTCATTAAGATTATACATGGAAAAAAGTGTAAACTTCGTGGGCCCACCAAAGCTCAACTTGAGGTTTTTAACCAATATACATGTAAGTCAAGTTTCCAGTTTATGTGACATAGGCAAACAGCGCAGACCCAGATCAGTTGCCGCATTATGTGGCGTCTGATCAGGGTCTCCACTTTTGGCCAACAGAATTTCCTTTAAAATTGGAATGAAAAGGAAAAACACCACCTGACAACCCTTAAAACGGAAATGGACAGACTTAAGTGTTAATAATAATAATAACTCTTTGTCTGCTAGTTTCGTCTCTGTTGATAACCTTTGCAAACAGGTTGGGCAAAATAAGGTCCAAAAAATAGTAGTCTTATTTGTCCTAATCTGAAATTAAACATTTTGATTCTTTGATGCTTTCTCTGTTTGTTGAGAAAAGGAATAATTATAAAATAACAAATAAAACAGTAAGTCATAGATGACTCTATATACTAAATATCAAGGTTGTATGCCTAGTTGTTTCATACAGAATGTTTAAGGTTTCACTGTTGATGTCATTATTAACATAAAGCCCAGGGATGGGATCAGTTGTGACCACAGAAGCATTATTCAACCAAATTCGGTAAAATACCATTAAGCGATTCTACATACAGAATATCAAGGCTTTATGCCTTTGTGGTTTTAAACAAAATGGTGTTTGTGGCTTCTTCAAATAAATCTGAACATGTGTTTAGAAGTCTACCCCCCCCCCCCCCCCCAGTGTGCGGGTTTTGCCAGATGGTCATTATGCTACAACTACACAATGCAGACTAACCCATTGCACCCTGAGGAAGTCACATGACATAAATGATAATAATTCTTTATGTAAAGTGACCAATCCTTGTAAGGCATTTGGGTTTCAGACAGGAAGATTCTTTTAAGATCTCTCTAATTAAAACTATGTAAAATGTGTGACACCAGAGGTGTAATTTTAGCCCCAGATTCTATGCCTAGCAGTTTGAGTCAAGAGTTTCTTTTATGTTTTGCCTATGTAAGCCTGTGTAAAACATATTACCCAAGGGCGGGACCATTTTTGAACCAGGCGACATTTAATAAACTAAGTAGAGGTCTACTAGATGATAATACATGTACATATTAAATATCAAGGCTCTTTGCATGTAGTGGTTCAGATACACGCCAATGTAAAGATTGTAACCCCTTGGGGGTCAAGCCTTTTTGGTCTTAGCACCATAATTTCAATTAACTAGGTAGAGGTCCACTGGCAGATGCTTTATACCAAATATCAAAGCTCTAGATCTTGAGGTATCAGATAAAAATAGTTGCTCTAAGCCTATGTTGAGCACATGACCCCTAGATTGAGCCACTTTTTGTCCCAAATCCATAATTTGATCATACATTGTAGAAGTACACTAGGTAATGCTAGATGCCAAAATATAAGGGTTATGGGCATTGTGACCTCAGACCAGAAGAATTTATTATTTGCTATTTATATTCATTATAAGCTCGCGTGACATGCAATTGACTGTAACCATAGAAACAACTTATATGGGACCATGTAATGATGATTTAACTCAAGTTTGGTCAAAATGCAGCTGTAAGTTTATGTTCTTTTTTGAGAAGGTATGTAAGCTAAAATGGAATATGAATGCAGCGAAAGCTCAGGTCAGTATGAGAGGTAACCAAGTCTTTTAGGGTTTGCATTCGCCGATTATGGCGGTATTAGCTTTCTAAATACAATGGGTAGACAAAATACTCCATGATGATGAACTCGATTATCAGCATCCAAGACTGTTTCTTTGGACTTTCATGACTAGAGGCAGGGGCGTGCCTGCGTATACGCAAAGTACGCAGCTGCGTACTTTAATTTTTGAATGTCCAAAAAATAAAAACGTCTTAAATCGCGAAAAATGCAATAAAAAACATGCCTCACCCGGGTTAGGTCTTTACATTACAAGTATACCGATTTTGTAATCATCGTGAACCAAAGCAATAGGATTTTGACTGTTTTCACTTTTGTTTTGGAAACAATTAAGTCGGTGTTTAGGTTCAGAAAATGCAGGAGAAGCCACCATTTAGTTCATATTTTGATTTTTTTTCCTAACGTAGGGGAGGGGGACACCCCTCCCATACCCACCCCCTTGCGTACTTTGATTTTGCCCTCAGGCACGCCCCTGAGAGGGTAAATTTCAAGGCCTGTGCTAATGGCATATTGTAAAAGACTCGCGATATTAGCTGTTAAAAGGATAAAATGACACGAAATACGGCCAGGTCTCTTCGTTTCCACTTTCTGCAAGTCGTCAAATTCTTGCTTAACAGATCAAACTGCGCAAAGTGAATAGGAAAATCATAAAATCCATTTTTTCTTAGCGTGTTAGCGTCTATGACTGGCCGCTGGGTGTAAATAAACATTTTGCAAATGAAAATGTACTCACGATTTGCTGTTTCTCACGTCCGCTATTTTTGAAAGTCTATACTGCAGCCAAAAATTCTACATGATATCACTTATACGACTGTGACGTTACTCATATCAAATATGTCTTCTGCCACTTCGTCGTATATATTTTTTAAAGATATTTCTTGTTTTATAAACTATGAACGCTTAGAAGGGTCATGTTGGACAAAAATATGGTAATGCTTAGTAACGCAACGCAAACTATAACGCAAAAAGGTGTAGCAACACCAAAACAAGCGTAGAAACACATACACAAAGGCGTACTAAAGTTTAAACGAGCTTTCTTCATTAATTTTATTCGCCTTTTGAAACGCATTACAACACCTGCGTTGTTGTGGATTTTAAAACGCTTTATAACGCCTTAGTTCGCATTATTACGCTTTTTGAAAGGCGATATAAAACTTTTTTTCGCACTATTACGCGTTTTGATAGGCATTTAAAAATGGTTTTTGAAATGCATTATTTCTCCTTTTGAAAGGCGTCATTACTCCTTTTGAAAGGCGTAATTACTCCTTTTGAAACGCGTAATCATTGTCTTTTTTATTTCGAAATAATACCTATTTCGTAAGGCAATAAATTGCCCTTTATTTTAGCTCATCCGAGACATAAGGTTCGCACGATGAGCAAAATAATATAGCCATCCTCTGACGTCCGTCAGCCATCCGTCCCTACACAATTTCCAAAGATTTCCCAGATCGATGGTCAGTTGGTCTATTCTGCTTTATATCTGAATTGTATAGCATTCCTGTTGTTATCCAAATTTAACAAAGGGATTCCCTACACTATCGTATTAATCGTAAGTGTACAAATCATTCAAACATTCCAAGACCAAGCCCCGGGGTTATAAAACTTTTTTCATGCTCAACTCAACTGAGCATTAAATTGATTCTGCTCATAAATGTTAAAATGCCAACAATTGCTGGCATTTTAACATTAATTAGCATGCTAAATACAACATCTGAGAGTTTGAAAGCAAGACAAAGTCCTTATTTTTCAGCATTTTAGTTTTTATGGGAAGATGAAATTTGATGCTCAGTTGAGTTGAGCATGAAAAGTGTTATCACCTCGGGGCAAAATGTCTAACGAGCGTTTATCTTGACGCCACATTGCTATATGCACTACTTTAACATGAGTGGTGTAAGTTTTAGATGAGCATGATGGTGCAATTACTGAACACAGTTGAATTATACCCAATTTTTCTTTAGAAAAATTGTATATTAATTTCGTACCAAAGTCGGTCCGTAGTCTGTGCGTGCGTGCGTACGTCCGTCCGTCACTTTTCTTGTAAAACCGTTGGATGTAGCAACATAGTGTAGAGGGTATCTTAGGTCAAATTATGTATTTTTGTGTTTGCCTGCAAAGCATGGTCGACACATAGGGATCATGATTCCATCGGCTTCGTCGTCGGCGTCGTCGTTTGGGCGTCACACTTTTGGTTTTTCGATCAATACCTTTTGAAGGAATGCATCAATAATTCAAAGTTTACAAAAGGGTAAAGCATCATTAAATACAGGTCAAGTTCGAGAAGGATGAAGAGAAACGAAATACATCCACTGGATTAAGAGAAACGAAATGCATCTACTGGATCGGAAGAGAAACGGGAGCCCGGCAACCACTGCGTCAAATATAAGCTCACCCGTAAAAATGAAAAAAAAGTTAGCGCTACAAGCCGCAAGACAGAATTTAAGTATATTTGACATTGACCTTTAACTCCAAAGCCATAGTGGCGTCTGGAACCCTTGTTGTCATCTACACACAAATCATTGCGCTAAAGACAGGTTTTATGTTTATTTAACATTGACGTTTGACTCCAATGTCATACCCTTCGTTGTCATCTATTTACTATAAGCGATCTTTGTACATTGTATTTATAAATATAAATACCATCTATCAAAAAAGAAAGAAATAGGTGTACGTGTTTCGAGCCGTAAGACAGATTTTAAGTATAGATGACCTTGATCTTTGACTCCAAGATCACAGAGATGATCTGAAACCTTTGATGCCGTCTACATACCAGCCGCATTATGAACAACATCCATCGTAAAATGAAAGAGGACGTCACGTTACGAGCGTTAAAATATAATTTAATTAGATTGACCTTGACCTTTGACTCAAAGGTCATAGTGGCGTCTGAAACCTTTGTTGTCATCTACACACACATCATTGCGTTTAAGACAGATTTTAAGTACAGTATAAATGACCTTGATCTTTGACTCCAAGATCATAGAGATTATCTGAAACCTTTGTTGCCATTTACATACCAGTCGCAATAATTGTACAAATTATGAACACCGTCCATCGTATAATGAAAGAGGAGGTCGCGTTACTAGCATTAAAATAGATTTTAAGTATAATTGACCTTGATCTCATAGTGGCGTCTGAAACACACACAAATCATTGCGATAAATACAGATTTAACATTGACCTATGACTCCAATGACGTCGCGCACAGTGTTGGCGAACAAGACGGGGTTTTGCTTTTTTTCTGTTTAAAAGGTTCTGGTCATTTTTTTTTTGTTTTGAAACTAGAAGTGTACGTTTGCCTTGCTAAGAGTTTATTGATTCTTAGTTTTAATTTATCAAAACGGTGAAAGGAGAGCTCAAGAACTCAAAATTCGGGGGTAAAACGTCTGTTACTCTGTAACAATAGCGCTGTTGTAGGCTTACGCAAATGCGTATTACAACGCCATTTAGACGTCGATTTTTACGGAATTTAGTCTACGTCAAAGCTGAAAAGTCACCGTTCAACGTCATATCCAGTTTGTTGTTTAGTTCTCCACAACGACGCCTCAGGAAGTTAAGCTTTGTAAAATATAATCTGTAACTCGTGACAAAAAACGCACGAAAAATACAAGGATGGTCGCTTCGATAAGTAATTATGTAATCTTGATGGCGTTTTATTGACAAAATATTTGTTTGTTTGAAATGTACCTTTTCCGTTGTGAAAGTTAATCGAAAATTAATTACATTGCCGCCTTCCATTTAAAAATGTTCATCAAAACCCAAAGTCTTAAAATTTGTTACCAAAACACACTTTTCATTAAAATAAATATACATTACTCTTGAAATTTAAGCATAGCTTTAACATTGACGATGAGTCTCACTTGAAAATTTAATCTCCACAATGTACTTTGCTTGTTTACTTAAAAATGCTGTATATGAAGTTTATCCGCCGGAAAAATAAAGAAAATGTGAACATTTACCCCAGTCTTAAATTTTGTTACCGGCGGTAAAAATGGCGTTAAACAAAGAAACGTCAAACGAGGCATTTCAGATTAAGATGCCGTTCTCAGTTCTGTTGTGTATGCATGTGTACTAAGTTAGAAATACTGATTCTGACGTGTATGAAATCAAATCTATTGATGTTTGAAAGCTAGAAACGGTTTTCATATTTTTTTACCAGCGAATGAAAGTCTCTCCAGAAGCAAGACGTCTAGCTAAATATAAGGAGAAGAGGAAAGAAATAAGCGTCGCGACGTTACAATTCGACGTTACTTTTTGTACGCCAATATTGTGCGCGCCGTCAATGTCATAGAAGTGATCTGAAACCCTTCGTTGTCATCTACACATGATAAGTAACAATTGTGCCAAATATAAATACCCGCCATCAAAAAATCAAAGATGATTTTGCATTCCAAAAGTAAGTAATGGTGCAAAGATCAGGAATCGATACAATCAAGTACCACACCTGACCCAGGATACCAATGGGAAAGTGACAAACTCACAGAAGACACCACAAACGAGAGCCAAGAAGTCAGCCCTTTCCCAGCAGGTGACCACAAAGCACATATAAACAGACGCGCACAAAACATAGCAAACACAAGACAGAACAAAAACATAAAAGGTCCACAACAGAAGTACCGCCTTGGAACGGTCAGTAAAATATTTTACTGGAGGGCTTAAACCGGTTTAACGGCGCCAACCTCACCCTTAATTCAGATGTGGATCAAGACACATAGATATTTGGTTTGCATGAAAGACCCCTAACTTATCAATGCATCATCTCCTAAAACATATAAATCAAGATATAACAAGGAGATAAAGCAAGGATAAGGACTCAACAGTAAATTAAACTGAATACCGGAGCAAAAGAAATCCAACAGGTAAACCCCGGTGGGCCCGACAAACAGCCAAAGCATCAGGCCCCTACCATCTCATCAATAGATAAGTCTTTAAGTCGGAACCATCATAGAGTCTGAAGTCCGACCCACCGGCGTGCAATTAAAGAGGAAAGCAAAGTTGCCAACCGTGATTGGGTTGACTACCAAGCATGCAGTCTGTTGCAATACATTAATGTTATAGCCAATCTTTTTATAATGGGAAATTATTTTAATGAACTGCGCTGAAAAATTATTAGAGCCAACAATCTTCTTCAACTTATACACCAAGTCACCATAGAAATCAGGTTCCGAAAGTCCTTGGCGCAAGAGAGATTTAAGTCCAACTTGGAATTCCAAGTCCTAAAGCAGATTTTTTTTTATATTTGACCTTTGACTCCCGATCATATCCGTGATTTGAAACCTTTGTGATAATCTATACGCCATAAGCAATCATTGTGCAAAAATATATTTACATTTTCAAAGCAAGCCTTTAATGAATCTTTAGATTTTTGCAACCGTTCATAGCCCCATGAATGAGATAGATTTACTTGACAGCTGCCAATCTCACTTGCCCGTGCAATACGCTTTGAAATGGTGTTGTGATTGACAGCGAGCCACGCCAAAACAAGCCTCTCGTTTGCTCGATTGGCTGTCCGTGTTCACTCTGGCTCTTCTGCTTTTCCGTTTTACACTCCAACAAAACCGTTAATACGATTGCATATTAAATACAAAACTGTTTTTCCATAAACTATAAATATTTTTTATATTTTAGATATTCATAATAAAATGTAAATATAAGGATTAAATTTAATTTTTGCAATGTTCATGGAATCATGAATACTTCGGGTCTCTTGCAAATGGTGGGGTATTTTAGTTTGAATTGTGAATAATACCAATCTCGGCTGCACAATGTCATCACTACAATATCTAGAAAGTTAAGTTTTTGGCGGAGGTAGTTTAAGCTTGTTTTGTCTGCGGTCCTTAAAATAATGAGCTGTGTGTGAGTAAAGTTTGTTGAGTTTAGCTCGGTAAAGTTAGCAGCAATATTTCTGCAGCAAAAACACAACAAAACAAAAAACAACAACGCAAAACGAAAAACGGTCAAGTTGGCATCTGCAGTAAAACAGTCAAGTTAGTGCAGCTAAAATGTAAAGTTAGCAGCAATTTGGCTGCTAGCAGTTAAATTGCCGCTAGCAGTAAAATTGCGGCCATCATTAAAAGTTCTGCCAGCATTAAATTTGATATTTTTTTTTATTCTTTTGCTTTATGTTTCTCCATCTAATTGTAAGCGCATCTGGACGCCAATCCGAACTGCTTATCACATATTTTATTTGAGTAATGGGCCAAAAATCGCTGCTAGCTAGCAGTAATTTTGCTGCTTACTTGACCGTTTTCGCTGCAGCAAAATTGCTGCTAACTTGTCCATTTTTTGCAGCAGCAAAGTTGCTGCTAACTTTACCATTTTGCTGCAGCAATATTGCTGCTAAATTTACCGAGCTATTGAGTTTGCCGCTCTTTTTCGAATGCCAATACGAATACGTGTCACACAAATACATACCCTACGGAAGCCTATATGTGACATTGTGTTTTGTGTTATGTCGTTTTGATTACGATGTTTTTACTTTTGTATTTTGTGTAAAATGTTGCACATTTTAAACGGCGTAATTCACGAGGTAGAGCCAAGATGGAGAAGAAACGAGGAAGGAGAGGCGAGAGTATAAGCATTTTAATGCATCCGTCGTAATGTTAGTTTTTATATATTTGAAATCAATGCAGCTGGTAACTATCACAGTCAAAAAATCTACCGGAGGCTCTCGGTTTGATTATGCTACATACTGGGTTCTCACTGTGAAAGTAGTAACATAGACCCAGTGCAATTCGATATAATAGAGTTCGACTGATTATAATAGTTCGACCCATTTAAATCGACCAATTTAAATTACAGAAATTAATTCCGAGATTTTAATTTGTATGTCTAGATCTGATACAGTGCAATCGAAAAAATGATGGCATTTAAGGCAAAACTTGTCTGTCTGTCTGTCTGTCTTTTTGTCTGTCTGTCTGTCTGTCTGTCTGTCTGTCTGTCTGTCTGTCTGTATGTTATCGTTCTGTCAGTCAGCACCTGTCGGTCTGTTTGTCTGTCTGTCTAACCGTCTGTCTGTCTGCCCCTGTCGGCATGTCTCAACGTATGTCTGTCCGCAGGTCTGTCTGTTTTTCTGTTTGTATAAGAAAACAAGTATTACCTGAAATTCCATACTCACTTTTAGGACGAGACACAAGAAACAGACAACCACACGACAGCAAGAAAACATTCAAAGTTAAGCAATCAGTTTTCTGGCTCTATTCTTCAGCAAAATGACTGCAAAACTACATGTATAAAATCACTAGGAACTTCACAACAGAATTATTAGCCAATACACTCCTACATACAATGGGAGCAACAAGGAATAATGAATTAACAACAACATAATCAACGCCTTAGAATGGATCACCAGGGAGGGGGGCTTAAATATATTTCACCTTCCAAATCTTCATCCTTGATTCTGGTGTTGTTCATGAAACTGTTTCCCACTGCCTCCCTCATACCGACCCACCACCCTATACGTTCATTGGGGTTATCTACATGTCTGCCTGCCTGTATGTCTGTCTTCCTACCTGACTGCCTGCCTGTATGTCTGTCTTCCTACCTGCCTGTATGTCTGTCTGTCTGCCTGTCGGTATGTGTGTCTGACTGCCTGCCTGTATGTCTGTCTTCCTACCTGCCTGTATGTCTGTCTTCCTACCTGCCTGTATGTCTGTCTTCCTACCTGCCTGCCTGCCTGTATGTCTGTCTTCCTACCTGCCTGCCTGCCTGTATGTCTGTCTTCCTACCTGCCTGTATGTCTGTCTGCCTGTATGTCTTCCTACCTGCCTGCCTGCCTGTATGTCTGTCTTCCTACCTACCTACCTGCCTGCTTGTATGTCTGTCTTCCTACCTGCCTGTCTGTCTGTCTATCTGTCTGTCTGCCTGTCTGTCTTCCTACCTGCCTGTATGTCTGTCTTCCTACCTGCCAGCCTGCCTGTATGTCGGTCTGTCTGTATGTTTGTCTGTCTTCCTACCTGACTGCCTGCCTGTATGTCTGTCTTCCTACCTGCCTGTCTACCTGTATGTCTGTCTTCCTACCTGCCTGCCTGTATGTCTGTCTTCCTACCTGCCTGCCTGCCTGTATGTCTGTCTTCCTACCAGCCTGCCTAACTGTATGCCTGTCTTCCTACCTGCCTGCCTGTATGTCTGTCTTCCTACCTGCCTGTATGCCTGTCTTCCTACCTGCCTGCCTGTATGTCTGTCTTCCTACCTGCCTGTCTGCCTGTATGTCTGTCTGTCTTCCTACCTGCCTGCCTGCCTGTATGTCTGTCTTCCTACCTGCCTGCCTACCTGTATGTCTGTCTTCCTACCTGCCTGCCTGCCTGTATGTCTGTCTTCCTACCTGCCTGCCTGCCTGTATGTCTGTCTTCCTACCTGCCTGTATGTCTGTCTGTCTGTATGTCTGTCTGTCTGCCTGTATGTCTGCCTGTCTGCCTGTATGTCTGTCTGTCTGTATGTCTGCCTGTCTGCCTGCATGTATGTATGTCTGTCTGTCTGTCTAAAACATACATACATACATACATACATACATACATACATACATACATACATACATACATACATACATACATACATACATACATACATAGGTTCAGACTATTTTTGGGGTTAAAAAATTTAGAATTTCAATATTATTTTGGGTTTTCAGAAAAATGAAAGTTTTTTGGGGTATGATGATTTTGTGGCGTTTTTGAGCTGATCACAAAATTGGCCTGCTTAAGGGGACCTTTCTATGCATTTTACGTTTTTTTCTTAGGGGATATTTTTGGGGGGTTGCTAAAATTTCAAATATTTTTTAGGGTGCTTGATATTCCTGATATTTCTTTTTTTGGGGTTGGGGGTGGGGTTGAACAGTAAATGCTGGGTCCAAGCCTACGGATGAAGAAAAAATAGAGTACCCCCCTGGGAGTTTTATATGTACTTATATTCTTTTTGTTGTTTTGCCTTTTATCTTTGGCCTTTTTACCTCATCTTTTGTGTAGGGAGCACAGTGGCTCAGTGGTAGAGTGCTTGACTCGAGACCGAAGGGCCGCGGGTTCGAGCCTCACCGGCGTCACTGTGTTGTGGTCCTTGAGCAAGACACATTTATCCTAGCTTAGTACTGGTTCAACCCAGGAAGACCCGTCCCTGTTTAACTGAAAGATTGTTGATGCGACGTAAAGAATCAAATCAAACAAATCATCTTTTATGTTTTGCCTTTTATGTTTTTTTTTGTCTTCAGAAAGGTTTCTTTCCTTTATTGTCTTTTGCCTTTTGCATTTTAACTTTCGGCTTTTTGCTTTTGTCTTTTGTGTTTTAACTTTTGTATATTGTATTTTGGCTTTGGGTTTCCTCATGCTATTTCTATGATAAAAAAGGCATCTCAGTATCCCTTCAAATTTTGGCAGCAGACAGACATACAGACAGACAATTGATAGCGCATCGGATATGGGAAGGGGGTGGAAATAAATTTATAGATAGATACGTTTTGCATTTAATGTCATCTAAAAGTCGATTACACTGTATTCGAACTACATAATAAATACTCAGAATAAATAAATTGTTACTATTAAAATGGGCCAAACTGTCATGTTCAAAATTGCCATAGATCTATTTAAATACTTGTAAACACATATAGCATGGTTGAACGGAAAACCTTCAGTAGACTTTTTGGACTGAGATATTTACCAGCTGCATCGGTTTCAAATGTAAAAAAAAATGGTTACACAGGATGCATTAAAATAAATGCACCCTTGTCTTTCTTCCCGCTTTTCTCTCAATCTTGGTTCTACCCCATGAATTGTGTTGTTTAAAATGATGTACAACATCAAGCACAAAACATACATATGTATACAAATTCAAATATGAACCACACCATAAGAAAACCTGCATTTTGAAAAGTGAGAGCAAAAGGGCACTGATTAGACGTGTCCTTACATGCTGGTCAATACATTTGCTGCTCCCTAGTGTTAAAGTTTAATATCTTATTTCAAGATTATAGTGAGCTTTTGTAGCTTAGAAGGTCAATTTGAGTCCAACATAAAAAGTTGGAAAATTCGAAATTAGAAAACGAGTTGTATACTGAAACAAAAAAGTTATGTCCGCTTGACGTTTATGTCTGCCAGTTCCAAGTGTATGAACGCATTTCATTGAAATTTTCACATTACCAACTCTAATCATTTAGAAACGTTTTGCACCTTAGAGACATTCATTTGATAATCAGTAGAGCCGCTGACAAAGCAACGAACACGAGTACCCTTAAAATCAAAAGTCACAACATCAATAGCTTTGTGTCTATCATAATCCGGAACCGTTTAAGCACATTAAACATCACTGAGCAAATTCTCCAGTAAGATGTTATGTGTGTTAGTTGTATGCATTGCTTTTACGACCACACCCATTAATCTGTAACATACTCTGACGTCACAAAATATCGATCACGAGCGTGCGTGGAAACCCTCAGAAAATTCATTTTTGGTCCAGCATTTTGATAATCAAAAGAATCGAACAAATTTGTTCTTGTTTTCGTCATAACAAGCATTTCAACATTAATTAAGACTAATCAGCATCAAAACAATTGATAATGGAAATTTTTTGATGATTTTGCAATAAGGTGTGGGGTATAAAATTCACATTTAGTAAGCATTTCATGCCCGACATCAGCCATAGCTTTTGTTTTTTTTTCTTTTTGTGTAATTGTTGTCATAAGCAAACCGAACAAATTAAAACGAAAACGGTCTCAAACTGATGTTAGGTTAAGGAGATTTGGCAGTTCTTGGATTGTCATTTGTTTAATTCAAAGGGAGGTAATTTCAGTTAATTTCGTAAATTAAAGACTTTGAACTGCAATTTTGCTCGTTCAGTAAGTTGACTTGGGATTTTTAGATGTCTTTTCATCGTCGGACGTTTCTGGCTGCCATTTAACGTAAAATGTGTCAAGTTTTGATGATGAACTTCATTATGATAATAGAAAAAGCTGTGTGCGCATTAGGTTCAATAACTCTTCAAGATAATTGTTTGTTTTTGTTGCTTTACGTCCCATGTCAACAGCTATGGTCATTGCGGGACGGTCAGTTCACTTAACCACACTTTTTCCTGGGCAGGCTTGAGCAAGCGGTTAACCAGTAATTTGTGCACATACTTTCGCTTGTAACTGACAACAACCCTTCTTGAATAAATCAGCGGAAGGGAGGAGAATGACCGTAGAAATTATTTCATGATCAATCTCCACGAAAGTATGGTACTGAGCCGGGATCGAACTAGCGACCTCTGGATCTGCAGTCAGACACGCATCTGTAGCCAGACACGTTACGGACTGTGCTACACGGCCCGGTAAGAAGATAAAAAAAAAATAATTACCAATTTTTGAGTGTCCGACGTTTGATAAACATTTTGGTTTTATTTTTGCTGCGACATCTTTACTAGATCGAACGATACAGTACCATGAAAATCGGACGTTTCTTTTTTGTTTAAGTATATATCGATAAGGCTAATTACCACTGTTTCAATGCTTTATCAGTTTCTCGGTTGATGCGCAGCCTATCTGTGCCTTTGTTTTCTGTACATGTAAAAATGCAACTCATTTTTTTTTTTCATCGCTATGATCAGTTTATTTTTCTATATAAAGATTATTTGTCTATAGCTAGTCCCTGTAGCTACACAGCCAATTCTGTGTTGGACTTGCTTGAAATCCCTAAAGGCAAGTTTTATCATGATGAGGCTCATATGCCAAAGATTATACAATACAACTACTCATACTTGGCGTGGAAACTAGTGGACACAATTTACACAATTTAATTTTGTTTTAAAAGAATAACAAAATAAATGCAGGTACACTGAGCGACTAACGAAGTAAGAAAGACAGCAAGGATCAGGAATCAATACAATCAAGTACCACACCTGTCCCAGGATACCAAATGGGAAAGTAACGAAATCACATTAAACATCACAAACAAAAGCCAAGAGGTCAACCCCTTCCCTTCAGGTGACCACAAGGCAGCAAAGAACAGACGCAAAAGCATGACAAACACAAGGCATAAATAACACAAATGATCAACAAAAGAAGTACCACCTTGGAACGGCCAGTAAAAGTATTTTACTGGAGTGCTTAAACCAGTTTCACAGCACGCCAACCTCACCTTTAGTTCAGATGTGAATCAAGACACATAGATGTTTGGTTTGCATTAAATACATCTAACTTATCCACGCATCATCTCCTTGATAATATAAATCAAGATATAACAAGGAGATAAAGCAAAGAAAACGACTCAACAGTACATAAAACTGAATACTGGAACAAAATAAATCCAACAGGTAAACCCCGGTGGGCCTGACAACTGCCAAAGCATCAGGCCCCTACCATCTCATCAATAGATAAGTCTTTAAGTTGGAACCATCATATAGTCTGAAGTCTGACCAACGGGCGTGCACTTAAAGAGGAAAGCAAAATTGCCGACCGTGTTGACCACCAAGCATACAGTATATTGCAATACAGACCTGGCACTAACGAAAAAGAAACCTGGCACATTTGTTTGTCTCTAACTTGTAAAAAAACAAGTCTTTAGGCTAAAAGTAAATGTTTATTTTAATAAAAGAATATCAAATGTGATTTTTATAAAAGCAATATTTATCAAATATATAAATATTTCCTATAACATTACAAATTTGTTACTTTTTGCCTGAACAGCTTGTATGAAGAAATGTTCAAATTATTTTCATATTTGTAAAATCAATAATACTCATTACATGCAAAATTGCCACAACAACGGTAACATCTGGAAAAAGTTGCTGTTTGTCACACCTGCTGGGACTGGCATGGTCTGACATAGGAGTCCACGTTTCTGTCCAGTCCTGCACAAGTTTGTCAACAAACTAGTGTGTTGACATTTGCGACCTGGTAAATTTTAATGCATTCCACCATCCATTTGCTGTAAAGTATCTGCTCCACATGCTGAACTGGCTAGCACATTAAACAAGTGAACTTGACCTATATTTTACAAGCTCCAGTGACTTGTATTTTTATATTTGTATGTCAACCCTTATGCTCTCATCAACTATAATGCCTAACACCATCAAACATTGCATAAGGCATCCCCTTAACATCTTGAGTCAGCACACACCTTAATCCGATGGCTTCAACATTGACATTGCCATTTTTATGTCCAACTTCAGGATCTCGCGAAAAGGTTGTGTCTACAACCACCAAAGGGTACATAAGACATCTCCTAAAAATCATGTCTTGATCCTGAGACCTTGACCTAAACTGAAACAAAGTTCTAATTGGTTAACACCTTGACCGGTGACCTTTATTTTTGCTCCATTAATAAATAAAGGCCCAATGACTTTGTCTCCATTTCCCAAGCAGATGCAAACGTAACTTATATGGAGTTCTTGTTCTTTGTCGAAACATATCTCAGTTTTATGTATGTTAGTTACTTTGTTGTGGCTGTGTAGCCAAAGTACATCACGTCAAAGTCCTAATGCAAAAATAATTCTGCCCATCAATCTATTTCTTTCTTAATTTAAATTGAAATTACACGTTCATCTTATCAACATTTCAAGTAAAGTAGATTGAACCTGGAATGAATCTGTATTAACTTAATTCAGAATGAAGATTTCATACATCTAGATAAACCAATTATTTATTCACTTGGCAATTCAGAAAAGCAATGCCAGGAACTGGTGCAATTAGATTCTAAACCCTGCCCACAAAACCGCAAGGATAAAGAGTCACAGCCAGATTGATGTGAGTAAACAGTTGCCATATGATGAAACAGAGTAAGAAGCTCTTTTCGAAGTAGGTGGTGAATCAGAATTCGAACATAACTGACTAAAGATTACATCTTAAATAGGACAATGAAATAATAACACAGAACAGCCAGGAACCACAACAAAGCATCAACTTAGAATGGTCAGTAATTCGTTTCCAGTGGATTTATGTTAAATTTACGATGGTTCAGTCCTAATCCTCACTTTCGATGTGGTTCTAGTACATGTATTTGATTTGCCCACGTGGAGGTTTCCAACTCATCAATAAATCAAAATCCATGGGCGTCAACGGATTCGCAGGTAATACAATGGTGGTTCAATGATGAAGGGTTAAGAGAAGCAACGCGTACTCTGACCTTTTACATCGCCACATGAACACTGGAGGAAATGAAAGCCAAAAGTTGAATCCTGGTGAGCCAGCAAACAGAGTACGTGTAAGGGTTAATTTGTGCTACAACTATTGCTAATTTCATATGTTAAGCAAATACAAGTTTTTAAAATAAAACTACATTTAATTAGGATTATATTCTGTTGCTCTTCTATGGATGATGTAAACACTTCAATGTGTTATGTCTATGACATGTATTTGCAAAGTAGGAAAGGTGGCAAAAATCTGAAATCGATACAATCAAGTACCACACCTGACCCAGGATGCCGTATGGGAAAGTTATAAATATACAAAAAAACACATCAGATGTATGAGAGCCAAGAAGTCAGCATTTTCACAGCAGGTGACCACAAGGCTGAATGACACAGACAACATAATATAGCAAAGACAAACACAAAATTAAAAAAAAGATCCACAAAAGAAGTACCGCCTTGGAATGGCCAGTAAGAAAATTACTGGAGGGCTTAAACTAGTTTCACGGTACCAACCTCACGCTTAAAATTCTGATGTGTATTAAGACACATAAATGTTTGATTCGCATGAAAGATCACTAACTTATTCATGAATTATCTCCAAGTACATATACATCAAAAAAAGGAGATAAAGCAAAGATAGGAACTTAACAGTACATACAACTGAATACCAGAGCATTATAAATCAAACAGTTAAACCCCGGTGGGCCGGACGACAGACACAGCATCTGGCCCAAACCCTCTCATCTATAGAAAGTTCTTTAAATCGGAACCGTCAAAGCAAATCTCTTAATTTCCTACCACCACTGTCATCACATTAAGCAAATCTACTGAAGGTGAAAGTAGTAAAAAGAACTTGTGTTCGCTGGTACATGTATATAAAGCAAAACGTGATTGTTTCAGAGTTTTTCCAGTAGGCCTTTGAGTCCAATGAACAAAAATAGTAAATGAGTATGATCAGGAAATACCACAATCACAAACTGCAGACAACCCGTGGCACCGCGAGGAAGAGCCGCCAAACCACCACGAGACACCAGGAAGACAAATTAAGCAAAGCAATCAGCCCTCTCTTCCCCATCAAGATGATTGCAATACTAGAAAGGACATAAAGTAACGTACAACAAAACATAGAACAATTACAGACTCCCACAATGGGAGTTACAATAAACAAAAAGTCAACAACAACAGAACCACCGCCTTAGAACTGTCAGCAGCCTAAGCCAAATTCGTTGACGTTTCAAAATCAGTTCTTTGGTTTTAGAAGGCTAAGTATCACAAGAAATTCATTTAAGCACGTCATCTTATTTGAGCTTTACATTTCTTTACATGCTGTTACATCAACTTGATCTGCCAGTGTCCCAATTCTACGTGGCCATTGAGGCTATCATTCGAATATATCAACATTTCTCTGCACTCTTATTGAATGAAGATTCCAGATTTGCACAACCTAAGAAGCCACCACGCGAGCTGATCAATATTTGTGCTTTAACAACGGCAGCAACTAGGGCACATATTTGCCCAGTAAAATATATCTAAGCCCCCACCCTAGTGGCCTTGGCTGCTGTCCGTTCTGAGGTGGTGATTATGTTGTTGGTGAGTCTTTGTTTTTTGTTGCTCCCATTGTGTTAGGTCCTTGTTTTATTGTTTACTTTTTATTGTCCTTTCTAGTTTTGTTATTATCTTTCTGAGGTATAGAGAGCTGGTTGCTTTACTTTGATTATGTTGTTGTGTGGCTGTCAGTATTCATTGTACCATTGGTGTCATAGGTTGGTCTGTGGTCTATGCTAGTGGCACTTCTTGGTCATACACATCTGTTTTGGGCGTTTCTATTTAGTTCTGCTTAATGAGATCAATAAAACAGAATCGGACATATTCAACATAAAATGGAGTTAGTGTCTTTAATTATCCCATATCTCTCAGGTCTTTAAATAGTGTATCAAGCAATGAAAGCTCAGACGCTCCAGCGTTCCCCGCCATAGCTCTATTCGCTGATTGGAACATAAAGATGTTAAATACAACAACTGGGTCTGCAGCAGTGTATTTAAAAAAAGTTGCAGAAGCAGAATTCACATTAATCTTGCAGACACATGATTTGACCTGAAAATAAAAATAATAAATTATGAATAATTATTAATAGTAAAACATCTTCGGATGCACAAATATATGTTTTTTTCTGCGTTGTGTTTTGCTGACTGGTTTCACATTATATACATGTAATTAAACAACTATTAAAGTTTATTTTTTAGAAAAGAAAAACTGATCTGATATCAGTAAAACTGCCAAATTTTAAAGTTCTCATAGGTACAATTATTGCATCATTATGGTAAAAAAACAAAGATCTCCAGTAGAGCACAATGCGCTCACAAGCATAGAATGAGTACAATTCAGTTATTTCACGACCTGCAGACAGACAGAAAGAGAAAGACACATATACTCATAGATAGATAATTTTATATATGGATAGATAGATACATACATACATACAGTAACTATACATGTACGTAGATAGATAGATAGATAGATAGATAGATAGATAGATAGATAGATAGATAGATAGATAGATAGATACGTTTTGCATTTCATGTCATCTAATTGTCGATTGAACTGCATCAGAAAAAAACCTTTGAATAAATTTCCGTAACAATTTAAACTATTATAAGGGACTAAATTGTCTCGTATTTAATTGTCCTGGATCTATTTGAATGCTTTCACAGAGAGAGAACCCGATTTGTAGCATGCCCTGTACATTTTTGACTTTGTGGTTGTTACCAGCTGCATGGATTTCAAATGTAAAATACCCACTAACATTACATGTACAATGAATGCATTAAAATACTTACAACTTCGTTTTCGCCCATCTTTTCGTCTATATCTTGTCTCTACCTCGTGAATTGCGCCGTTCAAAATAAACAACATCGAACACAGAACACAAAACAAGAAACTCAAAATACGAAAGTAAAAAGTTAAAACACCGAAATCAAAACGTCATAGCACAAAAC
This sequence comes from Loripinus fragilis, assembly GCA_964019695.1. Classification (NCBI taxonomy): domain Eukaryota; kingdom Metazoa; phylum Mollusca; class Bivalvia; order Lucinida; family Lucinidae; genus Loripinus; species Loripinus fragilis. Next base: position 37,888,305 of record OZ026516.1, read on the forward strand.
ACAATGTCACATATAGGCTTCCGTAATACCCCTTCTTTAGATCCAAAGAATGACCAATGTTTCGTTCCTCGTTCACTTGAGAGACAAAAACCTAAGACAGAGAGCCGAAATTATCTTGTTATTCTTCACGCCGCTCCTGCTTTTATAATCATGGTTGTCCTTCACTAACTCTTTGCATGATTGGCAATTTTTTCATGTTTTTTTATTGTCGTTTGCTGACTTTTTTTTTCAAAACTAACTTCTTAAAATATCTCTCAGGAACAATATCAGAGTGTCAAATGGGTTGGATCCAGGACGTCGGTCCTGATCCTGTTCCAAACTGTTTGCAAAGGTGATCTGAAGTATGAGTCTGCAGACGACAAAAGTCGCCGACAGTAAGGGGAGAGAGCTAATTACGATTCATCAACACCCAAGCCATCTAAGTGACTTGATTATGATTACAGGAGAGCCAACTCTCTTAACTCTCTGTCTGCTGGTGACAACTTTTGTCGTCTGTTGATTACCTTTACTAACAGTTTGGGCACAGATCTGGCCCGACAAAACGTCGGGCCTGATCTGGATCCAAACCTTGGATACTATGATGGTATTCCTTATTTTTTTCCTCGAAAAAGTTATTTTTTAAAGAAAAAAAAATCAGCGGACGACAAAAGCATGCAACATAACCAAGCATTCAAAGAGTTATTGATACCTTGGACCTGTATAATTAACATATTTATGCTTAGCGTTCAAGATGAGATGCCACAAACAGGTATATCAAGCATCCAAAATAACCAGCGGTCCTAATGCTGAATAGTAGGTCATCTTCAGACCATCTAATGTATTTGAATTTATGTGCGAATAAAATTAATGTTCCAATATATACAACGTGTGCCTCAAACATTTTGTTTTAGACTAAATTTAGACGAATTCTATACGCTTTAAGACATTTTTAGACGTAATTAAGGCAAAATGTCGTAATCGACGAATTATCTATTATACGAAATATCGTATTCGATGAAAATACCATTAGACGAAATGGTTTTAGACGAATTGTCATGGATCCCAAGAACATGAACCGTAAAAAATAAGTGTAACTTAACACCAAGTTTGGCGGCAGCTGAATTGCCACTGTTTTTGTGTTATTATATGACTTTTTGCTTACTGTAAAGGTGGCACCTCATGAATGCGTAATTAGGACTGGTCGGTCAACCTTAGACAAAGGTAAAAGCTGAAAATGAGGCGTGGTTTTATTCAAAAGGAACTGTATCATCTTGCGCCATTACCTCAGTATGGACGCAAAACACATTATTCAGTCCTTAAAACGCCAGCAAAATAACTGCATCTGAAAATGTCTATTTAAGATAAGCATAGAGGCAAACATTGTGGACCCAGATCAGAGGAGTAGTCTGATCTGGACCCACACTGTTTGTTTATGAGGCTTCAAATATTTTAGTGGACGACAAAACATACAGTTTGTGATTATGCGCTTTAAGGGTTAATAAATGTGAGTTCAGTGATTTTCATGAAATGCACGCACGTTTGCGCGGCCCAAACAACCGATTTAATCTTCACCAAATTATAAATAGAACCTGATTTCCCCTTGTTTAGCAGACAAAATAGCCGAACCTCGCCCAGATATGAATATTAAAGTTGCCGCCTTTACAGTAAGCGAAAAGTCAATTAATGCCTTTCAACTTATTTCAAAGTTATGTTCAGTTCGATTGTATTGACCCAGAAAATAACTACAATAAAAACAAGTAGACATGTTTAATATGTATTACTGTAGAGGTGGTGGCTAAGTGATTGTCAGAGGAAAGTAATTGTAAGTTTACACCGAAACAGGTGGCACCTTTTGGTGTTAAGTTACACTTACTTTTTACTTTGTGTTTTCATTTCAAAACAAGGTTGTTTAGTGTTTTTAGTAAACAATTGTCAACTGGAAAGAAGTAAATAACAAAATATGAGGATGACCTCCATGTACGCTTTGAAGTTATGTCAAAGAAAATTCATGGAACTAATCACAAAGCTCATATGTAGGATAAGAATTGACTTCATGTTGTAATTTGTGGGTGGATAGCCTAATTATCTAAACGACTGTTATCTTGACATATAATAACTTTTAATTCAATAGGATGTACGAGCATATTAATTTTGAGAAAGGCACATAAGACAGGTTAATGATGGTCATAATGACGTATTATAGAACCAGATCAGTGATCTAATTCTAGTTCATTGTACTTTAGCTAGCTTTTTTCAAAAAGTTTTTCATATCAGCAAAAGCCGAATTCTTTCCAGGTCAATACATTAAACGTGCCCACAGAGAATAACCATACCCTCCTCATTTGCATACTGAACAACAACAACAACAACAACAACAACAACAACAACAACAACAACAACAACAACAACAACAACAACAACAACAACAACAACAACAACAACAACAACAACAACAACAACAACAACAACAACAACAACAACAACAACAACAACAACAACAACAACAACAACAACAACAACAACAACAACAACAACAACAACAACAACAACAACTTGTAGCTTTGGATTATTATTTTGGATTATGGTTCTAACCTGAAACAACAACGATCGAGATATAGTAAGAGCTTTTGCTCATGCATTCTATATTGTTTGAAAATTGCCAATTAAGATTCTTGTGTACTTAGATCATATTTTGACGTGGCATTTTGACTTGTGACTTTTGACTTTCTACTTATGCCTTATTAGTTACTAAATTAAATTCCAGCCAGTGCATGAGATTTCCAACAATGTGGTATTTTGACATGTGTAGACTTAGATGAGCCTCTGCAGCCTCCTCTTAAGCTTAGAAACTCCAAATGATGTTCAGTCATTAGCTTAACAATTATAAAATACTCAAGCGACTAGCAAAGGCTATTATCAGACTGCGCGTATGCGCAGGCTGATCTGAGGCTTTTCTGGTCGCACATACCACATTGTTGGAAATCTCATGCATTAGCTCAGTTGTGAGATGTTACTAGCACCTTTTGACAGTTTTTAACACAAAGAGGTCGAGTTTGCGCAAAGCCTGTGATAGTTTAACTAGGTCCATGTTCTATGTTAAATCATTACTCGCCATCCAATACGTATACTTAGGCAGGAACGAATGGCACAGTCTAGTATATTTGACATCTATGCAGTTCGGATACCATTGCAAAAAGCATTTTGTAGACTTTCTGATATGAATATCGTACTAAATATCATTCGTGGAACTCACGACTAAATCGTGATGTTTACGCCTATGTGTATGCAGTAATGGTCTTTTCTGGCTGGTACGATCTATGTTAATCTATGTTGATTACTACCATACACAGAAAAGGAAATTGATTTGTTTTCAGCAGGTTTCTGTTTATATGTCGCTGGCACTATTGCTTTTATATGGCCTTGACGAGGCCATCGGGCCAGTGGCGGTTGAATTTACTTATCTTGTCGAGCCACGTGAGATGTACAAAATATGAAACCTGTGCAAATTTGCACAGGTTTCATAGTTCGTTCATTTTCCGCTAGTGTTACAATAAAATAGAACTATCGCCTGAGTTTTAAGTAGTTTTTCTCAGCATTTTTCTCAGTCCTTTCTTGAAAGTATTGGTAGCGCGCGTTTGGGTGTCCACTGCATAAGTGTATATAATATGGGAAGCAGATTTAAAGGGTTAGTCGATGGAGGACACATCGCAAATATCCGTGCTTGCATTGAGGAACCATAGTATGACATTTTGACCTTGAAAATTCTCTCCAAGGGCATTACGGCAATCCAAATATTTTGTTCTTAGGCAAACATTGTGTTACACATGACTTTCCTCAGTCAAAAAGTGTTATGCGTTGACATTTGAAGCCAAACAACATGAATTAATATATTTTTGACCTTGAACTTGGACTCAAATGTCATATTGGCAAGTATTGTACAAAATAGCACATCTGTCATACCAATGATCTGTAACCTTCGTTGCAATCTACAGACAACAAGCAATAATCTTGTTAAATATAAACACCCTCTGTCAAAACATGAAATAGTAGCTACCGTTACAACCTATAAAACTGATTTTAAGCATATTTGTCCTTGACCTTTGACTCCAAGTCATAGCAGCGATCTGGAACTTTCGTTGTAATCTACACAAAATAGGCAATTATTGTTCAAAAAATAAACACCGTCAGTAAAATATGAAAGAGGAATTCGCCTTAAGAGATGTAAGACTGATGCTAAGCGTATTTGACCTTGACCTTTGACCCTATAATTGTAGCAGTAATCTGGACCTTTCGTTGTAACCTACCAACCATAGACACTCATTGTACCAAATATGAACACCCTCTGTCAAAAATTCAAAGAGAAAGTATTATGAGCTGTAGAGAGTTTTTAAGTAAATGTGACATTGACCCTCGTCTCCAAGGTTATATCATTTATCTAAAACCATTATGTTATTTCACACATCCTAAGCAATCGTTTTGCTATATATGAACTTCATCCATCAAAAATGAGTGACGGGCTGTAGAAAGATTTAAAGTATTTGTGGGTGTCTATTTGTCATGCATTTGTATGAATTTTGTAAAACATGGAGTGTAGTGGACCATGGAGTGGAGTGTTATTTTTGGAGTGCTGTCTTTTAGTTTCTCTCAGATCACTACCCAGTCACCTCTTAGAGAAGGGACTTTGAATTTCACTTATAAAATAATAATAAATAAATAAATGAACAACAAGCACATAAATTAATAAATAAGCCAAACACAACTCTCAATACCTTTTTACTCTATGACTCCACGCCATTTCATGTCGTTATGTTTGAATCAAAGGGATCGTTTTCAAAGCTGTTTTTGGTGACTATAAAACTATATGTTATATGATAACGACCCAATTATCTGTCTTGTTGGCAGGACCCACAAACAGTAGAAATCTATAAGGTATATACTTTGCTGTTATTACTAAGCACTGGAATAGTCTGATTTTGTAATCTAATGCATTAAAAGTCAGACAAGTCCATATCGATAAGGCAAATTAGAGAGAGGCAGTTTTAACTTTACTGCGAATTAAATATGTTCCAAACTTTCAATTAAATATGTTCTAGTCCGAAACTTACTGTCATTTGCAAATGTTTGTTAATTCGATGTCATTGCCAATCATGTTCATTCATTTTACCCAAACCATTCTGCTTTGATACCTTCTATCAATCATAAACTTCTACAAACCGGCCCCTATAGCATGTTTTATAACATGTTATAATTTTCTTGTTATGCCTGCTATGAATTGGGGGTTTGTGAACAACAAAGGGCGCAGATCAGCCTGTGTATCCACGCAGTCTGATCAGCGCCTTTATTATTCGCTCATCGGAAAGTATCATATCTATACTTGCTACAGGTAAAAATTTCTAGCTAGTCTCTGTAGCTGAAGAGACTGATTAGAGTCTGGCTTTGTCCGAAACCCAAAAGACAGGTTTTGCTGTGTTGAGGCCCAATTTAAAAGAGGGAAATAGTTCTTTCTAGAAACGTATATCATTTTGTCCTAGCTTGTCTGTGAAGAAAGTCATGAAGCTATGTGCATTCATATTTGAATAGTCCTCGCATATGGGTCGGCATTCAAGATTTCGGTACTTATCATAAATGCCCCCATCTTCATCCATATTCAGGGTTCATACAGGCAAGTTTGAGTAAAATTCAAGGACTTTTCAAGGACTTCTAAAGACTATCCTGTAGTTTTCAAGGACTAAAATTAGGAAAAATCCTGATTTAAGTGTTAAATTTCTACTTCAAAAATGCTAGACTGAGGTAATAGTGACATTATTACTCGAAAATTAGTATAAAATTGGTGTGCCTTTATTTGGTGCAGCATATGCTGCACCAAATAAAGGCACAGCAATTTTATACTGATTTAGGTCTCTATCAACAGTGCTAAGTCCTATAGAAAATAGTAGAATTCAAGGACTTTTCAAGGCTTTTGAGTGATTTTCCAGTACTTTTCAAAGCAGATTTAACTTTCAAGGACTTTTCAAGAAAGCCCTCTAAATTTAAGTACTTTTCAAGCCTGTGCGAACCCTGATATTTGTGTATGCGAGCAGTAAAGGTTCAGGCCAATTTGTGCATATGCACGTATGAGGTTTCCCTGCTGGATGATGTGCTAAGTACCAAAATATCAATCACTTACCCATATTATTTGGGCTGAGACACGAGATCTTCTAGGTTTCAGACAAAGCGAGACTTAAACCAGTCTTCTCAGGTACAGAGACTAGCTAGAAAATTGAAATTTCGGTAATAGCAAGTCTTGATATGATACTTTTCAATACGCGAATAACAAAGGTGCTGATCAGACTTTGCGGATGCGCAGGTTGGTCTGCGCCTTTGTTGTTCGCAAACCCCTGAAGACAGGTTTTCTCCGGCAGAGGTCCATATATTAAATGAATAAGAGAATATAACCTAGAAAAGATACTCGTGAAGCATTGGTAAACTATTTAATCCTTTACCTCACAGGGACGCTTTTTAACGCTTTTCCAAACAGAGCAGACTCAGACCAGACAGCTCTTGTAAGAGCTGCCTGATCAGGGTCTACCCTGTTTACTTATGGAAATATGATACATATAGACCTTTGTTTTTTCTATTTTTGAGTGGCTGCTTAAGGCAGGTTTTACTGTATCCAGGTTTGGTTCAGTACACATGGTCAAATATGTTATTGCAAGCTATAAATTACATGAAACAATGACGATTTTTAAGCGCAATTGTAATTCTGGGCCCAGAAGTTTATATTGTGTAAACGACTCAAAAGTTGCTTAGTGTGCACTTATGGCTTCATATGAGATTATGAGGTCGAGTATGGTACTGATTTAAAGTTGCATTTGTTTTAATGTAGTCATGTACATAGACACTTTGGAACAACAATATCAGCAGAAGCAAAACAGGTATTTTCTTTGTACTCAGGATCCTGTCTGCTAGACTGTTCAATTCTAGTGACACTACCCATCTCAAATACAGTAAAACCTGTCTTAAGCGGCCACTAAAAAATAGATAAAACCAAGGTCTTCAAGACAAATAGTAGCTTAATGAAGGTCGAAAGTATTGCAGAATGCTCTCTTGGAGCATTCTGCAATACTTTTGACCTGCATTAAGCGAAAATTGGCATTGAAAACCAATTTTTGGCCTTCTTCTTAAGTGGCTGCTTAAGACAGGTTTTATTGTAAACCCTTCTGTTGCTTGGGTACTAACTTCCCTGTTAGACTAGAACATTAAAACAGATAAGAAACTGGACATTTATTTTTATTCCAAGCAGTTCCGATTTACACGTTTTATCTGGATTTTCAATGGCACTACAATAAAACATTTTAACCATCAGGTAAACAAATTGACTCAAGCAAGCCTCTAGTTTAAGGCGTGTAATTAAAAATAATTTTCTTATTTCTGAATCAAAACATATGTTGTTGGAACTCAAAAGAACAGTCTCATTTTGACGATTCTTTTGATCACCCAACACCAGTGTTAAATTTGATGGATTATAAATTATTATCAATTTTATACTCAAAGTTTTGTTTATATTTGAGCTACTTGTCAAGATTTTATGGCAAATGTTGTAGAAAATTGATGTGGCTGAAAAGTCAGGGTAAATACGGTTGTCGTCTAAGCGTGATCTAGAACCCCTTAAAAAATTTGAACTGCCTCGGCCAATTCTGTGGAATCAGATCTCGGATGTACATTGATAATCTATTTAGATAATGTGAAGCTGACGTTGCATAACGTAAGGCTGACGTCACAGAAACCATGCCAACGCAATAACAAGTGTAATTGCAGCAAAACAAACAGTTATAAATGAAGTTTATGTTTTTTCAATAAAATATTGCTATATTTCAATAAAATATCGCTATAGCAATATTTTATTGAAAAAACATAAACTTCATTTATTCTGTCGATAAAACGTTTCAGGTAATCAAAATAATGGATTTTAATAGGACTGAACCAAATTGCTACTGTACTATTTTTTCTTACGCAAGTTAAGGCAAATAAAATGCAACTTTTTCATGCATAGTACTATGCCTTACATACATCCGAGGCTTGATTCTCAAATTTAGCCGAGGTTTTACGATCGCCCTCAAAATTTACTCTCCTCATCTTCTTGCGTACTTAGTCTTTTCCTATTGGAATTGGTTTTTGTCACAGAGTTTGCTGTACTATGAGCATTAGTATTCGTGGTTGGAGCAGGTGGCGATAAACATCTTACAAGACTAACTATTTCACTCTGCATATTACTTAGAGCGTGTATAATGTTAAACATGGCTTTCTGATTTTCAGTCATAACACGCCTTAAGAACTCCACATCGTCTATGATTCTGTTATTTTCTTTACTGCTCTGTTGTAGGTGTTGTAACCGTACATCCAGGAGTTTCTGAGACCTCTGTATAGCGTCGAGTTGTGGTATGGCAAGAGTTGTGGCTACCTGCGCTGCACTACTTGTAAACTTTCGACCCTGATTTCGCCCGCCACTCTTACGTTTACGCATCGATGCACGTGTGTTCTCTGAAATATGAAGGTTGGAAATATAAATTTATTAAGATCAGGATGAAGGTACCAAAACAAGGTGTATGACCAGGAAATGTCACAAATACAGACCAAAGACCAATCTACGGCATCGTGAGCATGGGCGGATCCAGAAAGTTTTGTTAGAGGGGTCCAACAAATGTTGTTTTGTTTTTTTTGTGAGGGGAAAGAGGATCCAAAAATAACTTAAAGCGGGCCATCATCGGCCCGCCAGCAAAGCGCCATCTAAATGGCATTTCCCTTGCAGGCCGGGTATGGCCCAACATTGAATGCTGGCTTGGTAGCTTTGTAATTTTTCAGGGGATCCGGACCAGTGTTGCTAAGAAATCCTATATTATTGTGATTTTTCAGGGGGAGGGGGGTCCAGACTCCCTGTCCCCTTCTGGATCAGCACTTGGCGAGGAAGAGACACGGAACACTGACAGTCACACATCAGCAAGAAAACAATAAAAGTTAAGCTAACAGCTCTCTCTTCCTCAGCAAAAAAAATGCAAAACTAGAAAAGACACTAAGAACTATCCCCACAAAACAATGACCCATTTTAAAACTTACGCAGATAAAGGGAACAATAACAAGCCTTAGAACGGATATCAGCTGATGTCATGGGGGGGATGGGGGAGGGATGGATTAAAAAAAATTTCTGGCCAAATTTTCGCTCTAAATTCTGCTGTTGCTAAAGCTGGCATAGAGACTTCCTAACAATGGATCATCAAAGGGAAACAATCAAATCAAACAAGAATTAGGCTGCAAGCCAGGCTTACAGTATATCATTATGTTCCTTCTTAAAATCCGCTCAAAGCCTTTATTCAATATGTCGAGTGGTTTGAGAATTGGCCAAGTTAAAAATGCCATACATTTATCAAAAAATATTTTTTCATAATCAATCTTTTACATGCACATTTTCAAAGGTTTGTAACATACCCTCAAAGTATTAAACGGATACACGAAAGACCAGGTTAGTTGATTTCACAAAGTTTGCACTATCAGCCATTATTCAAAATGTGCAGTGATCGATAATTGGCTGAGTTAAAATGCTGTAAATTTATCATTTTTTTCATCAATAAACTTCTTCATGCATATCTTCAATATGTCTGTTTAGACAAGTACATTTAGCCTAAAATGACCCTTGACCCACAACTAATTCCTTGAGAAATGTTATCAACAGTTTTAGTATCAAGGTGTCCTATTTTATGGAAGAAAGGTCCTCAAAAAAATCTGAGGGGAAATGGTATTTTGGGGGGTGACAAAAATATGAAAAATGAAGAATAATCGCTGAAAACAGGCAATTAATATCATGTTACGGGTACCATAGAATCTAATTTGACCTACCTTGCTACCCAAGGGCAAGTTTCCATGGGTGTTGAATTGTTCATTGGAACCCCAGTCATGCCCCAAAAATTTGCCCCTAGAAAAAACTTATTCTAGCTATGTCTAAATGCATGGTTTCCATGGCAACCCATAATGCTATTCTCCTGAATGGGGTGTACCTACAAAAACAACCATTTTTGCAACCAACGGTGCAAATTTGATTAAAGTCAGACAAAAGCCATTAAACAAAGACCTTGAAATTTTGAAGGAAGGACGGAATGAGGGACAGCCTGAAAACAGTATACTCCCTAAACTATGTTTGCGGGGTGGGGGGGGGTTAATTAACATACTGTGATGAAACATCGTTAAAGGCTCTAAACTGACAGACAGTCAGAACAAAAGAAATCCCTTAGTTGAAATTTTAGGTCAGGGTCATCATTGGGTCTGAGGTCTGACCCATCAAGCAATTAAAGAGGAATCATAGCTATAAACCAGGATTAGGTTTATAAACCTGATCCTGGTTTGTAGCCATGATTCCTCTTAAATTCGCTAAGCAGTAGAGAATAAGTTATGAAAAAAAATCAAGTGCACAAGGTTCTGTCACTTGCATCCTTTCACAATAAATGGTATAATTAAGTTGCTTTTGGTCTATACTTTAAACTACAAGCATAAAACTTAGTAATAACTAACAGATAAGAACATTAATCGCCTATCGTTAAAACTAACCCTACCTCTCTTTTATACGTTTCAAATGAACTTTTTTTGTAATTATGCCTGAGAACGTTTGACTAAAATAACAAGTAATATCATTAATTACCAATCGCCAAATGAAAGATTATCATAAACAAGAACTGCTGGCAAAAGATAACACATTTGATGGATGAGCAAATAATTCCAAGATTAATCAATTACTAAATTAAGTAATAGTGTGTCTCAATGTGATGTAGAAGATCTGACCAAACGTGGACGTTTTTAGTCAACATTTTACATTAATAGGGATTAAATCACTGTGTTGCTATGGTAAGATTTAGCAGTCAACAATTTATAACTACATGTACATTGCTTTTGCAAAGTGACGTCCAAATGCATTCTTCTTCTTCTTATTATTATCATCATTATTAAATCATAAATGCACAACACTAGTAAGATGGTACATTTACATCAGTGCAGATAGTATGGAAGTCTACAGACACAGAGGTAAAATATAATAGACAATGCCTTATACTTTCAATTCGCTTTTATCGATGAAGAAATTATGAGCAATAACAGACTGAGGATTTAGTGTGTCGCACCCCTAAATGTGAAAATGTAATAAGGCCCGGTAAATGTGAAAACTTTTAACGCTAATAGTAGTAAGGCCCCGTAAATGTGAAAACGTTTAACCGTAAACGTGAAAACAAATATACCTAGTTGCGACGGTAAATGTGAAACCTTTTTTTATATACACGAAAACAGTGATTATCATAAGCAACTGCTAGGACTGTCATATAAGGTGCCTTTTCATCCATGCTTCAGCGGAGCATTAGCGTAGCACCTATTATTACGCAGGTTACGCACGTGCGTAATAAAAATAGAAACATTCAAGGGAGGTCAATTAATGCGATAAAAATGATTTTCCATTCTATAAGGAATTGCTCATAAAGGAAAGATTTTTTCTTTTGAAATTTTGGATGTGAGCTTTCGCGAGATTTTTTTCGTTGGCAATTTCAGTAAAATCCTTACAAAGCGTTTGATATTGTTTATGATTTTTCTGTTGCCAGCTGAGTACATAAGATTTTATTCATTCATTTTTGATAGACGCCAATTCCACACTGAAAAATGAACTTTAAATCGTTTTTGGTATCTATGGCGAAAATTGCAGATGCATAAAATTTCACCATATGCCGACGTTAGACATATGCAATATATATACATGTACAGTGCGTTCTATACGCATTGGATCATTTTTGTTACTAATGTTTAGTGTTTTGTCCTGTGTCAGATGTGAAACTTGATTGTATAGATTCCTGATCGTTGCCTTCTTTCCTACATAAGTTAAGAGTTAACATATGTTCACGCATCTTACATGTTAGATAGGCACCGTCGCCGCGACGTATAGGCCCGCCCAAATAAAAACGTGGCTGCTGCCGCGCTACCTGGCCTATCGGGCCGCTACTCTGTGTTTTCCTAAAGGTTCTTAGAAAAATACAGAGAGTGTCAAATACATGTATCTAAAGTTCGCAATAATTCAGTCAAATCTCGTTATTTTACTGAAATTCAAATGCAAACAGAGATACCAAAGTATGAAACATATCAAAAGGGATTTTATTTTTAAAGCCTGTCCCCCGCCTCCTTGGTGAACTTAAGGGGTTGGACAGAGGTCAAAATTCAAGTTTTTTGGAATATGGACATGTTGGTCCATGTTGCATATCAAATTAAAGAAGATAGCGCATGCTAGCAACATGGTAGCAGATGTTAACCCGTAGATTCCCCCTGACCCTGGGGGTGGGGTCAATAGGTCAAAAGCCTACTTTTTTAGCATGGTCATGTTGCATATCAAATTAAAGTGAATGACAAATGCAGTAACCTGCAAACAAATATTCTGACCTTACATAGTGAAATTTCGCTTATTTCATGTTTTGGTATTAGTGAACAATACATGAGACTTGGCGGACATCCAGACTTATCTGCACGGATACGCAGACTGGTCTGCGATATTTGTTGTTCGCATGCAGCAAAGTCAGCATTTTCGCGTCGCCGCACATATGTTTTGTATCTTTTCTTTCTTTGTTTGTATGCAAACATGCTAGAAACGGAGCTAGCAACACGAAATTTGTGAACACGAAATTGATGATGGCATCAATACACTGGTCCTCCCCTCAACGGCGTAGCCAGAACGCTGAAAAGTTATGGACATCAAAGGGAGACTACTGGATCAAGCAATGATTCTCTTCAATTGCATCCCTTTTCAAATAGAAACTTCTCTTAAAGGAAAGAATTTGCTCCCAGGGGATTTTTTTTCCTTTAAGAGCAGTTCATTATACAAGGGGCATTTGGAAAGTTCTTAGCATGGCACCATAACTCCACAATGTTTTGATAAAATGCTATCAAATAATACATTTTCGGAAACTAGAATTCAACGGCTACGTGATGGTTTAAATTTTGTTGAAAAGGGCCTCGGGGTGCACGTGCAGCGCATGCTCAAAATGAGTAGGGTTTATACACTGGCTGAAATTTTCGGCAAGATATTTGTAAAAAAACGAAGGAAAATTGGCGACCTTATTTACGATCATGGTTAGACAAATTAACGATTTGGTGCCAACTTAATTTTTATCAAAATATATTATTCGATCACTGTTTGCACGACTTACACCTTTACATTCAGAAAATGTTGACTAATAGTGAAAAGGTACGCTTTCAAAAATGGGACTTTTTCAATTTTTATTTATTTTTTTACTATAAATTGTGTCACTACAGGAGCATGAAAAAAGCCTATTGAGTATATGTTTTGCTTTATTTGCAGCGAACAATGCATAAAAATCCTTTCATCGCGCAAAAAGTGTAGCTTGTTTAGTTCTGTATTCAATTAAATTATTCCTAATAACACCACCCTACTTTTCAAGAAGTGGGTTGGGTAACTTAACCCCTCACATTTTGTCGATGGCATAAGAACTTCGCATGGTATCGCGCTAACAATCACAAAATTGATTGATTTCTACTCTCTAGGTATTTTTACTTTTTTGTTTGCCACCGTTTTCAATTGGTTATATGTTTTCAAAATATGTGCATTGTGACATGCGATTCTAAGTAAAAAAAAATAGCGCATTGCTTTGCTTTCTAGATGGTTTTGGTATTGCTGTTCAGCTATTTAGTTATTGGAAACATCGAAATCGGTAATTAATTGTATACTAACTGTACCCGATTGTGGCCTACCAAATGGTACAAATTATCTAATTTCATGAACTATTGTTAATGTTCTGCACACTTTTCAAAAGGTCAAATGTTTTTATTTTCCACTGAAATTTTGCATTTTCCAGTATACAAACAGTACATGTATTCACAAAGATATCATTCGTGTTTGCATTATAATATCCTCATGAAATTTGTGCCAAAACATAGAAAAAAGTTAGATCTTTAAAGTGATATCAAACATGATAGGGTTTATAAATCGGTTACTGAGATAAAAGACCATGCTAAGAACTTTCCAAATGCCCCTCGTAGTATGGAAAATCATTTTATTGCATTAAGTGACCTCCCTTGAATGTTACTATTTTTATTACGCACGTGCATAACCTGCGTAATAGGTGCTACGTTAATGCTCCGCTGAAGCATCTTATATGCCAGTCTTCGCAGTTGCTTATGATAATCACTGTTTTCATGTATATAAAAAAGGTTTCACATTTACCGTCGCAACTAGGTATATTTGTTTTCACGTTTTCACGTTTACCGTTAAACGTTTTCACATTTACGGGGCCTTATTACATTTAGAGTTAAAAGTTTTCACATTTACCAGGCTTTATTACATTTTCACATTTAGGGGTGCGACAATAGTCTATATTATATTTTCTTGTCCTTTGGGATCATGAATTCTATTGTGGAGCTTTGGAAATAATTTAAGGGTCACTGATGAAACCAAAAGGGCCGAAACTAGCCAGTCTGGCCCAGAATACTTGCACAATCTACACTTTCAATTCTTTGGTGTGCTAGCATACAAGTTTCGCCTGACAAAAATGTTAAAGCCTTACTGCAATTTTACAGTAGTATGGTTACGTTTTGTGCTAAGTGATAGACAAATAGATGGACCAATAATTATTTTTTCGCCAAGCGCATTGGCAGGGTAAAGCAAAAGGGTACAAATGTATATATGTTCAATTTTGTTGCAATAACAATCATAATAGTTTTATTACGTCTAAATTTGTTGTCCTTGTCGCCATTTCTTTCATCCTCTTCTGGTATTGAGGGAGTTTTATCATAGTTTCTGTCATATTGTAATCGTCTGGGCGTGTCTGGGACTGGTGGGGGCGTGTCTTCTTCATCAATTAATTCTATCTCCTCTGTTCTGATATTTTGAATGTTTGCTGTTGGGCCATCTTTGACTGAAAAAACAAACATGGTAATTTAACTATATTGTTGAGCTTACGAAACATAGTCATTTAACTATATTGGAGAGCTTACGAAACATAGTCATTTAACTATATTGGAGAGCTTACGCAAGAGATCATTTGCATGTGGGCTTCTTCGCCAGAAACCCTGACTTCGTTGCATGTGAACAACAAAGTGTGTAGACCAGACTGTGCGGATGCACAGTCTTGTCTGCACCCCTTTGGTTTTTATTTCATAGAATGTATTATAACTTCACTTGCTACACGCACTTTTTTGATATTCTAGCTAGTTTACATTGTCAAAAACGGCAACTATAAGTTTTCTCGCATTGCAGTCCATTTTATTTATTAAAAAGTTAAAAACAAAATAAAAATGCAATGCTTCGCAACGAGCTCACTCTTCCCTGCTACAAGTATTGTTGCAGATCTAAATATTACATCAAGGGGCATAAAACAAAACTAGGACACAACACACCTCGTTTTAAAGTCATACAACTTGAATACATTGCGTCTCACAGAACATCAAATAAATTTGTGAATTTAAGTGCCAATGCACAGTCTGCACCCTTTGGTTTTCATTTTATGGAATGTATTATAACTGCACTTGCTACAAGCACCTTTTCATTATTCTAGCTAGTTTACTTTGTCAAAAACGGCAAATATAAGTTTTTTCTCGTATTGCCGTCCATTTTATTTATTAAAAAGTTTAAAAAAAGATGCAATGCGTCGCAACAAGCTAGTTCTTCTCTGCTACAAGTTTGGTTGCAGATTTTAATAATACGTCAAAGGGCATAAAACAACATCAGGACAAAACACACCTCGTTTTAAAGTCATACAACTTAACTATTTTGCGTCTCACCGAATATCAAATAAATTTGTCAATTTAAGTAATTGCGAGTTCGTGCCAGTATGAGACCCTGTTCTCTTCAGGTTCAAACTAGATATAATACTGGAACATAATGCTGTAAAGATTAAAACCATTTGCCTACATTCCTGCCAAAAAATGTGACAAGTGCCAATATCTCATGTACCGACACAATATATAAAACTAATTCACATTGTATATCGTATACTGTATACGTTATGAAGCTATATCAGTTCAACCTTGATATTAGATGATTAAGGTTGACCCTTTTGGCAAAATAAACTCAGAACCATCCATTATTGTCAAAATCAAAAGGATAGAAATTTTCATCTGAAAATAAGTGCTGGGACCAATTATGATCAAAGTGACATTGAGTAAAACACATGTGTGAAAGAAAGCTCTTTATACACGTTGAAAAAAAAACAAAAAAAAACCACCCTGTCAGGCTGTCTGTTCAAAGGCGGTGGTATTGTTGTTGTTTATTTGTTGTTTATTGTTTGTGGGTTTTTGTGCTAGGTCCTTGTTTTGTTGTACAATACTTTGGGTCATTTCTAGCTTTATAATCAGCTCGCTTGGGAAAGAGCCAGCTTGTTGCTTTACTTTTATTGTCATACTCACTTACTTTAAGAGAACTGGACCAGTGTCAACGCAGCGCAACGACAATGATATATGAATTTAATATAGATCTATAATTTTAATCTAATCTCAGGACTTACGTCTTTCTGTTTCATCTTTTGCTCGTTCGAGTTTAAACAAGTATCTTTTCACTAGTCGTTGCATGATGTCAGAATAAGAGGTGTCATCTGGTTTCAAATCAAGCGATTTACACACAGTTTCACGGCGTCTCTGTAAACATACCAATTCATATGTTTCCATATAGCACACAGTGAGTACACGTGAACGTTATCCTAAGACGTAATTGTACAGAAGACAAGTACACAATACATACATCAACTGTTCATGTGTGTTGCAGGTGTCAATCTTTTAGACAAAACCCCCCACAAAAGCTAAATATCTCAAATGCACTTTGTATACTGGGTGTATAATTTTAATAAACTTTGACTTTGTTTATCAATTTAATGAACTAAGTCTGACGGTTGTTCCAAATATATATTTTTACTTTGAATATATATATGAATAGTACAGGAAACATATAGAAAAAAATAAGAATACAGTCCCACTATTCAAAATGCAATCACGTGTTGTGGTGTGACATTGCAAATTTTTATAATTATTTCGTCATCACATTTTAAAACTTAAATGAATATCTGAAAATCTCTTTTACTTTACATAAACAGGGAATATTAAATATCAATACGTTTGGTGATTTTAAGACAGGTAAATATTATTAAGGCCAATATAGTTTAAGAAGAAGTAAAGCATAATATAGATGAACAAATTATACACAAAAGGCATACCAAAGCTAAAAAGCAAGAAACCGCAAATAAAAAGAAACTTAACGCAGCATTGCTAAATGTAAAATACTAAACTTTTGACGAATATGAGTGATATCTTACATTAAATTATTTGTAGAAATTTTAAGCTGTACTCTAAATATTATGCATTAGCACACCAAACTACATATATGGTAAATGTGTGTGATATGAAAACTATACAAAACTGTGGAATTTGATGTGCATGTTTTGAGGAGAGAACGCCAATCTAGGTACAGTAAAACCTGTTTAAAACGTCCACTCACAAAAAGACTAAAACTTTGTTTCAAGACCAATTATCGCTTAATGCAGGTCAAAAGTATTGCAGAATGCTCAAAGAAGAGCATTCTGCAATATTTTCAACCTTCATTGAGCTACCATTTGTCATTTAGACCTTTGTTTTGTCTATTTTTGAGAAGACGTTTTACACAGATTTTACTAAAGTTCCTACATTTATAATTAAGGATTGTGAAAATAATCTGTTTTATTCTTAAAAAAATAACAACGCGACGTCAACAACAGAGTGCTTGAAATTCGTCCCTAGTATCTGCATTAAAATAAAATGTCATGATGATACTTTTCCACAAGTAGACTAATAGATCTACATGTATTGCTATATTTCACAACAATATAATGGAAAAAAAGATGATACAAAGTTTAACTCTACTATTGCTAGCCACAATTTTTGTTGTCTGCTGATAACCTTTGCAAACCGTTTAGATGGTGGCCAATGGTTAGACCGAGATCAGAATGACAGAATGTCGTCCGTTCTGGTCTGGGACCAACCAGTTGACATTGATAGTGTTCATTACAGAAGGTTTTTGAACTCCTGCCTGGCCTTCCATTTGCTTTGCTAAGTTTGTCTTCCTGGTGTCTCGTAATGATTGTGTGACTCTTCCTCGCGATTTCACGGGTTTGTCTGCGGTTTGTGATTGTAGTAGTTCCTGATTTTACTCACTTACTACGTTTCATTAAAAAAGTCAGCAGACGACAACGAAAGCATGAAATGTTAAAGATTTTAAAAACCCTCGGTGCTTGTGGTTTTGACTGCAATCGGAACTGCCTCGGCAAATTCCGTGGAATTAGACCTCGGTTGTATGTTGAGGGTCTACTTTGATGACGTGACGCTAACGCGACACAACGTGACGCTGACCTAAAAGAAACCACGTCAATGCAATAACACATTTGATTGCAGCAAAACAGCGGTTTCAACATGCCACATGATGCTATAAATATAGTTTAGTTTTTTTCAATAAAATATCGCTATTGAAAAACATAAACCTCATTCATTCTGTTGGCAGAATAATGAATTGTAATAGAGCTGACCCAGCATGCTACAGAACGAATTTTCTTTATGCCAGTTTCAGTCTATATTGTCCCCGGGGACACTTTACCCTGAGGTAAAATACCCCCTCCCTAAAATATGCTATTTGCATGTCTTTTATTTGTTTTGTTATTTCATTGATTTTTATGAAATATGATAAGAATAGTGTACAGTTTCATTGAAAGGGACCCAAGTCCATAATTTAAGCATAAAGTAATAATATTTTGTAACTGGGCTCGTTACCCCCAGGGCGCACATAACCCAGGGTAGAGTGCTAGAGTGCCCCCTACCTTACAACATATTGCCTTCATTTTTATGAGTGTTTCATATTAATTAGGCAAAGATAAGTAATAAGTTAAATGAAGGGACATTGTAAAACGTCTAACTGTGTTTTAATTTGTCCCGGAAGACAATATCACAAGACACATTTAACCTAGCTTAGTACTGGTTCAACCCAGGAAGACCTTCCCGCATAACTGAAAGATTGTTGAGTGGACGTACGTAAAGAATCAAATCAAACAAACAAACAAACAAACAATATCACATATGCTGATTTAAAAGGTAGGGAAACTTTACCTAGACTTTACCTAGAGAAACCTATCCCCCACACACTCTTTTGTATGATTCACACAATAATCAGAGGCTTAATTTGACGTATTAGCCCTGGATGTAATCATATATAGCTACCCTGATAAATGCTAAAAGGGTCCATTCAGTCTCCTATATTACATGGAGCTGATTTGTAGGGTTGGGACACTTTACCCCTGATAAAACTGTCCCCCACCCCAGCTCAGATACATGATTCAAACAAAAGCATGAGGCTATATTTTCCAGATTAGCCCTCGATGTGATCATATAGCTACCCCAAAAACTGCAATAGGGTCCATGTAGTCCTCGATGTCACATTTACCTGATTGGTAAGGTGGGAACACTTTACCCTGGGGCCGATGATGGCCCATTTTATTGTGATATATGGATCCTCTATCTCCTCATCAAAAAAAAAAAGACTTAAAAAGGTATCAAAATGGACCCCCTCTGACAAAACTTTCTGGATCTGCGCATGTAATGGGCTGCGTTTTAGTGTCTCTTGGTGCCAATACTTAATTGTAGTTGTAAAACGTCTAACTCTGTTTTAATTTGTCCCGGAAGACAATCTCACATATGCTGATTTAAAAGGTAGGGAAACTTTACCTAGACTTTACCTAGAGAAACCTATCCCCCCACACTCTTTTGTATGATTCACACAATAATCAGAGGCTTAATTTGACGTATTAGCCCTGGATGTAATCATATATAGCTACCCTGATAAATGCTAAAAGGGTCCATTCAGTCTCCTATATTACATGGAGCTGATTTGTAGGGTTGGGACACTTTACACCTAATAAATTGTCCCCCACCCCAGCTCAAATACATGATTCAAACAAAAGCAAGGAGCTATATTTTTCAGATAAGCCCTTGATGTGATCATATAGCTACCCCAAAAACTGCAATAGGGTCCATGTAGTCCTCAATGTCACATTAACCTGATTGGTAAGGTGGGAACACTTTACCCTGGGGCCCATGATGGCCCATTTTATAGTGAAATTTGGATCCTCTATCTCCTCATAAAAAAAGACTTAAAAAAGGTATCAAAATGGACCCCCTCTGACAAAACTTTCTGGATCTGCGCATGTAATGGGCTGCGTTTTAGTGTCTCTTGGTGCCAATACTTAATTGTAGCATTTCTGGTCATATGTACTTGTTTTTTTTAAGATAAACACATACCATTCTCTACCAAAGGGATCATGTATCACCTTGGTGAGAAAGATTGTGGATGTGTGTGGGAACAGTAGTTTTGAATTTTCAGTATAACAGTGGAACTATAACATCTTTTATCTAAATGGTAGAAATATATACTATAGTAGACTAAGAGACGTTAAACCTGTTCTCTACTATGGAAAGAAAACGATTTTACTGTTAAGTATAAGTGTTATAATAAACAAATAAAATAGACTGTACAGTAAAGGGGGAATCTACATTATCTTACATTATTAAACTTTCAGATAAAAATGGAGACTAAATGAATAAAGCTCTATTTAGCCAAGTGTATTAAAAGAAAGCAAGTTCATGCTTATGTGTTGACTATGTGCAGAATAAGTGAAGGATATAGCTTAACATACCCTACGCTCTTCCATACCCTGTAACGCATTTGAATCGATTATTAACGCTTAGCATGTGTAATTTTGTATTTCTTAGCTATCTTGAAAAGACTAATAACGTTATAAAAACTAATTTTCCAACTGATTTTTTAAATAAAACAACTTCTGATTTTAAACATATTTCAACACAAAACGTTTCAAGACGCTTGTTTGTGCAGCTTAGAAATTCATTACATTGTTGGGTTTTAGAACAATAATGTGTTTGTTTGAAACAAGTGCGGACAAAATGTATTTGTTTTAAATGTTCGCTAGCAAAAATTTTCACAGAATTATATTAAACAGTTGGAAACTTAGTTAAGTAAATTTAAATAACAGCGACTGAGCAGAAAGAAACTATGTCACAAAACTCAATATGCACCATTTGGTAGAATAAGGTTTGAAATTGCTATCCTCTTTAGAAAATAATTAGAGACATCACTGGACGGAGTTTTTTTTTATTTTAATTGTATGTCTATAATATAAGTATATATTGTACAGATTTCAGAATGTAGTTTGAAATTATATAAAAATACATGTTGTTGTTTTTTGCACAGTTTTATTCTGTCCAACCTTTGTGAAGCTGAAAAGCTCTGTCTAATTTTTCTTTCATTAAGTGTTGACATATAATCTATAATGATACATTTGTGCCCAATTTACTATAATTTTCAGCTCGATACCTGCAGACTGGCCAAACTTGATTTGTAGTCTTCCGTTTGGCTACCAACTGAAATGTAAAAAACTTGTCTGATGAGATGTGTTAAGTGTGACCACTTTGAACACCATGAAAACTGACTTTCAATCTTTTTTCCTTTTTTCTGGTACACAAAAACTTGACAGTGACAGCACAGTATATGTTTACATATTGTTTTGAGTCAAAATAGATTTGATAATTTCTTTAAAAGTTAATAAAACATGCATTTGATAATCGTTAAGAATTGTTTTTTGATTTTGTTTTGTGAAAACATGTATGTCAGATATCTAAACGTGACGGTCAAAATAAAAAGATATAAATTGTCTGTTGAAATTTAGGTTTGATAATTTTGAAAAGAACAACCAAGTTTTATTATGTTAGATGTCTTTTGGATATAAATGTGTTGTTTATTTTCCATGACTATTTGGCATTGTTTCTTTGGCATGTTGTAACGCTATATTAGCTCTTTGTAGACGTCCACAGAAATTACCGACAATGTCTCACCAGCAAGATTGCGTTGTGCCCTTCAGCAAGACACATTAATCCCTGCTTAGTACTGGTTCAACCCAGAAAGACCCGTCCTGACATGAATGAATAATTGTTGGCTGGGACGTAAAGAATTGAATAAAACCCCCCAAAATCCAAAACCCCTACAAAATCGAAACATGTATATAAACATGTGAGGGATAAAATTAATACGTTCATATTACCGCGGGGACAAGATAAACCCGTACAATCTTGACATGCATATGTATGCAAAATTTTATCAAAATATACCATATGGTTTAATAGTTATGTGCATTTTCATTAACTGCTAATGGACAGGTGGACAGATAGACTAGTGCACACCTGCGGGTCGTGCAATGGAAATAGAAATATTCCATGATAAAATCGCCTATATGTATCACAGATGCATGCATTTGAGAATATAGTGACACTTAGCTTGTTAGTAGTCACTGGATATATTAAATCACCCCCTGGCTGTGGCTGCTCTCTGCTCTAAGGTGCTTGTTATTTGTTTGTTTATGCTCCTTTTTTGTCCTGGCTTTTGGTTTCACGTGACAGTAAAAGCAAAATAGAACCATTAATTAAATTCATTTGAGAGAGTATTGGAAAAGTGCAAATTCTGGATTTCGACTGCACAATTGCCAATAATGGCAAAGCTACCAATAATGGAAACCAGCAATTTGACAATTTTGTACTTAGATAAAAATCAAAAGGGGCTCTTTCATGGTATGGGAAATTAACATGAGCGTCTGCCCACGCTTGGAATATGATAATATAATGTTTATTAATTGTCTGGGGTATGACTCTTATATTTATGGTGCATTTGAGTTTTTATGCAATTCCATTGCAAATATATGACGTCATGTATGATATCACTACAATACCTTAGGATATCCAGGTATAATCATTTCTAAAGTAATTGACATATCATGTAATGGACGCAGAAATGTTTTATTAAATAACTATATCATTGATAAGTTCGTTGATACTATAAATGGCTTTGTATGTATTAGGATAGCAGGTGGGCATTCATTTTTATGAGATGGTACCCCAATTTTCAACTGTATATTTAGTATTTAGTCAAATTTGGAATTGAATTTCTACATGTTGCGGTCTTTGTCAAGATACCATTTCAACATATAAACTTTGCATATATGTTACGAATATGTAGACAAAATGTCATGAAATTCAAGAACCGGTAACATATTTTTTCAACTTGATGTAAACACATGGCCCTTATTCATTGAAATGTAAAAAATACAATAATTATGTTTCAGTGTAAAACATACTTGAATACTTGCTTAGTTTAAATCACCATGCTACTACGTTTATTGGTAGAAGTTGCTATGTTCAGTGTTTGTCCTATTACTGATTGGAAAAAAGAAAAAAAGCAATATTCTTTGATATTAAGTGACATGATTCTTATTTAACGAAGTGCTTACACAATAATATTACCCAGAACGATACAATATGGTGACACTGGACTTATCACATCTAGTTTCTAAGGTTTAAACTACATCTAACCAATGTTACACTTAATATAAAACATTATTAAGAATCTTAATCCATACAGAAGAGAAACCTTATGACTAGTCAGTTAATACAGGAGAAGAACCTTTTATTTATGGTTTTATAATTGTAAGCCTCATTAATAAACCTGGTTCACAAGAATAAGCCCCTGTCAAACCTATTGGTTAAAATTAACCATTTTGGTCATAGAGAACTCTTGGCCTCAAAGGTATTGCTAAATTAATGCTTAAATCTTCTCTGTTTATTCTGTTTTGTAAAACTGGTGCTGATTTCCATCAAATGGCAACATTTATTCTTTAGCTGGCTGTATATTCCAGGCATACAGTTTCTTTTTGGACCTCACTTATTCATGTAGAACACTGTTATATGATACCTTTGATATGACTCTGTTACACTTAATCCTGGCCACGGCACCAAAATGTGGTTACTCTAGTTCAGTTGGGATGTATAGAAATATTTGGTCTTCTTGTTTCAGACGTTTATTGATAGGATATTATGTTTCTTAAATAATATCATGCAGGACTTGAGGATGTGATACACATTGTCTTGGCCCCATAGTGTCATGACATGGGGCCATGACCTTTGGCATTTCCAGCCATTGGATCATTTGAAATTGTCTAAACATGTCTTTCTTTAAGAAAAGTTGAAGTAGATTAAAAAAACAACCTCCTTCTGTCGAGTTATTGATTCATTTCAACTAAATAATTAATTTTGCTAAAACTGACCTATACCCGTTAGAGGTAAGAAATGACAATGTTACCGGTTTTGGATTTTCATGAAATTTGGCTCAGTTCAGTAGGATATATATGGCATGTTTTTGTGATAATATGATATCTTGACAAAGACTAGAACATATCTATCTTTGGAAATTAATGTTGAATGTTTTGTAAATTTTGAAAAAATTATTGAAATTTTATAATCACTTCTTCAGAAAACGTAAACCATAATTTGTCCAAATGGTTTCCTGGTATTAATATAATGCATATGGTATTTTGGATTCAATCAAGAAGACAAATCATAGAAATAAACAAAACTATACATTTAGGACATGGAAATTTAGAGACAGGTGCCACCTCAAAGGTGGAGTACGCCAGGGTTGCTTCCTAAGCCTTATTCTTAACTATCTAATTCAATACATACATTTTTATAGTTTGTATATAATGAGTCATTATTGTGCAAAGTTTAAAGAAAATCCATGCGTGGGCACAGATGCAAGTACCCCTTTAGGGAGTCCACTGTTTGAATTCTTACAATATTAAATTCCAGGTAAACCCTTAAGCACTAACTCTTAAGTACTTAACCTCCTTCGATTTACAGAGGTGTTTGCTATTCTGTTAGAAGTGATATCTTTAGGTTGTATTACTTTAAATGATGACGATATTGATTTACCCTTTAATATATGACAAAATTTACCAACATGGATGGCATGTTTCCCAAAATTTGATAAATATAGTGTAACACATAAAACATCAATGAACAAGCCATCAATGAAAAAGCAAACTGCCTCACAATTCTACATACAGTGAAACCTGTCTTGAGTGGCCACTCAAAAAGAAGACCAAAAATTGGTTTTCGAGACTGATTATTGTTTAATGCAGGTCAAAAGTATTGCAGAATGCTCCAAGAGAGCTTTCTGCAATACTTTAGACCTTCATTAAGCTACCATGTGTATTTAAGACCTTTGTTTGTCTATTTTCGATTGGGCCTTTTATACAGGGTTTACTGCACTGTATAAATGCGTTGCAGAATCGATGATGCTACACACAAAAGCTGGAATAAATAAAGAAAACAAGAGTCTAACACAACTTGCCTATATAGCCAATGCTAAAAATCGTGTTAAATGACACAACAAAGTCACATCTTTGAAAGCTTGAGGAAAATGTGCGCTAGCTGACGTCAATTGTCACAGCTAAATGGCGTCAGTCATGGCGTTGGACGGTGTTACATCGTTTTGACGCTTGAAAGACGTTACAAATACATGTAAATATATACGAAATAGTCCAACTATTGCAGGATTTCTTCAGTGCGATAGAGGAAAGTTGGATGAAGCTGAAGGCTTCAAATGTGTTTTCGTTGTTTATTTTGTGTTAGAACCGAAATAGATCAGCTCTAGTGCGTGGATTGTTGGGTAATAATTCAGTTGTACGAAGATAAATCACTCGCGTTGGCAATCATGATTTGATCTTATTTACATTTGACCTCCAGACAGTAAATTATAACTCAACAAATTACTGTTAGAGCTGATCTATTTCTTAAATACACAACAGTACATTTAGCAAACACAGCACAATAATAAACCCATCGTGAACCGTTCCCATTTGAACAATTAAACACTTTTCATTCTGGCCACCAATGAACAGATACTTTGACAAACAGCGATGACCCAGATAAAAGGCCACATACAGTGGGATTTCAGATGAAAGGCCATATAAGCTGGCATTTCATCAGGTTATGCACTGTTTGCTAAGATAAAAACACTCTTTTGGGACAGAATATATAATTTTATATAAATTCTGACCAAACTCCTTAAACCACAAAATTGACAATTCCATACGTTTGTATCAATATCCCGGTATATGGGCAATTGGGGAATCCATCAGAATGAAAATAGTTAATTATATAGACCTGTCCTTGCTTTCTTTTCCAAACAGCAAGATGATGATCGTTGTGTATTTTATAATACTAGTTAGATGTTTACACGGCGCCACGTTACTAACAGTGTAGCGCCCATGAAACACCTTTCTAGTACTATAAATGTATATCCACTCTGTTCCTGTAAAAACGCCATGGAGAACCATTAGGAAAAATCCAGCACAATTCCAGAATAGAATCAAGCCTCGGGTGTGCATAAGGCGCACTATCATGCGTAGTACTATGTACAAAAGGCTCCATTTTGTTAGCCCGAACAAGCGTAAGGAAAATTAGTTCTTTACCATGTGGGTTCAGCCCTATAAAAATTCATTTTCTGACTACTTGAAAAGTTTAAATAGTAGAATAAATAAGATTTATATGTTTTTCAGTAAGATATCGCTATAGCGATTTTTTATTGAAAAATCATAAACTTAATTTACAACCGTTCGTTCTGCTGCAATTACACTTGTTATTGAGTTGGCATGGTCTCTGTGACGTCAGCGTCACATTATGTAACGTCAGCGTCACGTTATCAAAGTAAATCCCCAATGTACATCCAAGTCTGATTCCACAGAATTCCACAGAATTGACAGAGGCAGTTCCGACTGTTGTGAGCAGTGTTTCTTTACACACACTCTTATCCAATGCTCCTCTTGTGGCTGCTGGTGTAATTCACTCATGTTTGCCAAATTAGTAACTTTCCTCTTCTCACTGCATTGTAAATGATGATATATTAAGGTCACAATATATGTCGATCTGTACTTGTGCTGAACGAAGCTAGTCTTGGCTATTATATTTGCTGCGTCCATATATAAAGCAACATATACTTATGTATAGATATAGAAGAATTGTTTCCAAATTATTGTACCTATCGTTGATGAGTCTTCGTCTTTTGTAGTCAATAACAAAGAAAAAGTATCAAATATGACATACACATAGTACTGGTCTTTATAACGTTTAGAAAAATAAAAGAGCATACCTTTATGAACGTTTTCCTAATTTTTCTTTCATAGTTATTTTTGCCATTTTTCTTTGATTTGAAGAGTGTGCCAGAACACTTCCACAGGTAAAGGATTGACTTGGGCGATGGTATCATATTGAAAGGAACAGGTAACGTGCTTCCATCATCCATATAGTTCATCCATAACTTGGTCCTAGCAAACTTCCATTCTACATCACA
Organism: Loripinus fragilis; assembly: GCA_964019695.1. Taxonomy (NCBI): domain Eukaryota; kingdom Metazoa; phylum Mollusca; class Bivalvia; order Lucinida; family Lucinidae; genus Loripinus; species Loripinus fragilis. The sequence goes on from OZ026516.1 coordinate 37,915,552, forward strand.
GTCACCCTACAGATAAATCAGTATGACACATAGGTCCTGGCCCCGAGTTTATAAAACTTTTTTACGTGCTGAACTCAACTGAGCACGAAATTTCAACTGCTCATAAAAATTAAAATGCCTACAATTGAAGAAATGTCTTGCTTTAAGTCTCTCAGATGTTGATCTTGCTAATAAATGTTAAAATGCCAACAATTGTTGGCATTTTAACACTTATGAGCAGGATAAATTTCGTGCTCAGCTGAGTTGAGCATGAAAAAGTTTTATTACTCAGGGCCAGAAAAGCAAAATTTTTAAATTGTTATAAGATAAAACAGATATTTGGGTAATTAAAGAACCTCCTCAGTGAGTTTTTTTTTTGTACACACACCACCCCCTTTTTTGGTTGTGAAATAAAAGATAACGATATAATTTGGAGGCACTTATGATACTCAAAACAGCACTACAATGCTTTAGTTTATACATGGCACCATTCCACAGTCATCAATTGGCAAACCTCTAAAATTATTAAGAGTTATAAAATAAGTGATCAACGCAAAAACGAAGAGGACAAATATCTTCATGAAAGAAAAAAACCTCAATAATAATTCAGAAATATAGACATTTGTTTTATGCACACAATGGTTTAGGTTAAATAAACAAGATAGTGGTGCTTTTATGGATATTATGAGACAGTTTGACGTGGTCTCAGGGTCAATGTGGACCCTGACCTAAAGCTTTAATCAGCCTGACGGTTGTCTTTGGCTGGGCTAATTATGGCTAAATAAGGGGTTTTCTTATTTCTGACTGAGACATAAAGCAATGCACAAGTAAGTAAAAGTAAGAAAGTCATCAAAGAACAGGAATCCATACATCACGTTCCACACCTGACCCAGGATACCACATGAGAAAGTGACAAAAACACAATTAAACATCACAAACAAGAGCCAGGAGGTCAGCTCCCAGCAGGTGACCACAAGACATCAATGAACAGACGCGAAAGCATGAAACACACAAGACATAAAAACACAAATTATCCACAATAGAAGTACCGCATTGGAACGGCCTTACTGTGATCTGATACGATATGAACACTATTTTGCGTTTTAGCAACATCTTAATCTATGACATAACAACTGGTAAAATATATTGAAGCCCCCAGTAGCATTGGCTACATTCTGTTGTTGACTCACTGTTTGTAATTGCTGCTCCCATTGTGTTTTTTTGTGTTTGGTCCTTATTTTGTGATATAGGTTTTAATGTTTGTCGTTCTAGTTTGTCATTCATCTCGCTAAGGTAAAGAGAGATGGAGAGCTAGATATTTTACTCTGATTGCATAGGTCCAGTTAAGCAAAACTTTTTAGCGTAAAATTGTAATTATTTTCTTACCCAGCAATATAAACATACGTTTAGGATACTCAAAAACCCGTCTCATTGAGACGCTTCTTTTGAGTACCCACAGCATATGTTTTGGTTAAGAAATACAAAAAATAATTTTCAGTTACAAAATCTTATCAGGAGGCCTGGATTATAATCTTGCTGTAATGTTTATGCCTGTGTTCTTTATCTATTTTTTATGGTGCCATGTTTTGGTCTGTTTTCTTTGCTTGTCGAATTTTCTGGCCATACTCACTTATTTTTAGAAAATATAGTTCTTAGACATGGTAAGCAAACCGCCACAACCTGGGTGGATGGTTCAATATGTGATTATGTTTAATCACTTGGAGTGATAATCCTTTAATGCCATGACTTTATCGTTTGGTATAAAACTTATATGTTCATATTCAATTAAAGGTACCAACCACTCATTTGTGACTTTATCATTATAGCATACACATTTATTATGCTTCATTCTGTTAATTAACATAATAATTTGGTCAGTGTTTCATGCAAACTGATGAACTGAACGGAATTACAATATAAGCCGTGACATGAGATTTCCAATAATGTAGTATTGCGACCAGCAAAGCCTCAAATCGGCCTGCGCATACGTGCAGTCTGATCAGAGCCTTTGCTAGTCGCTTGAAGATTTTATGAGTGTTAAGCTACTGACTGATCATCATTTGGAGTTTCTAAGCTTAAAAGGAGGCTGCACAGGCTCGCCAAAGTCTACACTTGTCAAAATGCCACATTGTTGAAATCACATGTCACGGCTCAGTATTAAGTGAAATAACAGCCAGAACGTTTAATGCCTCTGGTTCAAATATTGCTTTCATAAAGATGATGATGTAGGGTCACGTTTGTAACATGTCCAGTATACACTATCATACCTAGGCTACTATCTTTTTCACACAAATACGGAATAGAACAATGACAGCTTAGTATTGTCCAGCAAGAATTCTTCTTACATCACCATTGGTTCAGATAAGATGCGTAAAGGAAATACTAAAAAGGCATTTATTTGGCCAATACAGCAGCAGACAGATGAATAAAATATAGTAGATATTAGTGACCTTCCACTGTAATAGCTTATAATTAGTTTGATCAATTAAAAATGATAACTATGAAATAGTCAATACTTTATTAATTACAAATCATATGGGAACATTCAAAAACGTTCTGTGCAAGAAAAACTATCACAATTCCAAATAATTTTATCACTTTGATCAACACTGTTTGACAAAATCATATTTAGATTATATGTCATTTATACTCATAGGGTTTCAGAACCTCTATAGTATAGCAGTCTTTTTGCTTAATTTTAGAAATTTATAAATACCTGTATGGCCTCAAAGGAATGACTCATCATAGCAATCAACATGTTAATCAGAACGATGATAATTACAACATGATAAATTCCAAACAGATACATTCCAACTCCTTCTACTATATCTGTACTACTCTCTGTTATCCTGGAGCCTGGATGTCCACCGGCACTAAACACTGTAATGGATAAAAGGCTATAGCCAGATTACATGAAGTTTACATTGGGCATATCCCTAAGGTTTCTGCCCTTGTAAGACTCAAACAAGTCTCCTCAACTAAACAGACTAGCTAAAATAATGATAAATAATTATACAAGCTTAGACAATATACTTTGCAGTGAATGAAAAACAAAGGCGCTGATCAGATTGCACAAAAAGGTCTGCCCATTGTTATTCGATTGCAACAAAGTCAGGTTTTTTGTGTCAAGGCCCATTTGAAGAGACACCTGGTTTTGTTAACTATAATAGCGACAGAGGTAATATTTAGGCAAGACTGAAAATCTGAAGTAACATGTCTCTGGTACAAGCTAAAAGAAAGTTAAGTATACTTAACAACACTTTTAACTGTGCACATATAAATGGGCTCATTTTTCCCAAAATAATTGTCAGATCATTTTCAAATATCAACAAAAACAAACAACATGCATGTCATGAAATTATATTTTTTAGAAATTGTTGAATTTTCAAATGAGCTGATCATTATCAAGGGAGATATGGGCTTATTTATATGTGCACAGCTATATGTGATGTTAAGTGTAGTCTGAGGATACAAATTAGTTTACCTCACCTGTAGCACTGACAATATTAGAGGCAACACAATTAAGAGCAAAGTCTTTACAATTTACTGAAGAATACTATTTTCAAAGGCTAATTCATAGAATATATCTATATTAAACCATTTTGTTAAAGTCATATTTTAAAATTAACTTATTTATCTGTTTTATCTACTGATGGCGTTTTTGTCTTAATATTGAGAGTGAATAAAAAACGATTTGATAAGATAGTAATTGAGCACGAGTTGCTTATAACAATTGGTCTCATCTCAATACCCACAGCTATTTGTAAATAGCTGATATAGCAAATATTCAAAAATCATAGCCCTGCTAAAATGTCTACTCTATGGGAACATATAGTGATTATGTAAAGTTAATGCCTGAACGAATTGAATATATCAGATTTTGAGATCTTAGTTTTGTTTAATTATTTCATTTGTTTTAAAAGCTAACAGTTTATTCATTAACTTTAGTGTAGCTCTCTAATTATAATCTGCTTTGCTCCACCAAGTATGCCATCATTTTAGACATGAAACCATAAGGCCAAAACTATGGTCTGTTATTGTTGTATCCCTTTTTCTTTTTCAGATGCACTATTTTGCTTGACAGTACAGTAATTGGTGTTATTGTTTATACATACGGATGTATGTTACTAACAGTAGTTTGATTAAAGAAATATGGCTTGCAAATAAAGATGTTAATATTGAAATGAATAAGTGGCTTGCTAGGTTGCCTGATACAATAGCAGGAATGCTTCAAAGCTTAATACCTTTTATAATAATGTTATCGACCAATTTACTTTTTAGAAACATTAATCATTTTCCCACCACTTATCTTCAGCTCTATCATTTTTGGTAGCCTATATATTAAACAATATGGACCCAGATCAAACTGTCACCTTAGAATTAGCCTGATAAGTGTAAAAAGATCACCAAGCATTATAATGTAAACGCGTGGGATACAGAATGGTTGTTATGCGGAAGTCTGCATGCCTGACTGTAAACCAAATTATGGTTTACAGCCATGGTTTCCTCTTTAATTGCACGACGGTTTGTCAGGCCTTAGACTCAATGATGACACTGACTTAAATTTAATCGTTGGGTTGGTGCCTGATGTTCATCTGAGGGTTCAACTGGGGATTTTCTTTAGTTCTGACAATCTGTGTGTTGAGAGCCCTTTTCTTTGTTTTATCACAGTATTTTAATTGATTTGATTGTTTCCCTGTGTTGATACATTGCATAAGTCAGGAAGCTTCCATGCATGCTAATCTAATTTTGTGTTTTTACAACAGCAGAATCTATTTTGATTTGGCAGAATTGGCCAGTAGAATTATTAAAGCCCCCAGTGGCTTTGGCTGCTCTCTGTTCTAAGGCGGTGATTCTGCTTTTGCTGATTAAATGTTTGTTGTTGCATCCATTGTAAGTGGGGGTGTATTTTGCTTTTACAGCACTTAATGTCCATTCTAGTTTGCAATTTAACTTGCTGGGGAAGAGACAGGTGGTTGCTCTACTTTTATTGTGTTCTGAATGTCAATGTCATGTCGCTGTTATCGTTCTTTGACTCTTTCTAGAGGTGCCATGGGTTGGTCTGTTGTAAGTGATTGTGACATTTCCTGGTCATACTCACTTACTTTTTATAGTATTTGCTTCAATCTTTAACGTATTTTGAAGTGCATTGAAATATATGCAGCAGAAGTAAAGTGCAGACGACATGCTCATGACAAAATTTATACCAGGTTTAAAATACATATAGATAGGGTTAAACCATTTATATATAGAGTATTAAAGGTGGTAAAAACTTTGATATTTGAGAAATATATATGTAAATTTAATTCCGAATTTTAATTTCTAACTAAGAGTAGCTAAACTTTTTGTGCTTTCATAATGATTTCCAAATGCAAGAGTCAGTAAGACTAAATATAGAAAGAGGTGAGAGATGTTAATTCTCATGAAAAGGCTACTTGTTTTTAAGAGATAGTGCGTGCTCACATGCATATACTAAATCAAACTCCACCAGTTTGACAAACAAAACAGTTATGTTAATTTTCCCCAAGCACAGTCACTGTGTGCAATTTTATCACATGTACGTATTATAGGTAATGTCATGCATAGAAGATCCAATAGTTTGGAAAACAACGTACAGGGAAATTAGTAAATATTTTTATGAATTGACAGAACAATGACCATACGGACAATTTGATTGATGTGTATGTACTGACATTATACACAACGATTATGCAAAGCAATATTGTTAGTTTGCAAAGCTTTAGCAGCCAAAACCAACCAACAAACCTAGCCAACACCGCATGGTTATTCTAATTAAATGATCACGTTAACATACCTGCTGATTTGTTTTTGTAAACACCATCTGTACAGAGTATTTTATTTCGATCACTATCCAATAACATGCATTGGCGAACTGTATAGAAAAGATAGGGTAGAAAGTGTTAGCAATACAATATAAAAATAATAATCACAAACACCAAAATATTAAAGCTTCATGTGCTGAGAAGACATATTGATAGAAATAAGAATTCATGCCTAGCTGTGTAATACATGCAGAAACTTAACCAATATAAGCTTAGCACCCACACAAAGAACGAGTAGCCAGGTCAGACTCTGCAAAACGTCTAATCAGTGTCCTAGCCGTTTGCTGACAGGATGTTCTAGTGATTTTTTCGAATAAAAATAAAATAAATACACCCAGCATCTCTAAAATGGGAAATAGATTCATCCAGCTGATAACAATCAGGCAGTTTATTTATCATGAGAAAGTGAACATAAAAGACGACTAAACTAAATATATCTTTATAAAGAAGGTGATTAATAAGCAACAAAAATATATGATAAGTACACGATGAGTTGAGTTGTAAAAGCATATATTGTTGATTTCAAATCCCCATGCTGTTTACTTATATGACATGTTATTGTTAACGTGTAATTGAAACTAGTTTTGTCTACACTAATCAACACAATGGTATTAATAAGAGATACAATAGAAAGTGTATCGCTGGTTTGCTGCAGACTGGCAATGAAGCTAAAGATAACGCGCTTACAGTTTCTGAGAAAAAAATAGGCAAATAAACAATGGCAATCTTATCGTCTGTAAAAATGATCCGTTTTTCAGATCAGTTGTTTCTTTTCAATATGAGAAGTTTCATAAATTTCTTACACAACATTCGTGATTTTATGATTCTTATAACCATAAAGTTGTTAAGGATGTCAATACCAGGCAGCTGTTTTAAATGTGAAACTAGAAGTTCAAACTATGTCGATTGAAAATAGAATAAGACAGCATCACAACAATATCTGACTACAATTGTGGACAAAAGTGAAGGTCTATATAATTATGATAAAGAGTAAAAAAATATCATTCTGCTGGCAAAAGCTTTATTTTAGAAAGCAGGGCTTATTTGATATTTTATCTGCGTTATGATTTTAAAGGTAGTTTTACACTTCATAGTTTGTTGTAAAACTTACATGAGAAAGAAATATGTAGTTGACCATGACAATTTCATTCTAAGCTGCAAAATAAGTCTCGATGTGTAATGACTAAAGCATACTCAATTACCATTACAATTATTCACTTATTTTAACAAATGTGTCTGGTAAAACAAGTTTTTGTTAGGTTTCAATTTCGAGTGCCATCAACTCTAGGATCATGAGCAAAACAGAAAATGAACAAATGGTTCAGTGTTTTCAGAATATTGAATATTTGATTAAAAAGCAAATACACTTTCATCTTACTGTCAAAGCAGGAATGACCGTATAAAGAAATGGCTTCCTGCATGCAAAACACACTTGGGTTAAAACGTGTAGAAAGCGTTTACAGAATGTGATACATACATGCACTAATTAAAAGGATAAAAGGCATGGCATGAGAATAAAACGTCCTTGCAAATAGGGTTTTAGTGTTAATGTGTAGAAGTCTATGAGGCATATACAGGTGTTTAAGATTAATTTAGCATACTGGCCAAGCTAGTCAGAACATCGTTTTAGATAAGTGAATGCATTTACGAAGATAACAGGCGATTGGTTTTATAAAATATTTGCTACGGCATAGCAAAAGCAAAACTATTGATGAAATTAAATGATAAAAATTTACTTAAAGTTTCTGTTAAGCTAACGATGTTTCAACCATTAGACCCTTGTGCTTACTTCTATGCTTGTTCATCGGGAATGCATTATATGTAGTAGTACCTGAATAGGAATCACATTATTGAATGAAACAGAACGTTTACGACACACACACACACACACACACACACACACACACACACAAAGAGAAAGAGTGAGACTGCAAAATAAATCACCACTTTTTGAAATAAACCACCACATATCCCAACACTTGCCTTTTAAAAGTGTAATTATACACCAAAATGTGTTCAAATTGCAATATCTTTTCAAAAACTTGACGCTATTTTTTATTATGACGTTAACCAGGTCAAAATGGCCTTAAAATAAACAATTAAAACATACTTTTATCTATAAGGTCCCTTAATAAATATCGCTATTTAATAAGAAAAAGCTGCAACTAAAATGCTTTATTCGGAGAGATGGTGTTGGTTTAGGTAATTTTAAGGAACCTGCCATGAACACGCATTTGCATTCAATGGAAAAATAGTTTTGCTTAATACTAACATTCATCTATGTTCATATGACAACAATTTAGGCCATGGTAAAATCTGGTAATTCACTGTGCTGCTGGATATTTTGAAATGATTAAATGTATTAATAAGCATAAAATATATGATCCAATTCAAAGAATTTGGTGATTCTTGCACATATAAGGATCTAAGGCTCAGACAAGTCAGTGCCTCCACTCAGTCTGGTCATTTGCTGCTTGCACACACCCAGTAGCATTGGTGGCCAAACTGTAGGCCTATAGCCCTACTAGATAGCTATGCATGCATATTTATAGAACATCTACAGTAAAACCTGTCTTAAGCGGCCACTCAAAAAGAAGGCCAAAAGTTGGTTATCAAGACCGATTATCGCTTAATGCAGGTCTAAAGTATTACAGAATGCTCCAAGGGGAGCATTCTGCAATACTTTTGACCTTCATTACGCTACCACTAGTCATTAAGATCTTTTTGTCTATTTTTGATTGGTCGCTTAAGACAGATTTTACTGTATAAGAACAAGTGTCCAACAAGTACCAAATCTCATGAATTTGCTATAAATACTTACTACCTCCTGGGCCTGGATGCTTCACATTGATGTCATTGATACTAACTTGACCAAATATAGACCAGAATAGACTATAAAATGTTTGCTTCAGCCTGAAATAGTAGTATTGTAAATGAGTCTATGTACATGTATCAGCTTTATCTTTAGAAATATTATCTCATTTAAAATAATAATCAAGTAATTGTGTTAAAGGAATATGTTATTATACTTTATGATGAGTTGAAAATAGCTCCTTTGAACCACGTTGACCTCTTATATAGTTGTTACCAAACATAAATGGTACAACACAGTGCCTCTGGTGAGCCCAAGACCAGGGACCTTTTGCTATTAGGTAGAGCACTCTATCACTGAGCCTCTTTCAAACACTGGTGAAGAATGAACACTTACCCAAATATCACCTTAGCAGTGACAGGAGTCAATATCATTTTAGCGATATTTTTATTGCTGGATCATATTAATGTAATAACGAAGAAAAGCTTTACTCAGTGTATCACTACTAACAAACAATCAACTCATTGAACTACTGTGATGAAACACAGAATGTTCCCATCGATAACAGTTCTAGGCACATACAGCTTTAATTGAACCCATTGATTTCCTGTGAGGATTGTTGTCTAAATAAGGGTTTTAAAACGATGATTCTGTTGTTTTACGTTTATTATTTGTTGTTGCTCTCATTTTTGTAGGGCTTTTCTGTTTGGTCCTGTTTTAAAAAAATATAGTACTTTGTGTCCTATCAAGTTTTGTAATAATAGTACCAAGGAAGATAGACTTGCTTTTATATGTATGTATAAGCTTCTTAACTAAATGTTAAATAAGATTGAAGAGTTCTTTCAAAACAAATGAAGAGGTCATTTAAATCTCACATGTTTGACACATTTATTATGGATACCAGTAAACAGTTACTTTGACACTCAGTGAAGACTCAGGCAGAATTTCATTAGGATCTGCACTGTATGCTAAGATAACACAATCTTCTGGGACATTTGGAGTCAGAAATGATGACCTGTAACCCCTTTAAACACAAAATGAACTTATTCCATACTTATTGTATTAATATATATGAGCCAGGGCATGAGATTTCCAACAATGTGGTATGTGCGACCAGCATAGCGACAGATCAGCCTTGATCAGAGCCTTTGCTGGTCGCTTGAATATTCTATGAGCGTTAAGCTACTGATATTTGGAGTTTCTAAGCTCAACAGGAGGCTATCCAGACTCGTCTGAGTCTACACTTGGCAAAATACCACATTGTTGGAAATCACATGTCAAGGCTCATATGGGAAAACCCATCTGAGTGAAAAGAGTTAAAAACAGTAATCACGTACCCCTGAAAGGCTTCAGCAGCATAGACAAACACTGTATGACCATTCATGTTCATTTTTATTCTCTGTGTACCATAGTACCAGTAGAGGTTGTGTAAACCCACCATAAATGAAAACAATACCTGAGAAGAGAAATTGAGTGAATTATCACAGAAAAAACAACAACAGCAGCAGCAGCAACAACAACAACAACAGCAAAATTTTAATATTATACATGTATATTATACAATTATTGGCTTCAATGAGGTAGACATGAGGAATCATCTACCAGAAAAAGTGATATTCACTGAGCCGCAAGGCTAAGGTGAATATCACTTTCAAGGGTAGATAAATACTTGTGTCTACCGAAATTGAAGTCAATAACTGTTTTGTTATATGACTTTTCAACTATGAACAAAAATTTTCTACTTTTCTTCTGTTGTTGAAGTCATGTTTATGTTCAAAAGTATGATTTAACAGAGATAAACTAATCAACACCACGTTAATTAAAAGAGATACATGTATTAAGCCGCTATGAGGCAAAGCAACGAAAGGACCTTAATTCAAGAATGCCCATAAAATAGCCACATAAAAGATTCAAAGAAAATGATATTTTTCCATCAAAAAAGTCAATGGGTCAGCCCTAAAATTATCCAAAGGCTTTCCACATTGGGTAAGTACTGATTAAAAAATATGGTTTGAAAACTCTGTTTCTGATATGTATTAGAAGTACATGTGGGTGTTTTGAGTTACTTTTCCCCCAATTGACTAAGCTTATCTATTTGCATACAGTTTTTGATTTACATTACACACATCATATAAAATGTCATGCTTGGTAAAAGGGGGGAAAACTGTCAAAATGCTTAATAGCAAATTATTATAAAAGCTCGCTAGTAACTAATTTTGTACAAATATGTAGCATAACATCTAATTTTAATGGCATGTATACAGTATGTAGTTATGATACACCTCAGTGAACAGGTCAGACTTATTGAATTATAAACAGAATGGGTATAGTCTGTGTGTAAGACATTTACAGGTAACAGTCAAAAATTATAGACAACATACTTATTTACAGAAAATATTGAAATATTCTAGAGCCGAATTGTATGCTAAAGCAACATTTTCATCTCAAGTTTTATGCTGCAAACATTATATTTCCATGTATAAAGATGAGTATCTGACAAAACCTTGGCTTTCTGCGAAAGAAAACAATAGTTGCAAAAATACCTCCAATTCCTTAACCCTAAGATTCTGGAATGATATGCATCATTTTCTAAATATATTTATTTTGCTATAAGCACTGAATGTCAGGTTTTAATTAAAAAACAAAAATACAGTTGTCAATTAACAGAATCGCACCTATATGCTCTCAAAATTTGGGAATTTTGAATAGGATACTTTTGAGGTCCTTTGCTTTTCACCAGTTTCTTCTATTGGTTTATTAGAATATAACCCAAGTGCTATAGTCTGGTATTAATCTGACTTTTACCGTTGCTATGGTAACAAAAATGGCCACCAAAATAGGCTGAAAATATAAAAGTGACCATCTTAGAACAAATTTGAGACTTTTGACGGAGAAAATAACATAGAGCACAAACGAATACCAAAAATTATTTTAACAGATGATAAGAATTATAACAGCACACAATATGTTTTTTTTTGTATTTAGCTGTCCTGCTGTCTATTTCTTTAAAAAATCAGTCTCTGATTAGGTCAAAAATGGTGATTTCTATATTTTAAGCCTATTTTGGCAGTCATTTTTGTAATTATAGCAACGGTAAAAATTAAATAAATACCAGACTTTTACATTTTGGCTATTCTTCTGACAAACTAATCAGAAGAATATGGTGAAAAGCAACTTTCAGTTTTCTGCTTCAGAAGGGGCCAAAATTGTCCATTAATGAACGTAGCTCTTTACATATAAAAGATTAATTCCGTTTTGACAGCAATTTTTTGAGTAGGTTTATAAACACTAAACTGTCACTTTAATTCTTGCATAAACCTTCCGAAAACTATAACTGTCAGAGAATTACAGAATGACAGTAATTGAAACACAAAATCACTGTTCAAATTCTGTATAGCTCGCATTTTCAAAATCAGGGCTGTGATCAAATTTATTTGTTAAATCTTGCTTCTGTCAATTAACAGGAATTACTACAGGCAGCATGTGATTCATACATACCAATGTGAAGAGCACCATGAATCTAGTGATGTCTCCTATCATGCGGCCCAGAGATATCTGGAGTGGACCCAAAACTTCAAAAGCGGGCATGAGGTAGGTTGTGCGGGCAAAACTTATCACATTTGCAATGGCAAATAAAACATCTGATACAATCTCGGGGTCGTCCATCATCCACTGAAAACGGGCTGAAAATTATGCAAATGATGTGATGTGTACAGTAAAACCTGTGTAAAACGGCCACTCAAAATAGACAGAACAAAGATCGTAATGGCAAATGGTAGGTTAATGAAGGTCAAAAGTATTGCAGAATGCTACCTTTGAAGCATTCTGCAATTCTTTTGACCTGCATTAAGTGATACTTGATCTTGAAAATCAATTTTTGGTCTTTTGGAGAGTGGCTGTTTTACACAGCTTTTACTGTTTAAGCCTAGATGCAAGACATTATCACTTAAAAGATAAAAAAGATTTTACATGATTGCTCGTGTGTTATTGAATTTATTACATGTATACTCTTTGTGAAAAAGCAATAAAATGCTCAGCTAGCCTCGCATTTTATCCCCTTTTTGCGACGAGTATAATATATTCAAGTAGAATTCAGAGAATTTGATGTGTCACCTGGCAAACCGAAGTCAAGCAAGGGATATACGTCAAATTTATATCACCCTACAAAGGGATAGTTAGTTCACCTTGGGTATCATACAGATTATAATTAAAAGCTGCAACTATTTTAGTGCTTAGCTCAATAAAGATATACTTATCTGTACATGTTCAATATCTGACCTTCCAACCCTACCCAGAGGTCAGGGGTGTGTGTAAGGTCAAAGTTTTTGCTTGCATGTTGGTCTATCTTCTTTCTTTTTAATTTGATATGCAACATGGCTACATTCAGAAAAAGGTATTGAAATCATTATCCTTAGATCTGTGTCGACCATACTTTGCAGGCGACAAAATTAAACAGGAGCACCAATGTTAGACTCTATTATCATATGGCACTTAAAGTTCTTTAAATTCGAGTTTTTAGCATACAAAACTCAAAGTTTTGCCATATACACACAACGTTGTATTAGGCGTAATTTCATAACGTTACCGAAATCTGTAAATCCTTACCAAAATCTGTAAATCCCAAGTGGTTTACCAATTTTAATACATAGCGTATTATCACTCCCAGACGTTTCGTCATGTGACAAAAAATACTAAACAAAATCAGCAATCCTGCCAACACCAAAGACTAAGATTTGCCTGGGGATCCACCCAGTCAGATCACAGTCTTTCTGTCAATATAAAGAACATTTGAGTTCTAAGATACCTTGGACCCAGTATACACGGACTGGTAAGTGACATACAGGTGACTTAATTCTGGTATGAGAAAAAAAATTGTTAAAAGATAGGTCCATGAAAGTTCCTGATTTGAAAAATATGAATTAGTACATAACAGGCAAAGTTAATTTTTGTAAGACAAAATCATGGTTGCTTGTTTCTGATGAAGCCATCTGGTCAGGGGTCACACTGTTTTCCACTCTGCTTGTTATTACATGCTTATAACTGGAGTGCTTCAGGTTAGAATAGTTGTAGATGAATGCAGTACATAAATCTATTCAGCATGACACGAGCTACATGTGTGTCAGACAACTCTACCGTTTTATTGAATATATCATAAGTAGATACAGTAAGCAACTTACATGCCTCCATAAAATAATTTCGAGGTGCATGTTTGGGATCTTTGATATCTTGAAGCAGCAGATTAAATTCTGTGTAGTTTCCCCTTCCTAGAGACGTTCTTGCCTGGAACGTACCTTGGAAATAGCTGCAAACATAAACACTTAAAGTAAGGATATATAACGTGAATAAAGCGCTTCGCACAGAATAGCAAATCATAATACCAATTAAAGAGTATATCACTTAATAGGTGGTGCCAAAATGAAGACTAGTCCGTCTGAGTAATAATATAGTAACACCTGTGTAAAACGGCCACTCAAATATAGACAAAACAAAGATCTTAATGACAAATGGCAGCTTAATGAAGGTCAAAAGTATTGCAGAATGCTAACCTAGGAGCATTCTGCAATACTTTTGACCTGCATTAAGTGATAATTGGTATTTTAAACCGATTTTTGGTCTTTTTGAGAGTGGCCCTTTTACACAGGGTTTTAATAAATCTGGGCACCATTTTTCTACAATAAAATTATAATGCTTAGAATTGCTAAATCGCTGGTATTGGTTATGCAAGTCGCTTAACCGTTCAAAAACAAAGCACATTGGAAAGCTAAATGTACTAACACATAACCAATACTTTGAGCTAGTAAATTAATGCGAAATGATATACTTGGAGCCAGTACGTACATAAGGAATGTTCTACTTTGAGGTAGTAAGTACTTGAGGAATGATATACTTTGAGCTAGTAAGTACATGCTAAATGATATAATTTGGATTAGTACGTACATAAGGAATTATTTACTTTGAGCTAGCAAGTACATGAGAAATGATATACTTTGAGCTAACAAGTACATAAGGAATGATATACTTTGAGGTAGTACGCACATAAGGAATGATATACGTTGAGCTAGTAAGTGCGTAAGGATTGATATACGTTGAGCTAGTAAGTGCATGAAGAATGGTATACTTTGATCTAGTAAGTGCATGGGGAATGTAATACTTTGAACTTAAAGGTCTTATAAGTACACAAAGAATAATATACTTGGAGCTAGTAAGTACACTTTGGGGGTAGTATGTACGTGATGAATGGTATACTTGAGCTAGTAAGTACAAGGGTAATGAAATACTTTGAGCTAGTAAGTACATGAGGAATAATATACTTTAAGCTAGTAAGAACACTTTGGGGGTAGTATGTACGTGAGGAATGGTGTACTTGAGCTAGTAAGTTTATGGGGAATTAAATACCTTGAGCTTGTAAGAACATGAGAAATGATATACGTTGAGCTAGTAAGTGCATGAGGAATGCTATACTTAAAGCTAGTAAGTATATTAGGAATGCTGTAGAGGAAAATGAAAATAAACCTACTTATCAGCATCTGCCACCTTATATTCCGTGAAGAATCTGAGCACGTATGAGGCGAGGTACATAGACAAGACGCTGTAATCCATGAAGTTATAGTAGTGTGTGAAGTAAGAAAGGCCCCCTGAGTTGTAGATCTGTTTACATTCTATCCATAATAAACCTACCAAGGAAAAAACAAAGACATTAACATGTTTAAACTGTTTGAAAAACTACTGTACAGAGCGAATACCGTAATACCAATACTTTTGACCTGCATTAAGTGATAATTGCTCTTGAAAACCAATTTGTGGTCTTTTTGAGAGTGGCAGTTTTACACAGCCAAAATGAGGGTACTCTATAAATAACATTATTGCCGGGAGGTAAGAAATAGAGTATTGAACACGAGTGCTCATTATTATTGAATTTATCAAACAAATTGATAAAGAGTGAAAGATGAGAGTCTGTGATATAATAGGCATAATATTATTTTTTTTCTTACGTTGAATACATTCAATAAATTCTATTTATCACATGGCTGTAAAATTGTAATCAAATAGCATATGAGCCGCGACATGAGATTTCCAACAATAAGGTATGGGCGACCAGCAAAGGCTCAGACCAGCCTGCGCATAAGCGCAGTGTGATCATTGCTAGCCGCTTGAATATTCTATGAGCGTTAAGCTACTGACTGAACATCATTTTGAGCTCCTCAGCTTAAAAGGAGGCTGCATAGGATTGTCTAAGTCCATACTTGTCAAAATGCCACATTGTTGGAGATCACATGTCACGGCTCAATTATAACACTCTCAGACGTGACAACAATTACATTCCTAAAAACTTTTTTTTTCATGTAGAAACGAGAAGAAGCAATAACGATGATCAATCATGATATATTAGATTATTCGTATAAAACACAATCAATAATTTTTAACATGATTAAAGTGGTTCTACAAAATCTAAAAGTGCAGTTCAGATTTTCTAGATTCATTTATTACATCATGTCGTGGCTTTGCTCATTCATTGATGTTGTTTCCGGGAAATTCAGTGGAATTTATTTTTTTAATATTTGCCCAACATCAAAGAGTGATTTATAAAACTCAAACTCATGCGATCAATTTCACAGCTACAAATAAAAAGCAGTTTTAAATGGCCATTCGGATCCTACGGGATTCAATCAATACAAAAAAAGCAAAACATACAAGAAATTGTTGTCATTCTGTTGAACGATTTAGTCTAGTCATTTGCTAGCTAAAATTGTTTCATTAGAGGTTCATACTGATTTTCGTACGAACAAAATACACAATTTTAATCTAATCAAGCCTAACTATTTAAAACTCATCTAGATCCTCATGGGTCACTTTCTGTATCGACATACGTTCTCAGATTTATAAAAGTGTAGATGAAACACTTAAGACGTTTTTCTTGATATTTTGAAATGTTTGGATAACTGAATACTTTTTTCAAATAGGCATATAATATCATATTAACTGTGTGTAATTTTGCATGATTTTTTAGGCCTGCTGATTTTGTTATTTTTTTTATCTGCTTACGAGGTCCGTCTCTCACCTAATATCCAAAAATCTATACATATCTGTACATGTGTTAACAAGGTGCTTGCAGGCCGGGGTGTTTCTTTAAGCAGACTCTCTATTACTAATGGGTTAGTCTCTCACCTAATATCCAAAAAACTATACATATCTGTACATGTGTTAATAAGGTGCTTGCAGGCCGGAAGACTGGGTCAGTCTCTCACCTAATATCCAAAAAACTATACATATCTGTACATGTGTTAATAAGGTGCTTGCAGGCCGGAGTGTTTCTTTAAGCAGACTCTCTATCTTCTCCTCCATCGCCAAGTGGCCATAATGGGCTTCGTTGAGCTCTCGGGTGGACGTTATTGAGACACCACTCTCTGACAGACGGAATGTGGCTACGGCCAGTAATACGAGAAAACAAATATGGGACGTGGTGTGTGTGACAAACTTCGTAACTGGACATCGCATTATGGCACCCAGCTGAAAGAAAAGATGGTTTACCCTAAATATGTCAATCGCAACAAAAGTCGTCTGTTTTCTCGTCTGCTGAAATGTTTAAGAAGCCTCTATGGCAAACAGTGTGGACCCAGATCAGGAGCAGTCTGTTCTGGGTCCACGCTGTTTGCTTCTATACTTAATTCGACAGTAATGCTAGGCAATTATTTGCAGCAGACGACTCCAGCAGACGACATTTTCAGATGCATCTTTTTCTTGGCGCTTTAAGGGTTAATACAATTTCAAGTTACCTCTTTCCTTTGTTGTTTGTTATCTCGTCTGCTTATATTCTTAGGTAGCATATGTTGCAAACTATATGGACCCTGGTCAGACTGCTACCGTGGGGAGCAGTCTGATCAAGGTTCATAACGTTTAGTTTAAACTTTTATTTGATTTTTGTATAACAACATGTGTACATATAATACAATAACTTCACATACATATCATTTCGAAAAAAAAGGGATTCAGAAGAAAGTCTATTGACTTTTGTAAATCTGTTTCCCAGCTATTCAATATTAGAAATACAATAGACGTATGAGTTGAATTGACATTAGAATGTAAAGACAATACAGCAAAAAACTGGATAATTCGAACTGGAATTATCCAGGTTTAACTGTATATATTATAATGTCAAAACTGCTGTTTAATACAAAGCATGAATTTCGACTTTTGTGAAGGGGAATGAATATTTTACAAATTACAGTTATCTTTGTTGTCTCCACGGGGGTTGGAGATGAGTAATTCTATGGGGGGTTGGGGGTGATGGTCGTTGCCTCTATGTACCCAGCTTGCAGAATAGTCGTCAAACCAATTAATTGTGAATGTACCAGTATTTTGAATAATATAATATTGTTGAGGACATTGTGATAAGATTTTTGCAAATGTGGTGTGATATTGGAGCATCGCTATATGTATACGCAAACGTATTTTAAATAGTACTATTACTGCAGACATTGAGGTATGTTTCATACAAATGCAATGCGTTATTGGAACATTAATATGTATATTCACAGCGTTTTGACTTAATTATAAAATTCTTGTACTGCTTCAAATATCTGCTTGTTTTGATCAAAAGTTAGTGATATATCACCACAGAGTAGAACGTTAAGATTAGGTTGACAGATATCTTACACTGAGTTTATTAAGTCTCGTCTAAGGTCTGTGAACTGATGAAATACAAATAAGAAATGATGAGTATCTTCTATATCACTACAAGTACAATAGGGACTATCAACTATATTTTTTGAATGCAGGTGTTGACGGAGAGGACTGCATGCAGTTCTTAGTCTAGCATGATAGATTTGACCAAGTCTTTTACCTGTGTTATAGTATCGGGGTGGTGTGATCAAGTTGGGATTCATCCGGTTTTTAAAGATGTTAAGGCTTGGAGAATTGCGAGTTTGCTCTGGAAGTTCATTCCAATCGCGGACAGCAGAGGGCAAGAAAGATGTATAGTAAAGACGAGAATTCGTATGAAATGTTTGTAGATCTGAAGAGTTACGTAAAGGGTATGTTGACACACTGCCAACAGTAGCAGGCACAAGAGACGCAAGATAATCAGGGCAAAGTACATTTTTCATTTTATAAAACATTGTAAGCTCATGAGTTTTTCTTCTTGATCCCAGTGTTTCCCAACCTGTTTCTGTATGTAGAGAATCGATGGAGGCTAACTTAGTTGCACCAGTAACTATTCTAGCAGCTTCATTTTGGATTTTGTCTAATTCATTTGATTCATATAGTGTGCAATTATTCCACACAACGTCAGCATATTCTAGAAGTGGACGTATAAAGGAGAAGTAGATAGTCTGAAGAGATTTCCTGTCTAGTTGAAATTTTAGTTTACGCATTGTATTGATTCGCTTCCATGCTTTGGATTTGACTAGTTCAAGATGTTCATGCCAAGTGCAATCATTTGAAAAGATGATACCAAGGTGCTTATGAGAGTTAACTTCGGCAATTTGGGTTTGATTCAACAGAACTGGGGGATGATATGGTTTATTACATTTCCTAGAGAGGAGGATACACTCTGATTTTATAGGATTAAATGTCACTAGCCATTTTTCTGCCCAGCGATGGATTTTCGCAAGATCCAAATTTAACTCTTCAGCAGCCTGTATGGGGTCATCAACAATGATATACAAACTATTATCGTCAGCAAAAAGCCTAATAGATGAGTTAATGTCTACAACAATATCATTAATATATAAGAGAAACAGGAGAGGTCCAACAATAGAGCCTTGAGGAACTCCAGCTTTAACTGAAGTCCAAGAAAAATTTACACCTGGCAAAACAACCCGTTGTTTCCGGTCAGTTAGATAATCAGAGAACCAAGTCAGCAATGATCCAGAAACACCTGCAGATTTGAGTTTAAAAAGAAGACCTTTATGCCAAACTCTATCAAAAGCTTCACTTATATCACAGAATATGGCGCGAACTTCCTAACCCTCATCGAGAGCTTTACAGAATGTATTGTAAATATCGATTAACTGATTTACAGTAGAATCACCTGGGACAAAACCGGATTGAAAGGGTGTAATGACGTTATTGTCTCGAAAGAAGTTGAAAAGGTATTTATGCACAATTTTTTCCAAAACGTTTATAACGTTTGTAACGTTCATAACGTTTGCTTCCATGATAAAATCTCGTCTCGTAAAATCTCGTCCATGACACACCACTCTCTGACAGACGGAATGTGGCTACGGCCAGTAATACGAGAAAACAAATATGGGACGTGGTGTGTGTGACAAACTTCGTAACTGGACATCGCATTATGGCACCCAGCTGAAAGAAGAGATGGTTAACCCTTAATGCGCCAATCACAACAAAAGTCGTCTGCTTTTCTCGTCTGCTGAAATGTTAAAGAAGCCTCTAGGGCAAACAGTGTGGACCCAGATCAGACTGCTCCTATAGGAGCAGTCTGTTCTGGGTCCACGCTATTTGCTTCTATACTTAACTTGTCAGTAATGTTAGGCAATTATTTGCAGCAGACGACTTCAGCAGACGACATTTTCAGATGCATCTTTTTCTTGGCGCTTTTAGGGTTAATAAAGTTCTAATTTACCCCTTTCCCACCAGTCCTGACTTTAGTTGTCTGCTATCTCGTCTGCTTATATTCTATGGTGACATGTATTGCAAACAATATGGATCCTGACCAGGCTGCTCACATGCTCTGATCAGGGTTCATAATGTTTGCTTCCATGATAAAATCTAGTCTGAAGTGCAATTGGATATTTGCAGCAGAGAAATGACAAAATTAATGGCGGGATGATATAGCAAACATTATTTATGGTTACATACATTTTTCGGTTATGATGTCGGTGTGCCGCGGTCCCTTTGCACTAGGCATATACAGCGCCCACGGCACACCCAGTTTTATGCACCCACTCTGGCTTCAAAAAAGGAAGTCGGACTGTTTCCCGTCATTATCCTACGCCTATTTGCGTTAAGTAAATTAATTAGTTTGAATTTTGGAATTGCTCTAAAACAGGTTTCAATCTTGTGGGGGTCAACGTGACAATTTCGAAAGCACTGTGTCACCCCAACTGTTCCTGAAAGTGTAAGTTTTTTTATTCCGCCTGGAAGGGCAAGGAATTTTGTTATTGTTTGGTTATGTTTTCCGCTCCCCCTAATGGTGAGCTGTACGCTTATGTTTTTTAAGGTAACATCACCCAGGGCATCACTCCGCTTCTCCGTCCAGTTCTTGTATACATAAGCTCGCAGGCGGTGTTACTAAGACGTGGACATCGATCTACGAAGTTAGCTTCCCCTAGGGCAAGCTTTAGGAAGTAAAGTTTTGCCTCCTAAATTATATTTTCTTCTATTTCAGTTGCAATTTTGTGGAGCGGGTGGCGAGGAGTCGGTGTTCTTTTGTGATTAATGATCCCATAAGGGATCCCATCAC
The DNA here is from genome assembly GCA_964019695.1 of Loripinus fragilis. Taxonomy (NCBI): domain Eukaryota; kingdom Metazoa; phylum Mollusca; class Bivalvia; order Lucinida; family Lucinidae; genus Loripinus; species Loripinus fragilis. Next base: position 37,936,610 of record OZ026516.1, read on the forward strand.
TTGTTGCTCCTTAGAATTTTGAACTCCATTTCCAAAAGGTGGCCATTCGTCATTAGATGGCCTATTTGTTTAGGTGTTTTAAGCGGGGATAAGGGGCTTATTCCTAGGGGGAAGGGCGCCGCTCGGGTGTGGTAAGATTCAGAACATGTGTGTGTGATGGCCGGGTGAGACCATTATCTGGACAATTTTTTTATTTTAAGGGGTAATACGGTAAATGATTCTCGAACCCGCGTTTTGCGATTTTAGGCTTATTTCTAAAATTATTTATGATTGGAAATGACCATATTAACTTTTGACTGATAAGTGAACATTTAGTTTAAACTTTTATTTCATTTATGTATAACAACATGTGACATATAATACAATAAATTCTCATACAGATCATTTCGAAATACAAAAAAAGGGATTCAGAAGAAAGTCTTTTGACTTTTGTAAATCTGTTTCCCCGCCGTTAACTTATTTAATACTTCTTTTTTTTGATTTACGAATTTATTTTTTAAACTATTCATATGTTTCAAAGCGAACACTTAATGTGTTGTTTACATAATTTAAACTGTTGATTTCCTGTAAATGCAGTGGTTTTGATATCATTATTTGTGGTGTGTTTGAAAAAGGTGTGGATCCCTGTTTGGATAAACATTTTTGATATACATTTTTAAAACAGTTATATATGTACGCACATTGCGCTTTCTTTGGTCAAATGTGTTTTCCTAGGTATATAATATAGCAACGACAATGCTCGATTTTTGGTTTTCCTGTAAAGCCACTAAGTCGCTCTGGGATGACGTTTTCCTATGCAAAGTTTCAGATACATGTATCACAGAACATGCTACTTTTAAAGATATTTAGTAGAGCTTAGGTTCTGTCAAAGCTGTGCGGATACACAGGGTAAAATGTTTTTAATTAGTGAGTGTTGTCCTTTTAATTTTTCAAAATTAGTTACTTAAATAATTGTAAGTGAGTATGATCAGGAAATACCACAATCACAAACTGCAGACAAACCCGTGGCATCGTTAGGAAGAGCAACATAACAAACTCTCAAAAGAAGAAAGCATTTATTACTCACTCTCACACTGATGTCTATTACAGGAATTTGACTGGTTTTACAATAGATAAAGAATACTAAGTGATTGTCTTTTGGTATCAAGTTTACCAAGCAAAGCATTGAGAACGCTTGTTGACATCGCGAGGCTTGCCGAGCGATCCAACATGCGTACTCAAAGACGAGCCTGGCAAACTTGACATCAAAAGACGCGAACCTGGTATTCTATTTATCAGTTTACCCATTGTTTCACTCGTCAAACTAGCGATTATGACGTAATTTTCGATTTTTATGTTGATTAAGCGTCATTAATTAGCGACATCATTCAAAAAATGCAACGTCATCATGACCTGATAAAGGCACATGCCGTGAGATAGCCCATATTTACCTAGACTGGTTCTCTCCCCTACAATTTGAACAACTCGGAACCAGTTTAATATTTACCAGGCAACGTGCAGCAATACATTTAATATGAGAGGTAACTGATAATAATAAATAAATGCGCAGTTTCCTTCGGCAATTGGTGTTATGTTGGCATTTTCAGGTAAGATATGAGAACAGGAACAAAGTATATTTACACATAAATTTGAGCCTTGACACTCTGGATATTTTATGTACCACAATTCTTCCTGATAATTTATTATTATCAGATTAGCTTGCAGGACTATAATTACAACCTGGATTGAAAACAGTGTAGCTCCTCATTAACTGTCTTCATAAGAACCAGCCGATATTGATATACTCTGTTTTTAAAAACATATATATCTGAGCTTAGCACAGGATGGGTTTATTTAATTTTTTTTTAAAAATTTACAGGCCTCCATATAAGAGTGCGTACTGGAAATGTATTTTTCTTATTTCTCAACCAAAACATATGTTGTGGGTACTCAAAAGAACCGTCTTAATGAGACGGTTCTTTTGAGCACCCAAAACTCATGTTTAAATTGATGGGTAAGGAAATAAATGCAATTTTAGGTACACAAACTATTCTTATCTGGACCTATGGATATGCGGACCCATGTGAATACTTACCTTTGTGTTTGGAAAGAAGACATACACAGCACAAAGAAACGGAATGGCGGGAAGAAACAAGATTGCGTATAGACTCTCTCTGACCCAGTTGTAGGACTGTAGAAATCCCATCTCGGACCCATACCAGATACTCGTCATATGCTGCTGACAGTTTGGATGAGCTACAAACTAAAATTTAAGAATTATGAAAAAGTGAGAGTTAGATAAAAAAAAACTTTGGGGGCAAATACGCTTATGGCGGCTACTACATTCATTATATACAATGGTGATTATGATGGAGACTATAAGAGGTTACAGGTCAGATTTCCATTTCATATTCAATTCTGACGCTGAAGAATGTTTTTATCTTAGTGAACAGAGTGAACCTTGGTGTATATGTGGCATTTGATCTGGGTCTTCAGTGTTTGCCAAAGAAGCTGTTGAAATGAATACGATTAAGCCATTTTTTTTGCAATGGCTTTATAACACCTCATCCAGACTCAACGTAGACACTGTGTTGAGTCTTTGAGCAAGGCACCTTATCCGCTGCTTAGTACTGGTGCAACCCAGGAACGACATGAATGAAAAAGTGCTGGCTGTGACGTAAAACATCAACAAAACCAAACGAATGGACATCCCAGCCGGAAAAATAGGTTTCATTTTTCATTCCAATTAACTGATATTGTCTTGTCCAATGCATATATCTCTTGTTGAATGCCATTACGTTAATCAAATACCACTTGCTCAATTTCCTTATGTCAGCAAATTGACAATATTATTATAAGGCTATTGGGTCAATGTAAAGGCGGCACCTCTTGACCAATATACCTTAAACATAGGTAAAAGCTGAAAATAAGGCGTGGTTTTTATCATCTTGCGCCATAGCACCTTGGTAAAGACACAAAATATATGATTCAACCCTTAAAACTTATTAACTCTTTACCAAATAGATAGAACCTGATTTCCCTTCTTGAGCAGATACCCATACCACGCCATATTTGAATATTTAAGTTACCGCTTTTACAGTGACCTAAAAGCTCTATAATAAAAGGGGCGTGAGGGAATACGTTGGACAAAAATTGCTGTGAACATGGGAACATCTAGAAACTATACAAAACATTAACTTGGTGGTCGATAAGAATAATCTTTAACTTGCACAGCCAGTCTGATTATGTTTGGACAAGACAAATGAGAATTAGTTTTTATGATTTGCATCGAGCTGTCTTTCTACTTAAACAGACTGAATTAAACCGAGTCTGTTGATTTCTAACGTTGTAGTTGCTCTATATTTCCAAACAATCCAATTTTTAAATCATTGGCTCTCGAAAGCTAATATCCTGATGGTTGTGGTTACTAAAAAGAACCACCCTACTATAATAAAGAGGAGAGATTCGTGAAATGTCCTAAAAGAACCGTCTCCTAGTATCTATCATACTAAATAAATAGATAACCACGTTAACCAGAAAACAGCGAAGATTTGCTGCAAAACTCAAAACCAAGTCTTCAAATTATTGTTTTAATTGATAATTTCGATTTGAATATTTTTTAATTTAACATAGATTTTCGGACTTTCGAAGTTTTGGCAATTTACTTTGCACACCCAAAGCAATATTGGTATTTAATGTTTATCGTGCAACTGGACAGTGTGTTGGAGAAATAGATCACATGGTTTCACGCTTGCCTGTCAAGCAGAGGGCCTGGAGTTCAACTCTGGATAACACACGTTTCCCCGCTTTCTTATATTTTGTTAAATGCCAGTAGCAATATTTTTCAGAAAATACGAGTTCTTTTGATAAAAAAGGTCTAAAATTCTTCTTTATTTTGCTCTGATAGACTATTTTCGTTATTTACATAATATATATAGTACTAAATAAATAGACTACAGCCTTAACTGGGAAAATGGCGAATATTTGCTGCAGTAGTTTGATACCCAAGTCTTTAAAATATTGTTGTAATTGATAATTTAGATTTTAAATTTTTAATTCAAAATAGATTTTGTGATTTACGGGTTTTCAGGCAGTCTTCTACGTTTTAAATTCTCCCAACTTCATTGCAGTGATTGTTTTTTTTTTGTTAACAACAGGTCACATGATACAGTGACTTTGATTAGAACTATAGTAGTGCATTATATACATTTGTATGTCCACAAAGGAATGCGGATTGTGTGACTTCAATAAGAACTATATTTGCGTTTTATGGTACATGGGTTGTCACACGGCACCATGACTTTGATTAGAACTATTGTCGTGTGTTATGGTACACATGTTGTTGTGGCCCTGTGTCGTTTTGACGCTGGGTCATTTCGTCCCTGAGTCATTTATGCAGGTTAATAGAAATGATATACAATTTATAACAGAATTATGGCCCTTGACCCATGTCAGAATTTCGTTAATATTTATTTAGCTCTTAGATATTAAAATGCTAAAAATTGTTCCCAACTTGATATTTATGAGGACATACATGTATGCTATATGCTCAGCCGAGCTTAGAACTTTTTTCATCATTTGCTAAAAATCCTATACCAACGCATGCGTGGGCTTTCCTTGTGTTATCAAAATATATGATGTGGTTACTTAAAATGAATGCCCCCCCCCCCAAACAAAAATTATTTATAACAATATATTAAATAGGAACTAATTATGCACTAATTCTATATTGTTTAGGGGCTACTTTGATAACGTGATGTTGACGTTACATAACATACTAGGTGAGTGTCTTTTGATATCAATTTTACCTGGAAAAGCTTGTCGAAATTCAAGCCTCGTTATTCGACATGCGTTCTCGAGGCCTTTCCTGGTAAACTTGATATCAAAAGACGTGAACCTGGTATTCTAAATATCAGTTTATCCATTGTTTCACTCTTCAAACTAGCGATTATGGCGTTATTATTGACTTTTATTTCATTTCAGCGTAATTGGCGACGTCAATCAAAAAGTGCAACGTCATCATGACCTGACAAAAACACATGCCTGAGAGAGACACCCTTTATTACGAAACGTGCAACAATGCAGTTGATATGAGAAGTATCTGATAAATAACAATTTTACAGGCAAAAGTATCCGTATTCTACTGCTGTGTAGTTAATTAATCATAATGGTAATGTCATATGGAATTTGCTTTGTTTTGTCAGCATTCTCGGTTAGAATCCGCATCTGATTCATTCACTTTAAATCTACCACTTTTATGGCACAATATGACCATATTTGAGCCGTGACATGATATTTCCAACAATGTGGTATGTGCGACCAGCATAGGCTCAGATCAGCCTGCGCATACGCGCAGTCTGATCAGAACCTTTGCCAGTTGCTTGAATATTCTACGAGTGTTAAGCTACTGACTGAGCATCATTTGGAGTGTCTACGCTTAAAAGGAGGCTGCACAGACTTGTCTGAGTCTACACTTGTCAAAATGCCACATTGTTGGAAATCATGTGTCGTGGCTCATTTTATTTTATTGGCAATTTATTAGAAGTGCATGTACCATGTGAATCTGCTATAAAACTAACCAATATTCCTTGTATAAATATTTGCACGTCAGGAAGTAAGTCGTTAAACATGGCATTAAATGCAAGAAATGGAGTGAGAATCAGGGGCCATAAAACAAATTATCAATAAAACAAATCAATTTCAACTTTGCTCGGAGAGGAAAATGAGGCCATTAAATATGTGACCTAGTTTTACGTTGAGGTGTGGCTCCATTGGCCGAAGCAAGTTGGTCAATGGGTATAATTTAAAATGCGAAGTCATTTACTTTTATTAATGATATGGCCATATATACGTCAAACAGATTGATCATACAACCTACTCGATATCCCAGTTCGATGTTTTCAATACAATCAAATTTAAACCAGAGGATCATAGGGGTCTAAAGCGCTCTCCTGACACAGAATGTCCCTTAATGTAAGGGTTTTCAATGTCAAGACCAAACTAGGATAATCATTTGAACACACTTTGGAAGACCCATATCCCTAATGTTACATATCAAGGCCAAATGTGATTGGCCTATTAGCTCCGAGGAAAAAAAAAAATTAAATTTTAACTAACATGCCACGGAAGACATTTTGGTCAAATGACATGGACAATGTAGTAGTATTAAAGTTGTCTCATCCAAAGCATGGTCCATATGAAATTTCAAATCAATTGACCTGATTTCTGAGAAAAATGTATTTGCAAACCAATGAGAGCTACATTGGCTGAAAGGTCAAAGGTCAAGCATGCATTTTGATAGTTACTTATAGTCTTTGTCGCATTAGGTTGAAATATATCAAGTAAGCATAATGACTTTGGCTTCATCAGTTTTCAAAAATAAACTTTTCACGTTTTCCACATATAGATACACTCAGAAACACATTTGACCTGGTCTTAACCCTTAAAGTGCCAAGAAAAGAAATGCGACTGAAAATGTCGTCTGCTGAAGTCGTCTGCTGCAAATAATTGCCTAACATTATTGACGAATTAAGTATGGAAGCAAACAGTGTGGACCCAGAACAGACTGCTCTTATAGGAGCAGTCTGATCTGGGTCCACACTGTTTGTCATAAAGGCTTCTTAAATATTTCAGCAGACGAGAAAAGCAGACGACTTTTGTTGTGACACATTAAGAGTTAAACGTTTGTTTCTGAAGTTATGTAAATACGAGTTTTTACCTTATATGGGCATGGCAGCATTTTTGTCATGCGACCTAGACAATATAGTCAATTGACATTGTCTCACCCAATGGCTGCTCATTATGAAATTTTGAATTTGATTGGCCATGTGGCTACTGAGGAAAATATGTTTGAATATATTGTTGGCAGTCCCATATGAGCGACCTTGACTGAAATGTCACAGGTCTATTGTCAACCTTGTTTCCATGTTGGTTTGCTACTTTAGCCCTTAAAGCGCCGAAAAAAAAATGCATCTGAAAATGTCGTCTGCTGAAGCCGTCTGCTGCAAATAATTGCCTATCATTACTGACGAATTAAATATAGAAGCAAACAGCGTGGACCCAGAACAGACTGCTCCTATAGAGCAGTCTGATCTGGGTCCACACGGTTTGCCATAGAGGCTTCTTAAACATTTCAGCAGACGAGAAAAGCAGACGAATTGATATTCACTCACCTTTTTCTCTTCATATCTTATCGCCATTTTGAGTCTTGCGAGTGGATCTCTCTTGGCCTTCTCTGAACTGGAGTCGCTACCCTCACTGAGCACGGCTTCGACCTCCTGGGTTCCTCGACAAAGGTCCATCAGCTCGCAGGCAAAGTTCATACATTTCTCAACAAGACTTAGATACTCACTCTGTCATTGGAAAGAATACATTTTTGTACATGTTTAGATAAACAAAAAAATCAGCGTAAAATTGTAAATATTTTCTTGGCCATAATTTAAGCATAATGTTTTGGTGCTCAAAAGAACCGTCTCCTGAGACCGTCTCATTTATTAATGTGGATGTTTATGTGCAGAGTTAATTTTCAATGGAGATAATTTGTCAGTTATCCCTTGATAAAATTCATCCTCTCATTTGAAGTCCTCTTCTTTTGTCATTGAGATACGAGTATGATAAAGTCAGAGGATTCCAACTGGTAAGGACCAACTTATAATTTGTTTAATTTTGTTTTTATTCAATACTAATCTGGTGAGTAGTTGCTTATCTCACTTATTATTATCTTAATTGTTTTCATTTATATATTGCTTGTAATTGCATCGTGATACTGCAGTTTAGTACGTGTTTCTTTGTGAATTTGGCCATATCTGAACAGACGCGTCTTGCACAACATACTATACTGTAAATACATTTATGAGAGCATTTTCAATTGGTAGATATCTTGCAAGCAAACACATTAAAATTGATAGATAGCTAGTTTGTCTCTAGGGATTTATGGTAATTAATGCTGACCAAGTTTTGACTGCACATAAACACATGATCGCACGTATATTTTCAAATTTTCTGTTTGTTAACTTGTATATATGTCCATATAGATACTAAGGGCCAAATGGAAGATTATCTACTACATGTTTGTATTTTGTATATGCTGAAGGCATATAAAAAAGTCTTTACTTACTTACGTACTTACTTGTGATCAGTTTCAGAAAAAATCTATCTAATTGACCAGAATTCTTCCATGCGTTTTTCGTGTGAGATACATTGTTAAATATTCGCCAGAATTAAATTGACAAATATCTATTTTAGGTTAAAGATCATATATTACAATTATAAAGACATTACGTGGGAACGAGCGTAGCGAGTGAACAACTTAATTCCTATATACGAGTAATATATGATCTTTGACCATCCTACATATAATTTTCTTACTGCTGCTATGGAAATGGTCCCATTGACCACTCATGATTTACTTAATAGATATTACAAATAGTGACAAAATATGTAATTAAGTTGGCTGAAAAATTAAATTTCTTTGCAATCTGATTGGTTGTGAGGCACAGGAAGGGGCGGAGTAAACTATAAGCTGCCTCCGTGAGCGATGCCCAGTTTTTGTTATGTGAAAAACTGACATCCCTTAAAATTTATGATTGCTTTTTATGAGTATGCCTGTCATTGGAAGATATAAACTATTAAATAAGAAATAAGCCTAAAAGGCACGAGGAGCAGTCTGTGCCCTGTTATTACAATTCATGAGTGTGTGTGTGCTGGTTAAGACATCACAGCTGTTTCATTAAGCGCAATAACTGCAGCTTACTTTAATAAGCTACCAGATCTTAAACTGTGCTGCTTGTTTAGCCCATAAAATGCCGATTAGAATTTCCCATCCGTATCAAAGGATCAGATTGGTTTCAATTTTATGAAAACCAGGTGCTTTTTTTTAAAGTAAAAATTGAAATTCCAGAGATCAAACGGTGGAGGTAGTGATCAGAATCCGTGCTCTGCTGTGTCAAATGTTAGCTGCACGCTTGGCTCATGTCAGAATAATAGGGCACCTGGTTTTGGCTGAGAATCTAAGATGACTTTTTCAATGAAATAAAGAAATGCATTAGTACACACTTAAAAATACGTGTTAGTTAGTTTAAACATATTTTATTTCAAATTCATGACAGACATACATAAAATATTAACACATTACAAAAGGATAAGAACGGGCGCTTAACGTTATCTAGTTCATCTCCTGACAATATTCAGCTGCACAAATAAGTAAGTTAACACCAAATACACTTAGGTGTTACAATGCAAAGGACATTATTATAAGAATCCACCATAAGTGTGAGGGTGGGATAGAAAAATCCGTCCTGAGGCTAAAAAGGCTTCCAAAAAATCCTGTATTCGCTGGTGACGTCATTTTAACATAACATTGACGTCACGAATCGACGTGCGACCAGATCGCGGCCAACGTGTGGCTGTTTTTTTATCTTTCCCACGGGCCGGTACGGGTAATTGAGAAAGAAATATCACACATGGGTAAAAACAATGGAAATCCCGATCTGGTGCGCGAGAAAAATACTCTTTGAGGCTTAAATAGTTTTTTTTTATTCTCAGCCAGAAACTTAGTGTACGTACTCAAGAGACTAGCAGACATAATATTACCTTGATAAATTAAGAATACGATCATTTTGTGCACGTGTATTGCCTTGCCAGTCAAGAGTGGCAGTGACGTCATGTTTTGTTTATAAAGTTATCAGGGTTTAAGAATCGATAGATCACTTGCGTATTAATCCTATCCGCAGGATAGGATTAATACACAAGGGATATATCGATTCGCGTTAGCTCAAGTGGAGTGTCCAAGGTAATTTTTTACTCAATAAATGTAAACAAAACATGACGTCACTGTCACTCTTGGTTGGCACGACAGTACATTAAGACGTGAATTTGTTCCATAAAACAAAACAATGTTAGAGTTTTTATTCATTAATCCTATCATTTTATAGCCTTCTTTCTGAATTCTGGCATACAATCAAACAGCCCACTCGCCAGATACCGTTGTGAAAAATGCAGGCGATGCATTATGTGAGCACAGGAATACATTCAGGGCATTTAAATACTTAGTAATAAGGTCACAAGCTAGAATTGGGTTATTCGATGGGCAGGTTCACTTAATTTGGTTATTAAAATAAAACCATTGCTGTATCGCACGTAATTTCTTGCCAACAGTTTGACGTGCATAGATATGCTTTTATTTGGGGAAGGAGTATGGCTGAAATATTGCTAGCTGTATAATAACAAAAACATTTAAATAGGACCAGGAAATGACAGAATCACTCAGTGTGTAAGAGTGTGTACTAAATTTTTTTTTCTTATTTCTCAACCAAAAAAATATGATGTGGGTATTCAAAAGAACCGTCTCAATGACACTGTTCCTTTGAGCACCCAAAACATATGTTCAACTGATGGGTTAGAAAATATCTACAATTTTATGCTCAAAATTTTTGTTTACAGCCAACCGATGTTAAGAGCACAGCAATACCAACTGACCATATGTATGTATCCTCTCAAGTGTTAATAAAACCAGAATAGTATATTTATAAAGCTATATCTACCTCAGCATGATGGCTAGCGGACAAAAATGACACGAAGCTTTACACCACAAAACCAGAGCCAAAAACGAAGGAATGCAAAACAAACAAACAAACAAACAAAAAAAAAAAAAAAAAAAAAAAAAAAAAAAAAAGAGCAACAATAGGGCTATCGACATAGAACAAAAAGCAGTCAGGCCACTTGAAACTACGTAATGGCATTATGAGATTTTCGGTTTTAGGGTTTAGAACTGCTAGGAATGCAAAACAAACAAACAAACAAACAAACAAAAAAAAAGAAAAAAAAGAGCAACAATAGGGCTATCGACATAGAACAAAAAGCAGTCAGGCCACTTGAAACTACGTAATGGCATTATGAGATTTTCGGTTTTAGGGTTTAGAACTGTTATAAGGAAAGAGCTTCAAGCTCCTGTTGTATGTCCCTCATTTTGAGTACATTTGTTTGGAATTATGCTTTGGGGAATATTGCATAAAAGAACTTGACAACGTTAGCTATATTCATTACCTAGAAGTTCTCAGAAAGTCAAAATGCATCTAGATTTGCAGCTCATAATTGTATAAAGGTGTAAAGATACAGTGAAACCTGTCTGAAGCGGCCACTCAAAAAGAAGACGAAAATGGTTTTCAAGGTCAATTATCGCTTAATGCAGGTCAAAAGTATTGCAGAATGCTCCAAAGGGGAGCATTCTGCAATACTTTCGACCTTCATTAAGCTATCATTTGTCATTATCTTTGTTTTGTCTATTTTTGAGTGACCGCTTCAGACAGGTTTTACTGTACCTCTTCTTGTACAACGGATACCAGTGGTTAGGCAATTTTGATTATTGTATTTTCATTGTAGAAAAAATCGCATTTGTTATACTTTATTTTATTTTATTCCTCATTTCAGTTTCTTCTTGTTAACAGACATAATAGATAAAGCACATGCCCAAATGGTTTACAAGGCGTTCTGTAGTTTCAGGTAGTGAAACACTCACAGCTATTGCACCTACACTGGTGCTATGATCACTTTATTCTTAGTCGAGCATGAACTATGCAGAAAGATAACAGCTGTATGATTATGCAACTGCACGGCCTCCAATCTCTGCCTCCTTCTCCAAAAAGAGCAGAACGTAAAGGGAGGCGAAGGCCCTTCCGGGAAGCAGGCAGTGGGCATAAACACTGGAACACGGTAAGCTGTGTTGACACATTTTCAATCATAAGTAAATTTTCAGCGAAAAACTCGAAAATCTAAGAATGCTATGCTTCGGGCAATTGTTCAAGCTATCCATAGAGCATGCTGTTTGCACATTTGAACTTAGTTTGTAAGCGTGAGAGCTTTTCTCCCGTTGCACAGTTGTCCAAGAAACGGTGGTTCCCGCATGGTTTTGCCTTCTAACCAAACAAATAGTAGCGTTTGGACCCTTATTCATACTACCGAGGCCCCTCCACACCCATGTTGTCCCAAATGCAATTTTTCGAGATATTTCAATGATAATTGAGTGATTTAGAGCCAAATTTCTTTAGGAGCAGGAGGCGAAGGGCAGTAGAAGGAGGCTGGGAGAGGAGGAGCAGGCGGCGATGATATCAAAATTTGCATTGATTTTGCTTATTTTTAATAATATACTTATCCAATCTATATCAAACTTGCATGTATGATACGAATGATTACGCTTATTCTCCCATTGTGTTGTTTGTTTAAACCCAGAACGTCATGAGCTTGCTAGAGGTAAATATATTATAAGAGAGGTATATATAGCAATGTTTGTGATCAGAATAATTCAGTTAACAATAGCGTTTAATCATTCGTATCATACATGCAAGTTTGATATAGATTGGATAAGTATATTATTAAAAATAAGCAAAATCAATGCAAATTTTGATATCATCGCCGCCTGCTCCTCCTCTCCCAGCCTCCTTCTCCTGCCCTTCGCCTCCTGCTCCTAAAGAAATTTGGCTCTAAATCACTCAATTATCATTGAAATATCTCGAAAAATTGCATTTGGGACAACATGGGTGTGGAGGGGCCTCGGTAGTATGAATAAGGGTCCAAACGCTACTATTTGTTTGGTTAGAAGGCAAAACCATGCGGGAACCACCGTTTCTTGGACAACTGTGCAACGGGAGAAAAGCTCTCACGCTTACAAACTAAGTTGAAATGTGCAAACAGCATGCTCTATGGATAGCTTGAACAATTGCCCGAAGCATAGCATTCTTAGATTTTCGAGTTTTTCGCTGAAAATTTACTTATGATTGAAAATGTGTCAACACAGCTTACCGTGTTCCATTGTTTATGCCCACTGCCTGCTTCCCGGAAGGGCCTTCGCCTCCCTTTACGTTCTGCTCTTTTTGGAGAAGGAGGCAGAGATTGGAGGCCGTGAACTGGGACGGCGTTGGAGGAGCATACCGTATTTCATTCGCGGATCCAGAAAGTTTTGCCAGAGGGGGTCCAAGTCTAATGTTTTTTGTTTTTGTTTTGTGAGGGGGGAGAGGATCCAAATAGCACCAACAGTGGGCCATTATCGGCCCGCCGGCTAAACGCCATTTAAATGGCGTCTCGATGACGGGCAGATGATGGCCCAGCAATGAATGCTGGCTTGGTAGCTTTGTGATTTTTCAGGGGATTCGGACCAGAATTGCTAAGAAACCCTATATTTTTGTGAATTTTCAGGGGGGTCCGGACCCCCTGCCCCCCTCTGGATCCGCGCATGTATTTATCAATTATTTCACCATTTGAATCATCTATCCATTTCCTTTATTATGTATAGTGTTCATTGCATACGCGGATCCAGAGGGGGACAGAGGGTCCGGACCCCCCCACCGAAAAATCACAAAATATAGGGTTTCTTAGCAATACTGGTCCGGATCTCCTGAAAAATCACAAAGCTACCAAGCCAGCATTCAATAACGGGCCACTATTTGGATTCTCTCTCCCCTCACGGAAAAAAAGTTGTCAGAGTTGGACCCCCTCTGGCCAAACTTTCTGGATCCGCGCATGCATTGTTGAGTTAAGCATCACATTTCATCTGCTGATATGCGAATAACTAAAAATAAAGAGTTGACTTGCTTTCAGACTCTCAGATGGTATATTTATCATGCTAATAAAATGTTAAAATGCCAACTTGCTGGCATTTTAACATAAATGATTATGATAAACGTCATGCTCAGTTGAGTTGAGCAGGAAAAATGTTGATAAACTGAGGCCTGCCTTAAAGTTATTTCACATTTAATGTTGTAAGCGGAATTCACAGGATAACTAAGTCTAAATAGTTGCCAGGTTTTCCTAGGACAATGACCTTGGAGGAATAGTTCGCATTGTTCAACGTTGTATGAAGATTTAACTGTATACAAAAACAGATTTGCAAATATCTCTGATAGATATTTTGTGATTTTCGGATCGCTTGAGATGACGTCAAATATAATGCCATATAGAATATATGGCTCATCTCCTAAATTATTCCCGAGGTCAGAATGATTCTGGAGGACAAACCTATGAATGCAAATGTAACTGGCGCTCACTTTTACTGTACAAGTCTCACATTTAACTTTTATCTTCATGAATGTTCATCTTAGGCTCCAACCACTATGAATAATTATATAAATAAATGTTCATGTTGGTACATGGAACAAAGAAATTACTTGTCAGATATATCACATTTTCTAAGGCAAACAGAGTAGACCCTGATCAGGCAGCTCTTGATCTGCTCTGTTTGCAAAAGCGTTAAAAGGCGTCTGTATTGGGTAAAGGGTTATTATGAGCAACTTGGTGAGAAAATAATTTTGGGCTTGTGGGTCCTTGTTTTTTGGTGTAGTTGCTAGTGTCCTTTTACGTTTTGCAATCATCTTGCTGAGGAAGAGAAAGTGTGTTCCTTTACATTATCTTTTCGTTGGCATATGACTGTGGAGTTCTGTGTCTCTTCCTCGCGGTGTCATGGGTTGGTCTGTTATCTGTGATTGTGACATTTTCTGGTCATATTCGCTTGCTTTGTGTGGCAAGACAAGGCTACCAGTAAAGCCTGTCTTAAGCGGCCACTCAAAACGATAACCAAAAATGGTTTTCAAGACCGATTATCGCTTAATGCAGTTCAAAAATATTGCAGAATGCTCCAAAAGAGCATTCTGCAATACTAAATATGACCTTCATTAAGCTACCATTAGTCTTAAAGACCTTTGTTTTATCTATTTTAGAGTGGTCGCTTAAAGGTTTTGCGAACCTTCAAATAAACCTTCAAAAAAACTTTTTTCAAACTCCTATTGAATGGAAAGCCAGTAATGACAGAAACAGAATGTCGAAAGCCCCATCAAAAATTCAAAATAGTTACAAAGTTATGAAGGTTGCAAAGTTTAATTAAGAGGCTCATATGACGTCATTTGAGCTTTTTGAAATATAAAATTTAATATAATTCATTTAATTTAACATTATTTAACATTTTATTTGCTGAAATGATTCAATATGATAAAATACAACATTTGCATATAAAAGCTTTATTGTGCTGTTTTTAATTGCCTAGAAATCACGCAACATAAAATATGACATTTTGAAAAAAATCATCTTGAAACAATAATGTGGGCGGGGCTTATATGCTATTTTGCATAATTTTAAACATTGCATTACTTTTGACTCGGTTCAGCATTTTGATTTTCTCATCAATGCCATTTAAATCATGAAGAGTTTCAAAAATGTTTTTGAAGATTCACAAGACCTTTAAGACAGGGTTTACTGTATATTATCGAAACGGTTCTTTTGATTACCCACACAATGAGTTTGATTGAGAAATGAGAAAATAATGTTTAAATACGCACACTTTTCTGTTGACTGGTGCATTATATATCTTCAAGATCTGCATCGCCTTATTATCGAAACGATTCTTTTGTCATTGAGATATGATAAAGTCAGAGGATTCCAACCGGTAAGGTCCAACTTATGATTTGTTTTACTATTATTCTTTAATCAGGTAATTAGATGCTTATCTCACTCATTGTTATATTCAAAAGTGTTTTAATTTATATATTGCTTGTAATTGTATCGTGATACTGCAGTTTAGTGTTTCTGCCATATCTGAATTGTGAGCAGAAGTGTCTTGCACAACTTACCATATAGAGAGCATTTTCCATTGGTACGATATCTTGCAAGCGAATACATTAAAATTGATAGGTAACTAGGTTTGTCATCAGTGATTTATGGAAATTAATATTGGCCAAGTTTTGACTGCAAATAAGCACATGAATGCATGTATATTTTCAAAACTGTTTGTTTTCTTGTGTGCAGGGCCTTATGGAAGATTAGCTACTACATGATTGTATTTTTGTATGTGCTAAATGTTGTAACCCTCTATAAATAAAGTACTTACTTACTTACTTACTTACTTACTTACTTACAATTATTCCCATTAAAAGTACAAGGCAAAACATTGCCAATTTAATGGCGCATTTATGCACATCCCTGCTCATCAGATTTTCTTCATTCTTATGATGTTGTGCACAAGCTGCAGCTTGGCAAGCTTCCTTCTCAATATAATAGTTTGTCATGCTCACAAGGCTTTTCAAGGAGTGATGATTGCTGCCTTTTGATATTCAACATATGAAACTGATAAAAATGCATCCGCTCGATGATATACAGAGAAGCTCTTACGTCTAACGACGACGTTACACGAGAGAACAGAAAGTCTTGTTTCATAACAACGATATCAGGCCCCGAGGATATAAAACTTTTTTCCATACTCAACTCAGTTGAGCACGAAATTTATCCTGCTCATAAATGTTAAAATGCCAACAATTGTTGGCATTTTAACATTTATTAGCATGATAAATACAACATCTGAGAGTTCTAAAGCAATAAATATTGTTATTTTTCAGCTTTTTAGTATGAACAGTTGAAATTTCATGCTCAGTTGAGTTGAGCATGAAAAACGTTGTATAACCTCGGAGCCTGACTAAACATTACTGCGACAAAGAAGTTTTCTTTTTATACCAGATCAGGATCTCAGCTAAAGAGCTTTTTCTCCAGTGCTATGAATTCTATTTTATAACTTAAGTCGTTCATAGTATTTTTGAAAAGGATGTCAAAATGGGGGTAGAAAGTAACCTATTTCACTCACTATTATTTTTTGCATGAAAATCAAAGCAAATATAACATTTTCACTCCGTAATTTAAGCTGTTTGTGACACAAAGTGACGGGAACAGGTATTTGTATTTCTCTTCTTTGTCCCTTTCTTTTTCTCATTCTAGGGCTCGCAGATTTTTCATTTAGCCATTTTTCATTTAGGACTGACTCAATTGGTTATGACTTGGGTGCACTTCCAAGATAAGGGTATTTAAGTTTTTAATTCAAATATTATGGACCATATCAGACTGCTTCCATTGGAACAGTTTGATAAGAGATCATATGTTTGCTTCCATGAAAAATCTAGTCTGCAATGCACTCAAATATATGAAGCAGACGTAAAAAGCAGACAGGGCACATACATGTACACATGCAGGATATTCGAGGGTTAAGTATCTGCGCGAGGGATATACTATATTACTTTGTCTCTTATAGACATGCTTTTAAATGGTGTTCTCTGAAAACAATTCATTCCGTTTTTCAGATTTTTCATGAGAGCAATCAAATATGTACTTTATTTAATTATCTTATCGTGCCATAAAGGTACACACTGCAAAGATGACCACAATACAGTGGCGGATCCAGAGGGTGTCCAGGGGGTTCGGCCTACACGCCCCCGTTTTTAGATATCCTATGAAAATGAAATAATTTGGTCTCAGTGAGACCAAATTATTTAAATTTCATGGGATATTTAAGAAAAATGAAACAAAAGCAGCAAAGCGAACCCCAACACCATCATACATAAACCCCCTTTCCAGAAATCCTGGATGTGCCCCTGCAATACATAGTATACTATTTCTGAACAAGTATCCACCAATGTTCGTATTCGGTGCCCCAACAGCCTGTCACCTTTCAAATAATGCTCCAAACAGAATTACGAATATGCGATTCGAGTTATATTTTTTAACAAACAGTATTATAACCCTTAAAGCGCCAAGAAAAAAATGCATCTGAAAATGTCGTCTGCTGAAGTCGTCTGCTGCAAATAATTGCCTAACATTACTGACAAATTAAGTATAGAAGCAAACAGCGTGGACCTAGAACAGACTGCTCCTATAGGAGCAGTCTGATCTGGGTCCAGACTGTTTGCCATAGAGGCTTCTTAAACATTGCAGCAGACGAGAAAAGCAGACGACTTTTGTTGTGATTGGCGCATTAAGGGTTAATGACTTACCTTGAATTCCTTTTCTATTTCTGCCAGTTTCATCATTTCTTGCCTGAGTTCAAATGTCGTCATGATAGGGTCCGGGCTAGAGAGCGCCATATACGCGGGACTCGCTAGAGCCCGATAGGCATTCAGTCGTGACCTTGACCGCTTCAGAGAGTCATAATTTTGCTTTGTAACACAGTCATTACAAGTACATGATATAGGATGTGGCTTCTCGATTCGGTGATTTCGTGACAAGAACATTTGTATAATTTCATGGTTATTATAATGAGCAGCAAGAATCAACGGTGCAATATCAGGCGGAAATTGACTTTTCTCATCTGTCCTAAAGAAAGCTTGTCCGCCACCTAGACACTTGAGTTTATCCTCTCCTTCCATAAAATTGGGATGTTCGATTATTATTTTCACTATTTTTGTCGCGCCTTTACTTATTGCGTGAAGTAATGCCTCCTCTATACAGTTGAAACTTAAATTGTCAAGGAGAACTTCAATCACATCCAGTTTTTCGCTGTCTATGGCTAGGTGTAGGGCACTACGGCCCATATAATCCACACAGTTTACATTAAGAGAGGCCTCGGTAGCGTCTTCCAGTGACTGCCGGACAATACCGAGATCACCGAGATATGCTGCATTCAGATACACCCGCTCCTCGTCTGTCAGCTGAAAAAGAAACAAAGTGTTCTTAAAGCGCCATCTATAATTTGCAGCAGACGACAATTTCAATTTTGCCGCTTTTTCAAAAATAACCCATAAGGCATGATATTTCATGAGAATCGTCTGCTGGCAGACGATTCTCATGTAATATCATACCTTATTTTTGTAGTTAGTTGGGAAAATTGTCGCAAAATTTGTCGTCTGCTGCAGTCGCGATTTGCGCTTTAAGGGTTAACACATTTACACGGATCCTCTATTTCCATAGGATCCGTGACCCTTTTCATTCTGATGGATTAACCCACGTATATTAAAAGAATAAGGATGGAAATTTCCATTTTGTATTTTAAGGGGTCACAAAGTCTTCACTACGATTAACACATTCGCGGATCTTATATAGGGAGCTAATAAGGTCAAAATGAGGTTTATTCAATAAGCTTGAATGGTACATGTTTTTTCCTTGTTGGCTACTTTAAATAAAAAACAGAAATTATCCTACAAGAATATTTTCATGAGAACGTCCGTCTGTCCGTGCGTGCGTTCGTCCTTCCGTCACGTTTCTTGTAATTGTATCTCCTCCTAAACCATTGTCATTAGCAATTCCAAACTTTGCAGTTACATAGGTCACATGATGCAGAGGTTTGGTGTGACATTAACCTTGGCGCCAAGGTCAAAAAGTGTATTTTCTTGTAAATCCATCTCCTCCTAAGCCGTTTGCCTTAGTAACTTCAAACTTTGCTAGCGTACTATATGTTACATGATGTAAAGGGTACTGGGCAATGTTTCGTGTGATACTGACCCCAAGTCAAGGTCGAATGTCAAATAATTATTTTCGTGTAAATGCATCTCCTCCTCAACCGTTTGCTGTAGCAACTTCAAACTTTGCAGGTACATATGTCACATTATGTAGAGGGCAATGCTTTATGTAACATTGACCCAAGGTCAAGGTCAAATAATGTTTTCTCTAAATGCATTTCCCCCTAAACCGTTGGACATAGCAACTTTAAACTTTGCAAGTGCATAGGTCATATGATGTAGAGGGTTCTGGACAACGTTTTGTATGACCTTGACTATGCATAGGTCATATGGCGTAGAGGGTACTGGGCAACGTTTTGTGTGACCTTGATCCAAGGTCAAATAATGAATTTTCTTGTAACTGCATCACCTCCTAAACCGTTGGACGTGGCAACTTCAAACTTTGCAGATGCTAAAGGTTAGAAAAAGCGGGTATTTGCGATGGTGTACCGTCGACTGCAGTCTAGTCTTTGTTTAACCCGTTTATCTAATGGTATTTCCCACCCATATTATTAGGACGAGTCCATTTACATTTTAAGGGATGTTGGGTGGCATTTTTTTATCAAATTTTAAGCGAAAAAATCCTGCAAGCAAATTGGGGAGACCCTGATCGAACGCCGCGTGCGTGCGTGTGTGTGTGTGTGTGTGTGTGTGTGTGTGTGTGTGTGTGTGTTCTTAAATGGAAGTCAAACTCAACAATATCTGGAATGAGCTTCGGTTGAAGTCAACTCTTTGCTTTCTGGAGGCGACTCTTTTGTCGTCTGTTGATAGCCTGTGCCACTAGTTTGGACAAAGCGTCGGTCCTGATCGGGATCCATATGGTTCGACACTCTGATAGTGTTCCTGAAAGATTTGTTTTAGAAAAAGGTTAATTTCGAAAAAGTCAGCAGACGACACGGAACAAGAAGATGACAAATTACCCACTACTAAAGTCTTACCTGAACGTCCTCGAAGTTGGTGAACAACGAGCCTTGTGAGGGCATGGCGGAAGAACGTTTATGGTCTGCCGTGGTTCCAAGATCTCCTCCCCTAGAATGATAATATATAATTGTTAAATCGCAACAAAAGTCGTCTGCTTTTCTCGTCTGCTGAAATGTTTAAGAAGCCTCTATGGCAAACAGTGTGGACCCAGATCAGACTGCTCCTATAGGAGCAGTCTGTTCTGGGTCCACGCTGTTTGCTTCCATACTTAATTCGTCAGTAATATTAGGCAATTTTTTGCGGCAGACGACTTTAGCAGACGACATTTTCAGATGCTTTTTTTTCTTGGCGCTTTAAAGGTTAAGCATAATGTCAAATGACCCTTTACATGTTTAATTTTGGCCTCTACTTGAGAAAACCTGACTTTGTTGCTTGCAAACAACAACGGCGCAGACCAATCTGCATGGGCGTAGCTACGTATACGCAAAAAACGCATTTGCGTACTCACTTGGACCAAAAAAAAAATGGGTAGATAATATCACAATTCTGATATATTCTTGATGTTATGAGTACAAAACGTGTGCGTAGAACCAATATTAATTTCTCTAAATCCAATTTTGATAGAATTTGTGATGATGTTTGTATCACCTCCTCATTGTATCGCCACTTAACGCAAAGCGAATGAGAGCTTGATCATATACAATTTTAATAATCTACCATTACCAAGAATGTGTTTATCTTGGCAAACAGCGCAGACCCTGATGAGACGCTGTGTTTCATCTGGGTCTACGCTGTTCGTATATGTTCCTTTTTTCGCATACATTCAGCCTGTTTCACAAGTGCGCACTTTGAAATTTAGACTAGCTTCGCCCCCAAGCCTGTGCATATGCGTAGACTGATCAACGCCTGTTTTATACGTTTTCTGTAAAGCATAATAAGTCCACTTGCTACATGCAAGATTTCATTATTCTAGGTGGTTTTTATTGCTGAGCAGACCTGACTGAGTGTTACAAGGTCGGAAAATCCAACGACATTTTTACGTGACGGGGCCCATTGAGGAATGTGTCCAAGTTTTGTGTTTTTACTTACTTGGCCCGATGAGGAAATGAGGGGTTTGTGAAAAATGTTTTCTTTGTTGTGAATGCCATGAGCTAGTGTTACTGTAGCCTTCTTACAGCCACACAGCAACCAGCTTAGCAAAAGCATAGCTCATAAAATCAAATTTGGTGGTATAGCTTTCACGTAACCAATTTGACATTTTAATACTGATAGAAAGATTAAGATGTTTTATAGAGGCAAAGCTATTGGACATGATTCTTGATAAATGTATATTTCAAAATAGGTTTTCTTAATTTCAGTAACATATGTTGTTGGTACACATTGAAATTGCCTCATAGAGTCAATTCCAATGTGCACCTACAACATATGTACATTCAATAAATGAGTCTTTTTCACCATAAACGTTTTTTCACTATCTTCTCAACTTCTTTTCTTATGTTTGATGTTTCAGTGTACTGAGCATGTAGAAATAAACAAGTGTTTGTGTAGTTTGGCGTGCACCTGGATGACAATAATAGACAACCAATTTTATATTATTGACAGCTAATCTGGTATGAAATGCTAAATTGGCGGTTGCCTGGTTGTAACTGATATAGCCGCCTTTTCAAGAGTAAACCTCACTGTGGTTAATCTACTCCAACATCTTTGGTCTCGTCACCTTAAACAGTGTTACAGTGTGGTGTTGAAATCAAAAGACTGCCAGCGTAGCCAAAGAAACATGTTTTCTGATTATTTTTCTCGATAAATAACTTCTATTTTTATTACTCCTTCCAATAATATTTTATAACAATCAAGAAATTGAATATTCCGGTTTTGTCATCTGTCCATGTTGTTTTGTGACGAAACTGGAATGAAAAAGTCTCAGGCTGTTTCCAGCTGACTCAAGAAAATATTTTCTGTTTAAATTCTGATTCTTTTTGAAATAAAAATTATATTCCTATTGAAAATAACGACATTGGAGTAAAAACTCAGTAATTCGAATTTTCCCAAAAATGTGGAGGCACAGTGTGTTTACCCTAACACCATTTGAGGGTGAAATCTGACCAAGATAACAAACTTTGTTCATACCAAACTGACACGAGGATGAAACTTGTTCCGGCCATGGAATTTAATAATGTCAACAATTGTTGCCACTTTAACATTTTCGACAATGTCTACTGTCTGAGCAACAACATTGTCCCGTTGTTTTTGCATTTCGATAATAATGGAGATAAAAATCATGCTAAAGTGAGCCCCTCTTTCATTTTTGGTGGAGACGGGTTCTATTTAGGACGTTTGCCTATGGTGTGTAGATGATAACAAATATTCCGAATTGCCAATGTAACCTTGGGGTCAAAGGTCAAGGTCAAGGATACATAAAAATGCCAACTCTCCCTACATTATTGCAAAGGATATTCATATTTGACACAATCATGTTTGCCTGAGGTGTGTAGATAACGATGAAGCTTTTGGAATGCATGTATGGCTTTCAGTATATCTCAAGGTCAAAATACTTAAATTCTGGTTGTATGGCTTGTAGCGCAACTCTGTCTTGCATCTTTGATGTTAGTGGTTGGTTATGTTGTACAAGGATTGTCTAAGGCGTGTAGATGTTAACAGGGTTTCAAATTGCTGATATGACCTTTGAATCAAAGGTCAATAACTTTAAATCAAAGTTCGTCAAAATACTTATTATCTGTATAAATGGCTTGAAACGCCATCATTTTAGAATTTTGGACACTAGTTGATAATAACAGTTTTGGATTGTAGAAATGTCAATTTCAAAATACTTAAATTCAAGTTGTATGGCTTGTAGCGCAAATAAATCTTACAACTTTGATGTAGCTATGACATATTTTTCACACTGATTGTCTAAGGTGTGCAGATGTCAACAATGGTTTGGGACTGTTGATATGACCTTTGATTCAAGGGACAATGTCAAAATACTTATAACTGATTGCCTATGGTGTGTAACAAAGATCAATGTCCAAAAATGTCATACTATGCGGTATGTAATGTAAGTGCGGTTATTGTCGATGGACCCGCCCATCTATTCATTTTAGTAGTTTGATTTGATTTAATGTATTGTCTGTGATTATACAATTAATACGACTAGAGATGAAAGACAAACTATAACAAGTTTATAATCTAGGTTCCGAAAATAGATTACCTAGTTAAAGAACAGATGCAATTTAAACCAGGCACCACAGAACAAAAGTACTAAAATATCACTTCAATACAGAGTAAATCGGTCATGTTGTTAGAAATGAAAATACGCATGATATTAACATAAATACTCACTTACTTTTTGAAGTCTGATTTCTTGTTGGGTAAATGTTTGAACAACAAATTGATGAACAACACAGGAAAACACTAATATTGTTTAATATTCTGTTTGAGATCAGGTCGTTCTTAATGAAATGCTCTCTTGGGCCAAGCTAACAATGCCAAGGTTTGAATAAAATCTAACTTCGCCATTATATAATGGTCACGTAAAAAGCAATTGGAACTGCCTCGGCCAATTCCGTGTAATTCCGTGGAATCAGACCTCAGATGTACATCGAGGATCTACTTTGATAACGTGACGGTGACGTTACATAATGTGACGCTGACGTTATAGAAACCATACCAAAACAAACGGTTATAAAACTCATTTGTTCTGCTGATTAAACTCTATTACGGGTAATCAGAATAATAGATTTTAATAGGGCTGAACCAACATGCTACAGACCTAATTTTCCTTACGAAAGTTTCGGCTAACAAAATGGAGTGTTTTCGTACATAGTACTACGCGTAATGCTCCTTACGTATTCGATTCTTGAATTGTGCCGGACTTTCCCGAATGGGTAAAAAGAAGTCGCCAGTAACATTTTAGCTGAAAGATGCAGCATCCTACTTCTAATGACAGTAGTAAAAATATGTCTGTGTTTATTGAGAGAGACCCAAGAAACCATGTGCTTAATAACAAAACCAGCGTATATAACTTATATCAAATTAAAATAGAAATGATTGAACAAGAAATGACAGAAAGGGAAAGTTATCTGTGATAAAATGCGAGAATTCTAAGTGTTCAATTGTTATCACGTATATTTCCAACTGACTATATCAAACCATTTTAATTCCTTGGAATGTTTCACAGTATTTAATGACGTTGTGGGAGAGATTAGCGCCAGTTTCCGTGCAATTGATAAGTGATTTAGATTCAAAACAATGATATGAACTGTATGAATGGCATGTACAGTAGTAGACATTTTTCAGTTACACCTTACATTACGATTTGTCCGTCAACGGAGACTTACTTTGGACTTTATTTAAGAGGGGCGATGTCAGCAGTAACTGGAATCTATCTTTTTCGTCTGCTACTAAATATTATATTTTTTTGTCCTGAGATCTTTTTGTACCTTAACAAACTGTGCATACCATGATGAAATGACGCAATATGGCATTTCACCAGTTTACAAGTGTAAAAAACATGTACCAAAATATATATTTCACAAATGAAATGCAGCCGAATATCTTTTTTAAAGTTATTTCGTGGTCCATATATGTATGCATTCACTGGTTATAACTTGCGAGTAGGTAAATTCGATGTTTCTGCGTCCAATATGATTATTTTTTGCGTCAATATTTCACCAAGCTCAGGTTAACGGACAGTGGAAATGCATAAGTCGTTCACAACTTGTGCAAGTCAATATAGCTGGACCAGTAATTTAAAATCATTCGAATGTAAAGGAGATATGGAGGGACATGGAATTCAAGCATAAACGTCCATATCTTGTTAGGGTGATTCATGTACCAAACTACTAGGGAATTTGGGTTTCCCCTTGAACCTTAAGAGGACTTGAATATATGCACTAGTCATTTCTAACAAGAGAACAGCGGGGACTTTGACTTGGCAGTTTTCTCCACCGTCTGGCATGTTTTACTTTATACTGCCATACTTGCCTTTGTATATCAATTGCCCCACATTTATCCACAATAAGGGAACAACGCAAAAAGTAAAAAAAATGGTTCATTTGCCCGGCTATATCCCTGTCATGTCAGAGGATAGGGTGCGTGGATAAACCCACTGGTACATTATACTAATTGGGAGAGAGCTCACTTGCAGTAGAAAGCTGATGCTTGAGATATAAGGATCAGGTGCGCTCTAAGGGCATTTTATAGAGTTTGCACTCTGGATAGTACCCCTTTATGAAGCCAGGGGTTTGGCCCTTGTGCCGAAAATGGTTTTAGAGAATTTCACAGGGCTAAAATGAGCTATGAAGACACGCAGCATAAACACAATAAACTAGATTTTTCTTCCAAAAATCAAATTGAATGGCTAAAACTCTATAATTTCATCGTCAAGTTGTAGGCTCATGCGTATTTTGGTACACTTAAGTACGCCCCTGAGTATGCAAAAAGCTTCCGCCAGACATTCAGACAAACATCTAGTTTCCTATGTTTCAGAATCTAAGAAACCATGACGCATACTGGGAAATTGCTAATGTTTAGTTAAATCAGCGGCAGATCCAGATGGGGTTCAGGGGGTTCGCTCAGCCCCCCCCCCCCTAGTTTTTAAATATCCCATGAAAATGAAATAATTTGCTCTCAGTGAGGCCAAATTATTTCATTTTCATGGGATATTTAAGAAAAATGAGATAAATCACAAAAGCGAACCCAGCACCTTTATACATATGAACCCCCTTTCCAGAAATCCTAGGTCTGACCCTGTAAATACACCAAAACTCAATATAGTCTAACTCAGTCAATTCTAGTAATTCAAGTAGCATTATACTTGTAACTATTTTTCCGCTAGTGGCGACTGTTGTCATCTATTGATCATACACATTTTGGAACAAGATAAGGCCTGACAAAATATTGGGCTTGATCCAAATCCAAACTGTTTGGCACTGTCATGGTATTCCCCAAGGAGTTTTTAAATGCATTACTTTAAATAAAAGGAAAGATAAAAGAAACAGCAGACAATGAAAAAGCATGCAAAATTACCCAGTATGCATATAGATCATTGTTATGTCGATTTGGTGAACTTTATATGATATTGACTGTTCATGGTAGTGATCATAAAAAATCAAAATGCATCACATATCATAAATGAATACAGGAGGGACAGGCAGACGGGCTAACTCACGTATGTGATTAAGCTGCATCCTATCATATCAAGCTCCTTATCTTCAACATACTGAAGGAGTTCACCAATCTATTATAATTATTATAAATCATCATTTCACACCTTCGAAAATGCTAAAACTGTTTTATTCAATACACACTTAGTTTACCATCCTTAGAAATTCAGAAGGAGTAAAATACAAAAAGACAATAAGTATAATAGCTTTTTACCTCATGTTTTTAATTTGCTGAAGTGGGTTGGCTGGCACCACAGATTTTTATGACAAGCTTGTCTAAGCGGTTTAACAGTACTTCATGCACATACCTATGCTAGAAACTGAAAACAACCTTTCTGTAACCAGCAGAACTCAGTTCCGATCCATTAAAAAATCCCTAGGAGTAGAGCTGTAACGAGGCCTTGATTTAATGTAGCTCAATGTAAGGGAAGAGGTTGTGCCTTCTGGCATACTATTTGCTACCATGTTGCTGCATATACCATATTGTGAAAAGCTGATTTTTGGTCAACGACCCACCCCTAAGTCCACCCAAAGGGTTGGACCCAGACCTACAAACTAAAATTTCACTTGATATGTTTCAATATCTATTGCACCTCTGCCTGCATACTATAAAAAATGTTAAAAATTAGTTACAATCTGACTTAGTTATTGCAAAATTATTTCATGATCAAAGTCCCCAAAAGTATGGGGCCAGGTCAGGAGCGAGCTAATAGCCCCTGGGTTATAGATCTGCAGCCAGACTCAATAGATTGAATATAATTTCTAGTTCAGAGGTGGAGGTTGAATTTTTTCTCTCTAACAGAGTCAAACTGTTGCATGAGTTGCAGTCTGTTCTGGATTCATTATGTTTGCTTCTATCATAAAAGTAGTCCAGAGTCCATTTTAATATAATCAGCAGACATAAAAAGCATGCAACATTTTCACAACTACAATACATCAGCACTTTAAAGAAAATATTAGTTTGCTGAAGATGACTTTATAAAAGCACTTCGTATGATTTCCTAACAAGAAATTAACCAAGTCACAAGTTACAACTAATGAAGTTGTTGAACTTTTCTGAATTACAATGCTGAGATCGCCCCTCTTAAATAACGTAAGTCTAAGGTGTGCTATACCTTGAAAATATTAACCTGATCCTGCCCTTTATCATTAACATAATTTCACAGCCGATTGAGCTTCTAAATATATCTTCGGCGTTCATCGTATTACAAATACGGAAATGCACGTGGTACTTTTTAACACAATAGATATATACACCGCTATTATGCTCAATTGGCTATCAGTTGACTGTGTGGCTCAGTGGGTAGAACACGCGAATATTGCACACTTATATTTTTAAGCTCTGAGTTGTTAGTTCGAATCCCGTACGCGACATTTATTATTGTAACTATTGAAAAGACTATTGTTTTTTTTTATTTTATTTTTTTTATTAAAGGTTCTTCTTTTGCAATATCGCTTCTCTATTTTAATAAATTTGATCTCTTTGGTAACAACAATATTCTCTCATTGGACCGGTAACACTGTACTTCAACTGTCCCCTGCCATCCCTTCAGTTTTTAAAATATGAGCTGCGACATGAGATTTCCAGCAATGTGGCATTTTGACACGAATAGGCACAGGTGAGCCTGTACACCCTCCTTTTAAGAATAGAAACTAAATGCTGCTCATTCAGTAGCTTACCAGCCATAGAATATTCAAGTGACTGATCAGACTGTGCGTATGCGCATGCTGGTCTGAGCCTTTGCTTGTCGTACTTACCACATTGTTGGAAATCTCATGTCGTGGCTCATATATGGACATCCTTGCTGCTCTTTAGAGAAATGCTTCGACCTGCTATAACTGATTTATTTTGCTTTTAAGCCAAGAGCACGGGTGTAGACCTATATTCAAAAACTAAATTCTACCTCCAAGCATCAAAAAGTTGTCAGTCATTACATTTTCAAAGAAAGCGTGAACTTACATGTTTTGTGTTTACTGGCATTTCTTTGACATGAAAACAAAGAAAAATGTAATAAAAAAGGTTCGGTCGACCAGAATTCAAACCTACAATTTACGTATCTGGAGCTATTCTGACTAATCACACGACTACCGTGGAAAGTACAACTTCATTGAGTTATCAACGGATCTCATCGCAATTGTACCAAGACGTTTATTCCCGTAATTGCTCGAAACATACCGATTGCACACGATCCATTACGAAAAACTATATATTCAGTGTTAATACCGTAATAATTTATTCATGCATATTCATGCATAAAGGTCAGGATCAGATTAATTTTGTAGAGGTATAATCTTACAAATCCTAAGGTCCGCGGTAACTGAAAAATGTCTAGTACGAATAAGTACACTAGTAAACTAACACTTTAGTAAGAGCGACAGCAATGGCCAGGAATCGATACAATCAAGTACCACATCTGTCCAAGGATACCAAATTGGAAAGTAGCCAAATCACAATAAACCTCACAAACATGAGCCAAGAGGTCAGCCCTTTCCCTTCAGGTGACCACAAGGCAGCAGTTAACAGACGCGAAAGCATGACAGACACTAGACATAAATAACACAAATGGTTCATAAAAGAAGTACCGAATCGGAACGTCAGTAAAAAATATTTTACTTGAGTGCTTAAACCTGAACAGCCAAGAACACAACAAGCAAAGCTATCAGGACCCAAGGTTATAAAACGTTTTTATGCTCAACTCAATTCCAACTGCTCATAAAAGCTAAAATACCGACAAATGAAGAAGTATTTTGCTTTAAGTCTCTCAAATGGTGTATTTATCATGCTAGTAAACCTTAAAATGCCAACAATTGTTGGCATTTTAACATTTATGAGCAGGATAAATTTCGTGGTCAGCTGAGTTGAGCATGAAAAGGGTGTTATTACCTCGGGGCCAGGCCTCGCTTCCTCAGATAGTTATTGCAACAGCATAAAGAACTCAAAGTACTACACCAAAACAGTTCCAAACGTGACCCCTTACAAAAACAAACTAGCCATGTGCATAGCCAGAACGCTGAAATAAGTACGTAGATCGCACAACTAATACCAATAACACACAGAAGCATTATAAAAGTGTAAATTTATAAAAATTGAAGTTTCACTTTTTGACGTTTTTCGGGTAATAAAGCCAGTGATCGTCACTATCAAATTAAAGCGCTTGGCGCTCCATGGATTTTTAGCTGCCCCTACTGGCGTATATCTTCTCCCACTGGCTTATAAACCGATAAATGTGAAAGTGTAATACATTAATTTTAAATTGAATTTAACTTAAATGATTGGGATCAATCCCAAAAGATGCATTGATTATCAAGCAAACATTGCATTGAAGCGTTAAATACAAAGTTTTGGATTTGATCTCAGGCTTGCCACTGAATACCAAAATTGGGAATGAATTCCACGTATACTTGTGAATGATGCATACGTACTCCCTTTGTACTTAAATGATCGTGATTCAATCCCAAATGGTGCCTTGAATACCAATCGAATTAACATTGCATTTAATACCTGATACAAAGTTTAGGATTGAATCCAAGGCTTGGCATTGTATGCCAACATTGGGACTGAATATCCAATATTCTTGTGAATGCCGTCATACATTGGATGCCAAGTTAGGGTGACTTACTTAATACTGATTATCCTTATTTCGAACAAATGGTAGGTCAGATATATTCTACTGAACTTCAGTTAAATAAGGCTAATTCTTCTGATACTGAGGCTCCGTTTTTGAACTTGAACTTGTAAATAGTAAATATCTCATTTCTTGATGGAGATGTTCCTCGCTCCCCTTCCTATGGTGTATATATTTCTCAGCTTATTCGTTTTGCTAGAGTGTGTTCTAATGTTGATGACTTCAACAACAGAAACTTATTTTCAACTGCTAAGTTATTAAAACAAGGTATAGATATCATAAAATTCGAAAAGCATTTTCTAAATTCTACCACAGACACTCAGAGTTAATTGTTAAATACAAAATTGGGTTAAAAACTCTTCTGCAGCAAGGCATATCAGAACCTATATGTTATGGTAATTTAGTTTATAAAATCAAACGAATTGCTGGAAAATCTAATTTTAGTGATCAGTTCAAAAAGATGGTAAAGCGTTATATAAGAGTTGGATATAACTTGGATATCATGCGACATGCATGCCTGGTTTTAAACCCAATCACGGTTTATAGCTAGTGTTTCCTCTTTTAATGCACGACGATGGGTCAGGCCTCAGACTCTATGACGGCTCTGACGTAAAGCTTTAATCGGTGGGTGGGTGCCTTATGCTTATCTGTAGCTGGATCCACCGTGGCTCAACTTGAGGTTTTCTTTAGCTCTGACTATCTGTGAGTCATGAGCTATTTTCTTTGTTTCATCATGGTGTGTTAATTTGATTAGAATGTTTCTCCATGATGATACCTTGCATTAGTTAGAAGGCTTCAATGCGAGCTGAACATTTCGTGTACTTTAACAACAGCGGAATCTAAGGCGAAGATTTGGTACCAGTAAAATGCATTAAGCCCCCCGGTGGCTTAGGCTGCTGTACGTTCTAAAGCGGTGGTTATGTTGTTGTTGACTTTTTGTTTATTGTTACTCCCATTGTGGGAGTCTGTAATTGTTATATGTTTTGTTGTACGTTACTTTATGTCCATTCTAGTATTCCAATCATCTTGATGGGGAAGAGAGAGCTGGTTGCTTTGCTTAATTTGTCTTCCTGGTGTCTCGTGGTGGTTGGGTGGCTCTTCCTGGCGGTGCCATGGGGTTGTCTGCGGTTTGTGATTGTGGTATTTCCTGATCATACTCACTTATTATTTTTAGCATTCAATACTAAATTAAAATTCAATATCACCATTCAGTAGTAGACATTGGGTTTGGGATTGAATACCAAACATGCTTGGTTATGCCATTCTTGCTTGTAAACCCCAACTTTGGAATTGAATTCCATACCCAAGACTCCATACTCCAAGCCAAGTTCACACACTCCAGAATAAAAAAGACACTTATTTACCTGGAAAATTCACTGCCAATATCAAACTTGTGATTCAAAACCAACATTGGGATTGAATACCACCATTGGGATTGAATACCAAACTTGAGATTGATTACCAAACATGCTTGTTAATGTCGTTTTTGCTTGTAAAACCCAAACTTGGAATTGGATTTCATACCCCAGGCTCCATACTCCAAGCCAAGTTCGCGCAGTTACATTTCTAGCACGCATAGTGCACACTTAAGTGCACATTACAGGGTTCCAATATATTACTTTTCTACAGATGCTATGATGCAATATTTCAAAGTTTGGATCTATATGCTCTTAGAATGTGCATTGCACACTTGGTGGTATAGTTTTAATAAGCGATTGTCATGAAAAGACAAAGCTTCTTATTTTACGCATGGCTGATTAAGAAATAAATGCTCACGTGATTTTGATTTTGTTATTGCATATGCGACCAAACGCAGTATGCTAAGACGAGCATCTTGCACAATGCCCATCACAAACCTTGTTGCTCGCAGACACAAAATATGGAAGAAGCTGAAGACTCAGAAAAAGTTGAAACAGTAATGGATAAATACATTAAATATACTGAACAAAAGTGAAAACGCAACACCTGAAATGTTTGCCATCTATATTCAAAATTATGCAAACCAAGAATGCAATTGAAAGTGTATCTTAATGCTTATATACTGGGTAATGCATAACAGTAAAAGTTTTGCGGATGTTGCCACGAGGAAACACATGAAAGCCGTTTAGATGTGACAGGGGTCCATTTTTTCAGGTTGCCAATTTGAACGGAAATCTAACACAAGTTAGGCCTTACGAAATCCACTTCTTACGAGATCCGACTGCACGAAATGGTAGTCTAGACATGTGACAACCAGAAATGTGAAGGACTTATCCCAAGTCTGTTTTGATCGTGCATGATAGCTATCTTAAAAAGCGGATTTTCACTCGAATTGCCAAGTTTCAAAATTTAACACTAAAATCTCCATAAGCAAATTAATTTGTTGTTGCATCTTAGTATGAAGATATTACAATTCGAGAAAAAGTAGATACAATGTGCTGAGAGGGCTACCTAATTTGGCAAAAGAATTATCGGAAATCATAATAAATCGAAGATTACCAAACATTTAATATTTCCTATTTGTTTTTGTCAAAGGGAGAAAATTTTTAATATTTTACAAAGTGGCTAATTTCGAAATTGATTTCTGGGCTTGTTTCAAGTGATTAAGCAGCTTTCTTGTGTAATTATGCAACACAATTAAGACCAATTTTCATAAGCATAACAATTTTAATTTGCGCATGCGCAATAGCAAATTTCAGTGAATAAAGCTTTAAGCACTTAAAGCAGCATAACTTATACATCAAACGAGACAAATTGGTGGAGTTTCGACGAATCGTTTGCTGGATGTCTGAAACATTATTAAGCTTTAGTATATACTTTTTGTCCAATACTTTCTCATAAAATATAGGTAATTGGAGTGTAGCGTTTTCACTTTTGTTCAGTATAGGTGTATGCGTGTACGTGCGTGCCTGCGTGCGGATGGGTGGGCGTGCGTGCGTACGTGCGTGCGCGTGTGTGTGTGTGTGTATAATTAAAGAACACCTTAAAGTTTACGCATATACAGCAAATGCAATTTCAATTGAGCTGGCTCGAGCTCATCGTGGTTGAATATGTGTGTACTCATTTGAGAATGATATAGCTAAGCGAGCGACTGTAGGTGATGCCCTAAATGATGTATGGTGAATGTTGCAGGTAAGAAATGCACACGGTGAATGTCCATGTGGGTGTGGGGGAGGGGGTGCTTGGCATGTTTATCAACGACATAAATTCTTTAAACAACTATAGGGGCTGATGGTGCAGAGGACATGGGATCAATATCCAACGATGCCATTGATGGGGTTATTCTACGATCGAAGGAAAGTATATTGTGGTTTGTCGAATCACATATTACGTCTTGCTGTGTCCAGCTGAGATTACAGACATATAATAGTATGTCTGTTACCTTAACTTACGCGAAAGTATAATGGGTTAAATTAAGCATAATTTGAGAAAATTTGAGCCAATGCATGAGATTTCCAACAATGTGTTATGTGCGGCCAGCAAAGCCTCAGATCAGCCTGCGCATACGCGCAGTCTGATCAGAGCTTTTGCTATCCGCTTGAGTATTCCATATGATTGTTAAGCTACTTACTGAACACCATTTGGCGTTTCTAAGCTTAAAATGAGGCTACAGAGGCTCGTCTGAGTCTCCACATGTCAAAATGCCAAATTGTTGGAAATCTCATGCACTGGCTCAATTATTTGCTACGATTACATTATGATTCTTAGCTCTTATCAACGTCTGTCGATGACACAGAGTTCATTGCACATTTTAATCAGTCTGACAGATGATCGCATGCAATGCATCTAACAAAGGCATATATTATATGCATCTCATGGTGGGATATGCGTGTTAATACATGTACCACACATCGAGAAATGGTGCTGTTCAAACTTTTATATATGAACCGTTTTCTCAAGGAATGGCTGGTGGTATGTTTAAGTGTCAATGAACTCCATTTATCTGAATCGCGTCATGGAAAATGTTGTCTGCTTGGGCCCAAAGGGCAAGTGAGACCGACCAGCGTAGGAAATAAATCGGAACTACGTCGGCCAATTACGTGGAATTCCGTTGAATCAGACCTCGGATGTACATCGATGATCTACTTTGATAACGTGACGCTGACGTTACATAATGTGACACTGATGTCACAGAAACCATGCCAGCACAATAACAAGTGTGATTGCAGCAAAACAAACGGTTATAGCGTTATGTTATTGAGAAAAAACAACAACATAAATTTCATTCTGCTGATTAAACGTTTCGGGTAATTAGAAAATGGATTTTAATAGGGCTGAACCCACGTGCTACAGAACTAATTTTCCTTAAACCAGTTCTTGCTAACAAAATCGTGTTTTTTGCTTGCGGCGCTCTCGCCGCAAGCATTTGTGTCGGAATAGTGATACCCTTTACCTGGTTGTCTATTTATATAACATACTGTCAGCATAACGGTCGTGTGTAAGCAAAATCAATTCACCGACAAGACAACTCACCGACAGCAAGCAAAACATAGTGTTAAGAGCATGTCTCATATTAAATGACTTATTAAACCCCAAATTCAATTTGTGGAAATATGTTGGGGTCATGGAATGCCACTCACTGTTTTCAGCCACTGCGACCTTGATCTCAGGAGTCAGGTGTTGAAAAATGCACCCACAGCAGATCGCCTATATTATTTATGGTAGCAGTTCCATATCTGGTATGTAGATAAATATTGGGCACTGGCGAGACACCAACTGGTTCCAGGTCACTGTGACCTTGATCTCTGGTTTCAGTTCTGGCAAGATCGAGCCCAGAGTATATGATTTGAGGTAGGAATCCCATGTTTGGCGTGTGGATATATTTTGGGATCATGGCATGTCGCATACACTTCTGGGTCTCTTTGACATGTAGCTTGTAAATAAACATCTTTAAAATACTGTAGGTTTAGTTTTATAACTTTATTAATCATGTCACGATTGTCCGAACATGAACGATCTGGCGTGATTGGAATGATATTGGCCCACTTCAAATCGAACTAAAGTTGCTACTAAAGTTCTTATGTAATAGATGCGTGCGCACGTTTACACCCGAACTACTACAGTTGCAACCTTTTAAATAGTTGTCAAGTAAACAAAGTGAATAGCCGTGTATGCCTCCTCAATTCTTCATCGTAGACAGAAAGGGTGTGCATAATTAACTGCACAGCCTACTCTAATTGACAATTGCAAATAAGAGGGACTGTAAATAAAACACATCAAGGATTTATTTTGTAAAATAAAAACATTTTGAGGCTAGTGATAGATCTTGAGCCAATCTTACTAGAGTAACGGTGCTCTGAGCAACCGTTGATCTATAGTAGGTTCCAGACGTCCCTATAGTAGCGAATATCGATGTTTGAATCGAACTTTAGCTACTTTAGTAATACTTGACTTTTAGCTTACTGTAAAGGCGGCGCCTCATGAATGCGTAATCAGGACTATTCAACCTTAGGCATAGATACGAGACCTGTTTCATGTTTATTTGAACAAATGCCAATTTCATTTTTCGAGGTTACATGTAAATAAAATAAATAACTTTTGCTTTCTTTCAAACAAC
The DNA here is from genome assembly GCA_964019695.1 of Loripinus fragilis. Classification (NCBI taxonomy): domain Eukaryota; kingdom Metazoa; phylum Mollusca; class Bivalvia; order Lucinida; family Lucinidae; genus Loripinus; species Loripinus fragilis. Next base: position 37,972,071 of record OZ026516.1, read on the forward strand.
GGACGTGTCCCTTGTATGACCAAATAGACAAATAGGCAATTTAAAGCATATTTATAACACGGCATCCCAAAATACACGCCCACCCCCCTTTAACTGATTTTAAGAGCTAAAACGGGTGTATTTCTAGTGAAAATGCGTATAAAGTGTTCAAATATATTTTTAAGTTTAGAGGAGCATTCAGTCTACTATTCAAATGAAAAACAGCTTCTGAGCGCATGCTTTTGCTTGACAACTGGGCTTTATAAGTTCTACCATACGAATGCCAAAATGCCCCTACCATGTATAAAATGTGTCCTGGAAGAATTGTGAAAAATAAATTCTCAAAACTCACAGCCGACACAAGTTCTTAAATAGTTCAAGAATATATCGCTGATAAAACTGATCGCCAAATATTGCATTTATGTACTTTGTTTACGATTTAGTGTTGCTTTGGAAACTGTAAACCCCAAAATTTGATGTTTAGGTGGCTTCAAAAGAGTAAATATCCAACGGAAATGCTTTATTTCTTAGCAGAACACACTTTAATCATTTATGTACAATTTATAATAGGTTCCAAGAGAAAAACTTCACCCCTTTAAAAGAAATTGTTCGAGACGATTTTGAACATTTCGTTTCAGACAGCAATTTTAAACGCTTCAATTTTGACTACTCATCTTCAGAGACTGTATAAATCCAACGAATAAAGTTAAGAGATATTTTCTTGGTGACTGTGCATTCCTGGAGATCTGATTAACCACTGTAAATTTATCATCAATAAATATAATAAGAAATAAATGAGATACTGCAATTTCAAATTTGTTCAAATAAACATGAAACACCTCTTGTACAAGCTGAAAAGGAGGCGTGTTTTTTTTTCAAAAGTAACTGTATCATCTTGTGCTACCACCTCAGTCATTTTAGTCCTTAAAACGCCAGCAAAATAACTGCATCTGAAAATGTCTATTTAACATAAGCAGGGAGGCAAACATTGTGGACCCAGATCAGACTGCTCCTACAGGAGCAGTCTGATCTGGGTCCACACTGTTTATCTATGAGGCTTCAAATAGTTTAGTGGATGACCAAAAAACATACATTTTGTGATAATGCGCTTTAAGGGTTAATAAATGTGAGTTCAGTGTGTATACAGTTAGTATTTTCATGAAAAGCACGCACGTTTGCGCGGCTCAAAAAGCTTATTAACTCTTTACCAAATTATAAATAAAACGTGATTCCCTTCCATAGCCTATGAAAGAGCCGAACCACACCCAGATATGAATATTAAAAGTGTCGCCTTTACAGTAAGCGAAAAGTCAAGTAATAGGAATTAAAGTACGATTCGAAGTGGGGCATTATAATTGCCATCAGTCAACTAGAACAGCTACCAATCAACTAGAATAGCTAACAGTCTGATAATAAAAGAGGTTATTAATACACGTAAAATATTGTCATAATATTTTTTTCTTTTTCAAATGGTTATGTTAATGGCTAGTCTATAAATGTAATTGTCTTCAGTGGAGTTGTATGATTATCAGAACTTAGCACCAGCCTATAGACTAGCAACAAAGTAGGAATATGTTTATATGGAAAAAATGAAATTTCTGTTTGAAAAGTTCTAGGCCTTTGGGGAAGGCTATCAACTATACAGCGCCTAAGAGATCGTTAACAGGGTACAGGGACAGTTAAATATCAACGCAGGTCTAGTTAACCAAAAAAGACGACCAGCAACTTACGTCGAGTGCATCAAAGATATTTGCATGGACGATATGCATTCTGGCTGGCTATCGTCAATTCCAGACAAATAATAGGGCTTGGAGAGTAATTTGTATCCAGATTTTTTATAAATAAAAATATTTTAATGCAATTACTTTTAATCACGTCTGATTTCTAGACAAATTTCAAATTGCAACTTTAGAATCTAAGGGTATTTCTGTTCGATAAAATGTTGTCCTAACACTATTTATTATTTTGGCATGAAATTAAAAACATGTTTTGTTGACATGTTGATGTTCATTGTTGCAAAACTTCAAAGATTGATACATTAAAAAAAGTAAATTTTATGAATTTCATTTTTGCGATTTAAAAGACCTTCAGTGTATGGCACTGTTTGCCGCTTTAGATAACTGTTTGTGTTTTTCTTTTGCCAGAAGAGTATCTTACCGACCGACTCAATAACTATCGCTGATGTTCGTCTATGACCTGGTTTTAGTGCAGTGTAAAAATAACCAAATTTGGAGGTGCTCCCAACATAGAAGGTGCACATGCTGTTTTTAGACTAGGCAAGCCCTCCTTTAAAAAGGAAAATTTATTCGTACATATTACAACACGTAATGCGCCTTACGTACACCCAGAGACTCTCTATACAAAGGGACAGGAAACACTGTATTAATTTTGCTGCTAATAAGAATTATCTTGTTACAGTACCTTACTTGCAGACATTGTAAGAAGGAGATAATGAACTTATTTAAAAGTGAATTTTTCGGAATAGAAATAATAATTAATTATTTATGAAGTTTAAAAGCACCCAGTACCTAAAGTAGCCTTTCAGCTTTAATTCCATTTAATTTTCAAAAAGATATAGTGTGCATTTCTCCAGTTAATCACATCGATAGTTGGTATGAGTGCCAGAGCTCCTAAAATGTACACGTTAGGTACATATTACAATATAATAGATACACATATCAAATTACAGTGATGCTAAATGTTTAGACTGTGTGATTCAGCATATGGTGGTAAAGAACAGATAGTAATTCAAAAGTGTTATTAAGTAAAATTTGACATTAATGATAAATTGTAAATTAACACTTTGAGTTCGACTTTTGTGTGAGTAAAGTGGCACATCTAGATTAATTGCTGGTTCCCAGTCTACAGGCGGTCAGTGATTTAACTACAGGTAACCACTTATAGGAACTGGTTACCTGATTTTCCATTAATGACCACTTGTAAACCAGGAACCAGCAATTATTGAAGGCATGGTCAATACACACTGGCCTACAACAGTTTTTGAATATATGGTACTGATTCCTAACCCTTTGCATAGAAAGACCCTGGTACAACCGAGCCTTGATTCGATTCACGAAATGTGCTGGGCTTTCCCGATTGCCTGGGAAATGTCACTATTGCAAGTCCCCACAAACATCACCCACATAGGCGTATATAAAAGCCGCGTGGCCAGAGTAAGCAGCACACTTTCAGAGAGAACATATTATTGGACTTGGTAATGGAGCTTTGAGTAGCCGGTAAAGTGGCCAAACATAACACGAGTCGACGCAGGCGGGGAAAATATATTGCCCGCCCACCCACACCCGTTCTATGGCGCTCCTTCCAAAATTATTTTAGAAATCTTCAGATTTCTAAAGTCTCTGATTCTCATTTGAGGGAGAGCTCGTGGAACTTGCAATAAATGACTATAACAGACCGTAGACCGACCCATGGCACCGCGAGGAACACTCAACACCAACAGTCACACAATAGATGGAACACAGTTAAAGTAAAGCAGCCAGCTCTCTCTCTTTCTCAGCGAGATGGTTGAAAACATACTAGAAAGGACACTAAGTACTGCATAACAAAACAATGACCAACAACAAAATCCCAGCAAACAACGAGAGCAACAATAATGAATCAACAACAATTGAACCATCGCCTTCAAATTTACCAGTTAAGGCTTTGAGAACGCTTGTTGACATCGCGAGGCTTGTCGAGCGATTCAACATGCGTTCTCGAAGCCCAGCCTGGTAAACTTGATATAAAAATGTGTGAAACTGTTATTCTATTTATCAGTTTACCCATTGTTGAACACTCTTCAAACTAGGTATAATGGCGTATTTTTTTATTTTTGTGTTGATTAAGCGTCATTAGCGACGTCATTTAAAAAGTGCAACGTCATCATGACCTGATAAAGGTCTCGTCCATGCCGTGAGATAGACAATGTGTATCAGGAAACGTGCAGCAATGCAGTTAATATGAGAGGTGACTGATAAATGAACTTATCTGGCCAAATATTCTGCTGATGATAAACCACAAAGGTTGTTTAGCTCACGTGGATGCTTCCAAAAGTATGCAAAGTATCGAAAGACGTTTCCGCCCTTTTCGACTATTAGGCTGAGAGAATTGTGGAAAACCTTGATCGCGGTTATCCCTGACATCTCATTTTTTTCAAGATGGTTTGACAATTAATAAGTTGATAACCCGATGTCGGTTTTTTTTTCTTGACGTTGTTCTAAATGATGGAGTTCAAACAAATTATTTTCAGTTTAATTTGTCTGTCGCAAAATGCGTCTGTCTAATATGCTATAACGAATGCAGGTTTTGATAACAATAATCAACAAAAGCACCAGTTGAGGCTGATAAATTAATGTGGATACATTATCTTGCTCAAGAAAACAGCACAGATCGCTAATGGGGATCCAGCTAGCAATCAGTCAATCTGATGGCCCACCCTTTTACCACTGCACCACTTTGCTTTATACAAGGCGATAAAAACACAGCCCAGCGGCCATTCCGCGAAAATGCACGCGACGATGTCGCACCCCTAAATGTGAAAATGTAATAAGGCCCGGTAAATGTGAAAACTTTTAACGCTAAATGTAATAAGGCCCCGTAAATGTGAAAACGTTTAACCGTAAACGTGAAAACAAATATACCTAGTTGCGACGGTAAATGTGAAACCTTTTTATATACACGAAATCAGTGATTATCAAAAGCAACTGTGAAGACTGGCATATAAGTTGGTTTTTCATCCATGCTTCAGCGAAGCATTAGCGTAGCACCCATTACGCAGGTTACGTACGTGCGTAATAAGATATAGTAACATTCAAGGGTGGTCACTTATTGCGATAAAATGATTTTCCATTCTATAAGGGACTGCTCATAAAGGAAAGATTTTTTTCTTTTGAAATTTTGGATGAGTGCTTTTCCGAGATTTTTTTCGTTGGCAATTTCAGTAAAATCCTTACAAAGGGTTTGATATTGTGTATGATTTTTCTGTGACCAGCTAAGTGCATAACATTTTCTTCATTCAGTTTGTGATAGACGCCAATTCCACACTGAAAAATGAACTTTAAATCGTTTTTGGTATCTACGGCGAATTTTGCAGATGCATAAAATTTCACCATATGCTGACGTAAGACATATGCAATATGTATGCATGTACAGTGCGTTCTATACGCACTGGATCAATTTTGTTACTTATGTTTCGTGTTTTGTCCTGTGTCAGATGTGATGCTTGATTGTATCGATTCCTGATCGTTGCCTTCTTTCTTGCATAAGTTAAGAGTTGACATATGTTCACGCATCTATCATGTTAGATAGGCACCGTCGCCGCGACGTATAGACCCGCGCAAATAAAAACCTGGCCGCTGTCGGCCTACCTGGCATATCAGGCCGCTACTCCCTACTTTCCTAAATAGTTAAAATAGTAGAGGAGCCGTGGTCCAAAAATGTCAAAAATAAGCATTTTGGTATGCCCCCTTTTTAGCAGAATTTTCACATGTTTTATCTGATAGTACATAGCATAGGCAGTATGAAACCAGATATTGCACTCAATTTAAGTCTTGCAAACATACCTGTAACAGTGTGTTTATTACGTTACCCATAATTTTCTTGAAAACAAAAATATGTAATTAAGTCTTTTTAGGTATTAGTTGAACTGCTTAAATGAACAAAACAGTTATGCAATCTATAAGAACATGTTATTATCTACACATATTTACATTTGTTAAAGTTGTTTTGGTCCATTATAATGTCAATTACATTACTTTTTCAACTATACCCTTAAAATCAGCAATATTTTGTTAAATAGTTTGCTATGACAAAATTATTAATAGCTTTTTTCGTTCATGATAACATGTATTTAAAGGGCCATTTACTGACCATTTCAAAACTGCAAACAGATATGTTCTAACATAAGTACTTTGTCAGATACAAGCTCAATATATGACTATCAATAAAACGTTATATATGTTTAGAACCTTTAAATTCTAAAATTAAGCATGTAATTCTTTCTGCTAGCTTTCAGACACCTTCTGATTATTGTAGTTATGTCACTTCACATAAGAGTAATACTTAACAATATTTCTGGTGTAAAATATCATTTTGAAGTCCGATTTCCAATAGGTCACGTATATAACAAAGTTAAAGAAAACAAATATTTCTTAATTCCTTAAACTATACGTCACTGGGTAGTTTCTTTCATCTAAAAAAGGAATCTGCATTTGATAGACATGAAGTTACTATTTTTTCAAAACAAAATGTATCAGTTGTAATAAAGATGACATGTGTATATGTGTGAATATTTTCAATTTAAAAATGGTAAATATCTTAGCTTCAAAACACCACCACATTGTTTGCTATTTTTTTCTCATTTTTATTTTATAAAATTTACAAACTAACAAATTGATAAGTCTGAAGCAACATTTCACCTAGAAAACATTCCCTTGTAATGTCAAAGTTTCTAAAGTAACATATATAACTATAGAACTTTATATCATGATTACATATTTGACTCATCTGATAGTATACAATTGAGCCTGTAAATCTAAAACAGATATACTATAGTGCCAACGAAGAGTGACAGTCACGTGATATTTTGTTTACAATTGCTGAGTATATAGTACGATGCTACCCATAAAATATTAACTTGTGTACTTCACGTTAGAAGATACTGTAGTGTAGTGGTTATGTCTACGGCGTTGGACGCACACGTACCAGGATCGAACCTATTTAGAGGTTGTTGTTTTTTTCTTCATATTTTTACTAGGCCCAAAAGGAACAGGGGGCATTATTTCAGCGTAATGTAATGTAAGTTTTCGCGAGGTTTTATTTTCGCGAAACTTCTCACATGCAAAAGTTCATGCAAATAAAATTATCGCGAAATGGCGAAATCACTCTAGCCGTTGTTTACTTGCCCTAGTCACAAATTTTGACGTCGCAAATATGTCTTTTAACGCTCACATTCGCGTGTATTTCCGAATTTACAGTAGCTTGTGTTGTTACAGAAGATTTTATATATGTACCTTATACATGTTAAAGGGAATAAAAATAAAAAAATAATAAAAAAAAAAAATTAAAAAAAAAGAAGACATGAACAGAATAATAAAATCGTACCCCCCCCCTCCAAAAATAAAAAAATAAATGAATAAAAAAGAGCAGCCAGTGAGATTCGAACCTAAAAAATGTTCTTTGTGGTTTAGTATTCCTCCTCGCTACCACTTGAGCTATCTCGATTTTATAAATCAATTGTGTATTTATCCTGTCATGAAAGGTAAGTCCCATAACTTTGTAAACAAAACATGACGTCACTTCTACTCTTGGCTGGCAGAATAATAGATTTTTGAATATTTTTTCTTTAAAAGGGCAAAGACAGATTTGTTAAAGCAACCAATGCTTAATGTCGAACCAGTTCACAATCGATCATATTATACAAAAAAGCAAATAACAGATTTGACATTATCAAATATATTAGGTTCATTTACGATATCTACGAATTACTAAAAGTCTATAAGAATTGTGGAAACTTTGTTGCTGCTCCCACTGGTTGTGGGAATTTGTGATGGGGGCCTTGTTTTCAAATTTTGTTCTTGATTCCCTTTATAGTTCAGCAATCATCTTGCTGAGAAAAAAGCTGGCTGCTTTGCTTTAATGTGGTGTGGTATCCGTGTTATGTGTCCCTTCCTCACGAAGACGTGGTTCAGTCTGCAGTCTGTTATTATGGAATTTCCAAGTCATATTCTTTTGTAGAAAGAAGACGTTTGCTGGCAATCCAAGTAGCTTCAAGCCTTTATAAATATATGGAGTAAAATGTTGTATACGATACATGAAATATAAGACAATATATTGATATGTAATCATTTATTCTATAAAAAAGCGTTTCTATTAATTAAATTGGGCTCCATTAATCAAATTATTTGCGCTCATCTATTTGTGCATGTCTTTAAAATCAGAAAGTGGCTTTTGACTTTATTCTAGTCATTAAATATGATTTTAGTTCAATTTTAACATCGCTTTCATTGTTTAAATCATGAAACTGATAATCATATGGAATTAATATTACTAATCATCTTCGCAAGCAATGTAAACTTTAAAAAGTGAATGTGATATTTACGCATTATTTAAAACGAAACAGTCCTGTTAAAATGGGGTGGATAATCATTCGCAATGATGGGTTTCACATGGCAAGACAGTTTTGGCATGATTAATTCCAATGAATATGTTAAACTGTTATTTATGATACCAGTTTTAACTAATAATACTTCAACAGACAGAATAAGTTTAGACCAGTTTTAACCAGGTGGCACTCAATTACCATAAAATAGATTTTACAAAGTAAGTAAGGTTGCAAAGATCAGGAATCGATACAATCAAGTACCACACCTGACCCAGGATACCAATGGGAAAGTGACAAACTCACAGAAGACACCACAAACGAGAGCCAAGAGGTCAGCCCTTTCCCAGCAGGTGACCACGAAGCACATATAAACAGACGCGCACAAAACATAGCAAACACAAGACAGAACAAAAACATAAAAGATCCACAAAAGAAGTACCGCCTTGGAACGGTCAGTAAAATATATTACTGGAGGGCTTAAACCGGTTTAACGGCGCCAACCTCAGTTTATATTAAAATGTAGGAGGGAAGAGCAATATGGTAATAATAACAAATGCAGTCATAAGATAATACTTTGTTTTAGCAATAAGTGGTAATACAGCTGATGTTAATTTCTACCATTGTACCATTTGCAGTAGATGAGGCATTGGACCCCATTTTGAATAAATTATTGCAGGAGTCCTGTCAATTGTTTCCTGCATATAGCAGAAATTTATTTACATTTAACTATAGAGGTGAAACACACGCGTCTGGGTACAGAGACAAAAGGCATATGCTAAGAAATCAATTTTTCTTACAAAACTTAATAATTATATGGTAACACAATAGAGACAGATCTCTTTTTAGTAGCATTTGCAAACGATATACTTTCAAGTAATGCTAAAAAGTATAAATAAAGTTAACGTTAAGTAAAAGTGCATATAAAATTTGTCTGCCATTCCCTTATAGCAATTGCCTCAAAAATCATAATTCATTTCCTTTTGAAAAAAATCATGATACATGATCTTAGATGGCGATACAACGTTGTTTCTAACGCGCGAATTGCGCTAAATGTAAGTATGATAAAGCATATCATTTGTTGAATGTACTATTGAAAAGTATGCTTTGACAGCAGCATAAGCACGAAACTTGTTTCTATTAGATGAACTATCACTATACTGTACATTTAGTATCGTTTAACAAATTGGTACACATCTTATGAGTATAACTTGGTTCAATGGGCTGAATGGTAGTTGCTATGAAAACTTAGTGTTGGTGTAAAAATTCCAGAGTGTTCTGCTGAATAAAAAATTAAAGCAAATTCTATCACATATGCTGATAATCTCAATAGCCAAAAAGCAAATGTCTGAGCACACTCTCAGGCCATTCTGGCATATATGATCAGTCAAGTCCTAGTAAGCTTTAGGTTCTGATTTTTAAAGAATAATCATTTAGAAATGTATGCTATACTAACAATGCAGGGGTCAGCTTTTCCAACCAATTTCCAAACATGTTTCTGTTTTATATTTATTCAAATTGAAATTTAGAGAAAAATGCCGTCCTGTTTAACAGCATCAAAACAATTGCAAAAGTAGCATCTCTTTTAAGCTATATACGTTAACATAAATTAAATTCCTTTCCATCAAAATGGACACGCTGTAGGTGCTTAGATATTATAACCACAAGGATATGTATGGTCGGTGCTAAAAGTGAAGCAGAAATCGTTACAATTTCCACAGACTTCAGTTGTTTTTTATATGACCAGGATGAATGCATTTCATTTTAATTTTTCCCTTCTTGATGTGGATTTTTTGCCTGGAATGACTTACAATTTTTAAGGTTGTCAGTTAGCGATTGTGCCTTATTGCGATAAGCATAGCTGTTTTAATGATTTTCAAAGCAAATATTTTATAACTTATACAATGGGTGATGGAGCTTACAATGTTACTTCATGTTTTTTTTTATTTATTAAATCTAAAATAAGCTGTTGACAGTGAAGCAAAATGCCTTGTAGATGTTATTTACTGCATAAAAAGAAGCAAATACATAGTAGTGGCACGGAAATAAAAGAATCATTCAAACTTTACTGAAACAAAACGTGATTATGAAAAAAAGAATCTTTTAAAACTTCCTATTTACACGTTTCCTAAAACATATTTGATGGTGTTGTCATGTGCTTTAATTTCAAATTCTACCCTTTAAGCAACAGTGCTTTTGTTGAAGTTGAGTCTCGTTTATATTAAATGCTTAAAATGACAGCATTCACAATTTTTGTAATTAAGAGCACTTAGATAGCAGTCAATTTTATTTTCACCCCCTAGCATTTTTACTCATATAGTCTTTACATAGCACAAAAATAATGTTTTAAGGGAAAGTAACGTATATAACAGAAATAACAGGCGCCTACACTAATTGATTTTATTCTGCTAGTAAGCTGCATTCAATTGATAGGTCAAGATCATAAATAAGAAAACAAAGCAAGTGAGAATAAACTAAAATAGGAGTTCCCCTATTATCTGTTGGTAACGTATAAGACTAGGCTGTTTCGTGATAATACACAAATTTATAAAGAGCTAACATACATTAAATATTGTCCCATTTAATATGGTTAAGAAAATCTTTATCAACTAAACTCTCTCTCTCTCTTCTGGTCTTTTGGCAACTCATGCTCAAGTAATCAATAGTTGTATGTTTGACAGTAAGTAACATATATAACAGTTATCATATGCGTACATTATTTTAATCTTTTTGGCAGTTTGCTGCACTGAATTAAGTACTTTTAGGAAATATGCAGATAGTTAAAATGTACATTATGATGTCAAAATTGCTTTTATTTTAAAGCTGCATAGTCTGTAACTTTTGATCTTTTCATTTTAGAAATAATGTTTCTATTTTTCAAGAACACAGTAAAAATACTAAAATCCAGGTATACATTTTACCTTTTTCGTAATAATTAACACATTATTAGTGCCAAAACAACAGCATTTATGTTAAAAATTTACTGTTTAGAATTATTGGAGGGACGCAAATAATTACAAACAAGAGAAAAAAACACATATTTTCATTATATTATTCACTTTTCCATGAAGTTTTCAGCTGTAGAAATTAGATTTATTGTGACAACATAACTTAATTCTACTTTTACAAATGATTTAAAAAGAAAATATTTTTTTTTTCGAAAAATGTTCATAGTTACAGACTATGCAGCTTTAAGTAATGCAGTGAATAGCCTGCTATGAAGCCTGCATAAGGGTAGCTATGGTTACCCTATGATTAAACATCTTTTGCAAGACTTAAAATTTGTGCAATATCCGTTTTCGCACTCCTGAAACATCATATTAACCCAGGATATAGTCAAAAATTCTGCTACTTTCTGGCCACTTTTTTCGATTTTTTAATTCTCTGGCTCCCCTACTAAAAGGTCCTTAGAAAAATACAGAGAATGTCAAATACATGTATCTAAAGTTCGCAATAATTCAGTCAGTTCTCTTTATTTTTACTGAAATTCACATGCAAACAGAGATACCAAAGTATGAAACATATCAAACGTGATTTTACTTTTAAAGCCTGTCCCCCCACCCGGTGAACTTAAGGGGTTTGACAGAGGTCAAAATTCAAGTTTTTTTGGAGTATAGACATGTTGCATATCAATTAAAGAAGATAGCGCATGCTAGCGACATGGTAGCAAGTGTTAACCCATAGATTCCCCCTGACCCTGGGGGTGAGGTCAATAGGTCAAAAGTCTACTTTTTTCAGCACGGTCATGTTGCATATCAAATTAAAGGGAATGACAAATGCAGTAACCTGCAAGCAAATATTCTGTCCTTACATAGTGAAATTACGCTTATTATTTGTTTTGGTATTAGCGAAGAATAAAGGAGACTTGGCGGACACTTAGTCTAATCTGCATGGACACGCAGACTGGTCTGCGATATTTGTTGTCCGCATGCAGCAAAGTCAGCCTTTTCGCGTCGCTGCCCATATGTTTTGTATCTCTTCTTTCTTTGTTTGCATGCAAACATGCTAGAAACGGAGCTAGCAACACGAAAGGGGTACGTGCATTAAGGGGCTATTTTGGCCCCCTCTTGAGCCAAAAACTGAAAGTTGCTAATTTCATCTAATTGGTTTATTAGAAGAATAGCCCAACTGTAAAATTCTGGCATTTATTTTACTTTTACCGGTTGCTATGGTAACCAAAATGGCCGACAAAATAGGCTTAAAATAGAGAAATTGCCGTTTTAGGCCAAATTTAAGGCTTTTGGAGACCGATTTTTTTAAGAATTAGGTATCAGCACAAGCAAATACCCCCAAAAAACTTTTAATATATTGTGTGCTGTGATAATTCTCATCATCTGTTAAAATATTCTTGGTATTTGCTTTTGCTCTATATTAATTCCTCTGTTACATGTCTCACATTTGCTCCAAAATGGTCATTTTCCTATTTTCAGCCTATTTTGGCGGCCATTTTTGTTACCATAGCAACCGTAAAAGTCAAATCAATACCAGACCTTTACACTTTGGCTATTGTTCTAATAAACTAATAAGAAGAAACTTGTGAAGAGCAATTTTTATTTTTTGACCTCATAGGGGGGCCAAAATAGCCTCTTAATGCACGTACCCCTTTCGTGTTGCTAACGAAATTGGTGATGGCATCAATACACTTGTCCTCCGCTCAACGGCGTAGCCAGGACGCTGAAAAGTTATGGACATCGAAGAGAGACTACTGGATCAAGCAATGATTCTCTTCAATTGCAACCCTTTCAAATGGGAACTTCTCTTAAAGGAAAGAATTTGCTCCCAGAGGGAGCGAATTTTTTCCTTTAAGAGCAGTTTATTATAGTATGCTAATCATTTTTATCGCATTAAGTGACCTCCCTTGAATGTTAGAATTTTTATTACGCACGTGCGTAACCAGCGTAATGGGTTCGGCACCAATGATCCGCTGAAGCATGGAGAAAAAAGCAACTTATATGCCAGTCTTCGCAATTTATAGTTGCTTATGATAATCACTGTCCATTTGTATATAAAAAAGGTTTCACATTTACCGTCGCAACTAGGTATATTTGTTTTCACGTTTACGGTTAAACGTTTTCACATTTACGGGGCCTTATTATATTTAGCGTTAAAAGTTTTCACATTTAACGGGCCTAATTACATTTTCATATTTAGGGGTGCGACAGACGCAAAAAAAGTCAAAAGTGAGTTAATTTTATCAACGTTCTGCTTTACTGTGGAATGTATTTAACGATACATCGATGGAAAACTGTTCAGCATTATTGAAAAAAAACCAACTGTGTATATTTGGTTCCCCTGAAAAGTTCTTCATTGATCATGGCAGTCGATCAAAGTAAGTAAGGGTGCAAAGATCAGGAATCGATACTTTCAAGTACAACAAGGTGCTAAATTCGCATTCTTTTGGTCGTCGCCGTCAAAATGTCTCTCAAAAGAATATATTTCCTATAAGATATTACTTTTTCTTTGCAGTAGAATAGAAGCTAAGTATTCCTAGCGTCTTACCACACAAATCGTTCAATGCATTGTCTTTGATTATATACGCAACGAATCCTTGAATGACACTGGGGTAGGGTTTTGAACCTAATTAAAGTAAGAAAAAGGGCAACGATCAGGAATCGATACAATCAAGCACAACACCTGACCCAGGATACAAATAAGAGAGTGACAACTTCACAGTTGGACATCACAAACGAGAGCCAAGAGGTCAGCCCTTTCCCAGCTGGTGACCACAAGGCATCAATAAACAGACGCGCACGAAAGTATAACAAAAACATGACAGAAATACCATAAATGATCCACAAAAGAATTACCGCCTTGGAACGATCAGTAAAATATTTTAAAGATGAGAAAAATGGCTGAGATAAGTCTACGTAAAAAGTTACAAACCAGCTTCACGGCGCGTCAACATCCATCTTTAGATGATAAATAGCACAGCGAACGAATTTCGTCAATTATGCCATTGTCATTGACGAAATTCGTCTTTTTTGGTTATATATAATATACCAACAATCAAACAAATTTGAAAATTGTATTCTGAACGACAATAGAAAGCTAAAACATACTTTTGGTTATTTTTTTTCATTGTAAATGCAAACACAACTCATTTGAAAATAAAAGCACCGCAAGCACTGCATAATACCCCGCCACTGCTGGGGGCACCAAAAGTTATTTTGTGAGATATATAATGCCTAAATAGCAACAGAACTGAGATAGACAGTGATATGACGTCCTTAGTCACAATATGTAACCTTTGATGGGCAACATATCTGTGAAGTTTCATTCAGATATTTCATATAGTAAAGGAACTACAGGTCAAAAACATTTTCCAGATTAATCAAGGGCGGATAACTCATGAACTGGAAAGGTAAGAGTGACGGTCCTTCGTTGTAAAATGTAACCTTTGCTATTCAACATATCTGTGAAGTTTCATTCAGATATCATAAACAGTAAAAAAATAACAGGCCAGAAACCATTTTTTAAGGGAGAAAGGGCAGTAACTCCATCAAAAATGGTCGGATTTTGCCCATTAACAATCCCATACCACTCATCCCCAATAACAATATGTATGCAAAATTTGAAAAAATTCTGTGCATAAATACTCAAGTTATCGATCGGAAACAGTGAGCACGGACGGATGAAATGAACTACAGGTCAAAAACCAATTCTCAGATCAATCAAGGGTGGATAACTCATAATCTGGAAAGGTAAGAGTGACGATCCTTACCCACAATATGTAATCTTTGATGGTCAACATATCTGTGAAGTTTCATTCAGATACTCCATATAGTAAATGAACTACAGGTCAAAAAACATTTTTCAGATCAATCAAGGGCGGATAACTCATGAACTGGAAAGGTAAGCGCGACGGTCCTTACTAAAAATATGTAACCTTTGATGTTCAACATATCTGTGAAGTTTCATTCAGATATTCCATATAGTAAAAGAAACTACAGGCCAAAAACCATTTCTCAGATCAATCAAGGGTGGATAACTCACAATCTGGAAAGGTAAGAGTGACAATACTTAGTCACAATATGTAACCTTTGATGATCAACATATCTGTGAAGTTTCATTCAGATATTCCATATAGTAAATGAACTACAGGTCAAAAACCATTTTTCAGATCAATCAAGGGCAGATAACTCATGAACTGGAAAGGTAGGAGTGATGGTTCTTTGTCACAGTATGTAACCACTGATGTGAAACATATCTGTAAAGTTTCATTTAAATATTCCACATAGTAAAGGAACTACGGGTCAAAAACATTTTTAATTCAATCAAGGGCGAATAACTCACAAACGGGAAAGGTAAGAGTGACGGTTCTTAGTCACAATATGTTACCTTTGATGTGAAACATATCTGTGAAGTTATATTCAGATATTCCATATAGTAAAGGAACAATAGGTCAAAAACCTTTTTTCAGACCTATCAAGGGTGGATAACTCACAAACTGGGAAGGTCAGAGTGACGGTCCTTAGTCACAATATGTAACCTTTGATGTGCAACATATCTGTGAAGTTTCATTCAGATATCATGAACAGTAAAGGAATAACAGGCCAGAAACCATTTTCCCAATACGAAAAAGGGCAGTAACTCCGTGAAAAATGGACGGATTTTGCCCATTAACAATCCCATACCCCTCATCGCCGATAACAATATGTATGCAAAATTTTAAAAAATCTGTGAATAAATACTCAAGTTATCGATCGGAAATGGTGAGCACGGACGGACGGACGGACGGACAGACACCGAAAGGTATAACATAATACCCCGACACTAAAGTGTGGCGGGGTATAAAAAGGTTCTATCAGGCCCCGAGGTTATAAAACTTTTATCTTGTTTGTTCGTTTGTTTGTTTTTGTTGCTTTACGTTCCATGTCAACAGCTATGGTCATGGCGGGACGGTCAGTTCATCTAACCACACTTTTTCCTGGGCAAGCTTGAACAAGCAGTTAACCAGTACTTCATGCACATATCTTGCTCAACTCAACTGAGCACGATTTTAGATGTTGTATTTATCATGCTATTAAATTGTTGGCATTTTTACATTAATGAGAAGGATAAATTTCGTGATCATCTGAGTTGAGCATGAAAAAAGTTTCATAACCTCAGTGCCAGGCATATGTTTCACCTTACTTGACAGTTAGTCTTTTAAAAAGTGTTTTAACAACAGCAGAATCTACGGCGAAGGTTTGACCAATAAATAGAGAATACCAGGTTCGCATCTTTTGATATCAAGTTTTCCAGGCAAGGCTTTAAGAACGCTTGTTGACATCGCGAGGCTTGCCAAGCGATTCAATATGCGTTCTCGAAGTCAAGTTTGGTAACATTGATATCAAAAGACGCGAACCTGGTATTTTACTTATCAGTTTACAAGTTGTTACGTCATTATCTAGTTTCGTGTCAATTCAATGTCATTGACGACGTCATGCAAAAAGTGCAACGTCATGATGACCTGATAGGATTAAGGCGCATGCCGTGAGATAGGCAACGTTTATCAGGTCAACGTGCAACAATGCAGTTATATTAGTATTAGAGGTGACAGATAAAATTAATTTAACTTCCTCTGGGTCCAGTCGTAGGCTGCTGTTTTTGTTCTAAGGCAGTGGTTCTTTTGTTATTGATTCAATGTTGGGGTTTCGTGTTTAATCCTTGTTTTTGTAATTCAGCACTTAGTGTCATTTCTAGTTTTGCAATCATCTCGCTGAGGAAGAGAGAGATGACTGTTTTACTTTGTGTTCTTGCTAGCATGTGGCTGTTAGTGTTTTGTCTCTCTTCCTCGCGGTGCCGTGGGTTGGTCTATGGTCTGCGACTGTAGCATTCCTGGTGATACTCACTTACTTTTTATATGTAGCATCTAACTTGCCTTTTATACGAGACGCGGTTAATAAAGCATAATCCGAATCTCTGAGATCCAAAATGTTACCAAAAGCAAAATTTCTAATGTAGACATTTCTTAAATTACAAATACGTCGAGGTGGATTTCCTGGCAATGCATTTAACACAAGTGCTTAATCTTTTTATCATATGTCTAGAAACCAATATCGCCTGACGGCATTTACATTGTACTAAATTAATGCTCATTTGCTCGCATAACAGTTATCTTGACCCCCTGCTGGTTGAATTATTCAAGGCATGTATTGTCTGCGATATTCTTTATACTTCATTCTGCCAATTCTTTCTGGTAATTCTACAATATACGAGAAATATCTAAACAAGAGGATGTATACGGCCGTATCAGTGATTTTCTGTCAAGTAGTATTTGGAAGATCTTCACAAGTTGTGGTGCTTTCAATCATACGTAACGCGTTACAGCACATTGCACTATTAGCAAGGGCTGGATGTTACGTTAAGTACTGAGGCACGAGGTGTCTGGACAGACGACATTAATCTGCGTTTTGCATGGCAAAGGCTGGCGATACGCAACACAATTGCGCTGTCAAAACATCTACTCGATCAACCAATCAGATGTTTGGATATTTGATGTTTTCCTTATGCTGTTACAAGCAAAAATAATCTAACAAGCACAGCAGAAGCCGCAGCAATACCCAGCGTCAATGAAAAGTTACCAGTAAGTCCGCTACACTTAACAAAGGACAATATTAAGTTCATTCTGAACGAAAAACTGCGGATACCTTAGCACTTAATTTTATGGCATAGCGTCCCATGTATCACGACTATGGAAAACGGTGTCCATCTCATGCGAAAGTATTATACCCATTCCTTGACGGACCCCAGTGTTTTCCATTGTATTGTATAGGAAAAAGCAAAGTTTTGGTGCTACCTTATAGTTTGATCCTCATTTTTTGTGTTTGATGGGATAATGCAAACCTTTTTGGTGTCGTTTTAATGAAACGTCTAGGGCATGTACTGGCATGTTGTCTTCAGAAAATAATGATTTCATTTTCTTAAAAACTGTGAAAAACATAAAAAAGCACGTGCATCACGCGCACCATAGTTCCAGGGCTCGTGGAACTGTTTTTTCTTTCCAAACAAGTATGTCGTTGACCAGAAACATGAACTTAAAAGTAGCCATAGAGCTGTATTATATATTTCCAAAATATCGAAATTGAAATACTGGTAACTTTTCACTGTCACTGAGTATATTAATTAGAATAAATAGATATTAAAGAAACACGAGGATGCCCCCCCCCCCCCTTATTTTTGGTACAAAGCAGATAAGTGTTGGCAATATTGCTTTCATTATTTCGAAAGGAACATGAAATCTGCCTTTCAATTGCTCACAATTTAATGTTTCTAGTCATTTGAGAACATGGATTATATGTGCTTTAGCAACAGCAGAATCTAGAGCGAAGATTTAGTCAGTAAATACATTTACATGTAGACCCCATGCAGCGGCTCAATCGGAGCTGCCTCGGCCAATTCCGTGTTATCAGACCTTGGGTGTACATCGAGGATCTACTTTGATACAGAACTAAATCAACTTGGTCATTATTATTTCAAACATAGAAGAAGCTTAGTTACTTCTCAGCTCACAACGCTTCAATGATGAAACGAATCTCATGAGACAAATAAATTATAGTTCACTATAAATATCTATGGTTTTTACTGTGCATCTGGTCATCAAATAATTAATTCATTTTTATTTCCTTGGTACATTTTATAGTTCACATTCACTGAAAAACTATGGTATCGAGCCAAAGTAAATATATTTTGAATGCAAAAACCATAAGATGGGATATTATGACATTAAATCATGGAATTGATACATCAGAAAACCGAGCTCTTAATTACATTACCTTTCATTGATATTTTACGGCTGACTTGTATATCTCGTATCTTTAAACAGCTACACTGTCTGTTTTATGTGTTTATTGTATACAATTTCTTTCAATAAGAACAAATAACATATTGATTGTTGTTTTCTTTTTCCCATCACATTCTTGCAATACGATGGTTCTAGACAATTATGCATTAATTACATGGAAGGATGTTATGCAACACGAAAATTGCCTGTCAATATTATAATATTGTCCACTTTTGCAAATAAAAACGGACCACTTTCGGTCCACTCAAATGGTGTTTCGCTGCAGAGAAATATGACGAAACACATTCTCAGCTCTGAAGAAGTGTTCAGTCATTGGAATTTTAATGTGTACACAGAATATATGTTTGCTGAAGTATAAGGAGAACTGTTTCCAAGTTAACCGTGTAATGGGTCCTGTTTAGATAATACTTTCAAAATGAACATACTTATCATGAAATTTTATATATATGTAGCTCCTATTGGCATAATAACGCATTACAATGCATATAGTCTTAAGAAAGTCATGAAAATTGACTTCCAAAGTGTGTCTTATTGCACAACCTAAAACAGTTATCAAGATTGACATTCAAAGCATGTCCTTTTGTACTATCGCAAAAAAAAATCATGAAGACTGACTATCAAAGTGTGTCATATTGCACGACCATAAAAAAGCCACAAAGGTAGACTTCCAAAGAATACTCTATCGTACGACCTAAAAGTCAGGAGGGATGGCTTTCAAAGTGCGAACACCAGACAGTGACAAACTGAAACTACATGTACTCACAAGTTTACCTGTTCGCGTGCTCGCCTTTCAGACGAGAGGTCCCAGATTCAATACCCAATGAAACCTACATTACTTTACTTTTTCATAGTATTCTTAATTATTTTAACAATGATATACTAATCATTATAAACCCATTCGAGTGTAAGCTCCAAAGTGGAAGCATCCGTCTCTATCTTTGAAGTGTTCATATGCTAAAAATAGGCTAGGACACAATGTGAAATAAGGGAAATATGAGAAAGAATGGTATTTTTGGGGGTGAAAAAAATACAAAAAATGAAGAAAAAATGCTGAAACAGGCACTTGAAAATAATATCATGTTACTGGTACCATAGGATCTAATTTGACCTACCTTGCTACCACAGAACAAGTTTACATTGGTGTTGAATTGATCATTGGAACCCCAGTCTTGCCCAAAATAGGTGTCCTCAGAAAAAATCTGCTTCTCAGTCTGGACTTATAACCTTGGTACAAAATTAAAGCCCATGCATAGACCTTTGATTACATGGTCAGATATGCAAATTTTCTAGTTTGAATAATCATGAATGTTAATTAGAACTTTGAAATATGGGAAAATTGGAAAAGAATACCTGTAGATTAACTGATTATTGTCCAAAACATCACTGATGTACATTGTATGTTGTGATATCATAAATGATACAATTTGACAAGTTCTTTCATCTGGTCGTTCTAGATGTAAATTATACCATTTGGATATTCAGGAATATTAATGAAAGCTTGAAAAATGATAGGAAAATCATTGTAGAGAAAAACAGGAAGCAGCGACTAGAAATGTGGACCTTGTAATAGTTGACCTAGCTTACATACACCACTATGACGATTTCTACTGGATGCCAATGACTAGAAATTTGGACCCTGTGATAGTAGACCTACCTTACACCCCTATGACGATTTCTACTGGATTCCAAGTTGTTCATTTTAGACCATCAAAATGCAAAAGTATTGTGCTCAAATTTAGCCCATTGGGGTTATGTAAAAATGAATGGTTTCCATGACAACCTATAAAGTAAAACTAAGGAATAGAATATACCTACAGAAATACTCATATCTCAGCAGCAACTCACCCAAGAATACTAAACTTGGTATCAAACTAATTTATAGTCAGGTATGCAAATGATCTCATTTGAGTATTCATGAATAGCTGTGAAAACCTGAGAAATAAGAGAGAAAACTCGGGAAAATGGGATATACAACTCGGCTGCTTATTGCTCTTGTAAACCAAACTGGTACCAAATTAATGCTGAGGAAAAGCTCTTCTACTCTGGTTAAATATGTTTATTACCTAATTGTTATATCCATCAATATTAATGAAAAATGTAGAAGTAAGAGAAAATTTATCAAAAATAAAAACAATGAAATAAAAGGCGTGGTAAACTCATATCTCAGAATTCTTTTACCCACTTATTTTCAAATGTCCAAATTTATATATTCATAGATATCAATAAAATATTGGAAATAATAGACAAATCTCAGAAAAAATAAGTTGGTATGCTTTCAAAATTACTCATATCGCAGCTGCTAGATGCCATAAATTACCAAACTGGGCTCTTAATTGATGCTTAGACATAGTCCTTATATCATGTGGTTCAATATGCATATGATCTAATTTTATATTCATATGAATTAATGAAAAATTAAAAATGATAAAAAAGCAGAAAAAATAGGAGAGTAAACATTACTTAGGCTCAAAAAATGTGAGTTTACTATCGCATGTAAAAAGGTAGGTAGGTCTGATTTGTTTCTAAAGAAATATATAGGATGAATGGGGAAAATATGGCCAAAAAGGGGGGAAATCCCATATCATATTGAGCAAGAGGGCAATCATGGTTGGCTCTGGAACGCTCACATGAATCGTAGCCCGGGGGGGGGGGGGGGGGGGGGCACTTTGTTAAGCAAAGATGAATGATTTTGAGCAATATAAGGAACATAGATCAATCTGAAACATTTTTTTGTAATCATTCTGAATCTGGATCAACGGATCAGATGTTGTGTAAAGAGTTCTATTTTTAGCTTGAATGATTATAATGTTTAGAAGTAAAGAAATTGTTGGGTAGCTCTCTAGTAGAAGGCCTTGCAAGGAATTCATTAAAATTGTGTGAAATGATTTCCAATTTGGACCAGTACAATGTAGTAAATTTTTGTTTACAATAGTTCTTATCTAGAACTCTGGCAGCCATCTTGGCTGGCAGAGCGGAATCATTTCGGCAATTTTAAGAAGTCGAAGAATTACAGCAGCTGAGGTAGTGGTTATTTTGTGGGTACACCGCTATAAAATAATCAATTGCTATTCTTATTTCTAATATTTTTATTAATATAGGTGATTTTGCAATTCAAATATTTCCAATAAAGAAGATATGATTAAGACTCCATGTCTTAGCATTATATTATAACCATGTTTGCTGCTCTTTGGCAATTAGCAGCTGAGATATTAGTAATTTTGTAGGTATACCCCTTAATTTTTCTGCGATTTTTCTGTGATTTCTTATGTTCTCTTTAATAATCAAATTTAGATAACTCTCATGTTGAATCAATAGATAAAAGGAATGTGTATTAGCATCAATTCGGGACCAAGTTCGGTAACTCAGGGCAACTAGTAGTTGTGATATGAATAATTTTGTAGTGATACCCGTAATTTTTCTGTGATTTTTCTATCAATAGTTATAGATATTTAAAGCTTATTATTTGCATGTTGAACCAATGGGTAAAAGAATTGTATCTTGGTATCAGTTTGGTACCATGTTTGGTAATCTAGGGAAATTGGTAGCTGAGATTAATCAATTTTGTAGGTATACTCCAGTAGTTTTTCTTAGAATTTTCTCTTATTCCAATGTTTTCATTGACATTGATGGATATAAAGATAAGTTAATGTGCATATTAAATCACTGTGTATAGGGACAATGGCTCAGCATCGATTTTGTACCAATTTTTGACTTGTTGTTTAATTAGCAGCTGAGATACAGGATATTTGTAGGTATACCCCCGTAATTTCCTGCATTTTTCTCTAATTTCTTATGTTCTCATAAAAAATCATGTAAATACAAATTGGATGATTAGCATATCGAACAGTCAGGAATACGTTAGGTAACTAAGAAATAATTTGGTACCAAAAATAGACAGTGAGTATGATCAGGAAATACCACATTCACAAACCGCAGACAACCCCATAACACCGCAAGGAAAAGCCACTCAACCATCACGAGACACCAGGAAGACAAATTAATCAAAGCAACCAGCTCTCTCTTCCCCATCAAGATGATTGCAATACATGAATGGAAATAAAGTAACGTACAACAAAACATAGAACAATTACAGACTCCCACAAGTGGAGTAACAATAAACAAACAGACAACAACAACAACAGAACCACCGCCTTAGAACGGACAGCAGCCTAAGCCACCGGGGAAATTTAGTGTTTTAGAATGAATTGCTGCTGAGATATGCATATTTCTGTTGGCATACCCCCATTATTTAGGATTATGGGTTGCCAGGGAAACGAATATGCTCTCTGCTGACCACTCAGTTTACACACTTATAATCAGAAAACCATCCACACCTGATTTATTAAGCATTTGCTTAAATTGACTGTAAAGTTTCTAAGCATATTTTGTCAAATCATTATTCCCCTTTTCAGGTACCCCACCCACTAATGATAAAATCTCAAATCTTAATTTTCTCGAGTTTGGCACCAATAATTTTAGGACATATTTATGGTTATTTACACTACACAACCCTGTGCTTTGGTAATAAAATAATTTCTCAATGAATTATCTTAACCTCAAAAGTTAAAGTTCATTGCCTATTTAGTTCTAGAATAGAAGCACTCATGGTTTCACATCCTTCTAAACTGCCATCATCACCCATATATTTCTTAGATAATTAAGTGATACGCCTGCTAAAATAAAATACTTAATACTCACGGCAACATTATAAGAAGCGAATTATTATTCCTGCTGGATGCATTGAGAATATTCCGAGCCTTCCAACCGAATCCGGCCATGACGTAAACATTTGTAGCTACTACTTGAGGTCGCCACTATGAAGCACGTGATGAACATACCATGCAATGCGAGTGTAACTACCAGATATCATGATCTTTATCGTTACCATGATTCTGTGACCATTGTCATTGGAAAATGTCATTCATGGCCTATTGGCAACATTGATGAGCATAAATTAGAATACACGATCAAAAGTTCAGTATGTGCTATTGTCAAAAACTATAAAATTTGAGCCAGTGCATGAGATTTCCAACAATATGGCATGTTGACATGTGTAGACTCCGACGAGCCACTGCAGCCTCCTTTTAAGCTTAGAAACTCCAAATGATGTTCTATCAGTAGCTTAACAACCATAGAATACTCAAGCGACTAGCAAAGGCTCTGATCAGACTGCGCGTATGCGCAGGCTGATCTGAGGCTTTGCTGGTCGCACATACCAAATTGTTGGAAATCTCATGCACTGGCTCAAATTTTTTCAATGAAATTTATTTTTCGACTGAACCCTAAGAATGCAGACTGACAATAAACGTTATGTGAAGAAATTTTTGGTGACGTTTCTTAAAACGTCATGCAACTCGGATTCAGTTGCAGCCTAAAGTCAATAAAAACAGAAAGTGTGCCCAAACAGGAAATTAGAATAATGACTGAAGTCTTCAGTTAGATCCTATTTCCGTTTCATGATGAATTGAAGGAGAAAAGTATGGAAAATAAATAAAACACAAGCATGTAACTGGATGCTAGAATGATTGGCTAGCTACCAAAAGTCCGTCCCTACCATGAAAGAGTTCAGTTGCCGACTAGCTGCAAGCTGCTTGGTCAGAAATCAGTCGTAAAAACAAGAACAAGAACATAATAAGGTACTTGCAACCATGAAACATCTTATGAAGCTAGGATTAGAATTGGAAAAGTCAGGTGAAAAGATAGACTTGATCCCGTCCCTTCATACATTGGTTTCAATAATCTATGATTTTTTTCTTCGTGTAAATTAGTTCTATATGCCAGATTGAAGATACTTTTATATTATATAATATGAAGTAAAATGAACTGAATATCAGTCTGAACAAAAATCTAATTGGGCTGTTTGCGAGGTTTTGATACTAATCGTATAAGCGTTAAGTAAACCTTTAAACATGTAGGCGTAATGCTTTAGTCCAGATAGATGCATATTGTTTGGACTGTGCGATTGCTGCTAACAAATGCGATGAATACCAAAATTTCGTGAACTGGCTAAAGAAATGTTGATAATAATTCAGTCATTCAGCCATTATACTGGGCAGCAAATTTGATCCAATTCTTAATTTGAGCAGATCCATTGTACGATGCTTATATGGATGTCAACAACCCTTCAACATGAGAAGCGCAGTGGCTGAACGGTAAAGTGCTCCACTTGAGATTAAGTGGTGACTGGTTGGAGCATCAAAAGGTGTCTTTGTGTTGTGCCCCTGAGCTAGACACTTTATTCTCTACCTAGTATAAATATAGACCAGGGCCCGGAAATACAATGCCTCCTTAAATTTAAGGAAGACTTAAGTTTAGTATTGATATTTCAACATGATATATTAGATGCTAAATAAATTGCCTGGATCGATGCAGTTCTTGTGGTCAAATATATCATTGTGATCTATAGAAAAAATGAAACTATTTTGATTTTAATCAGTTTAAAACGTTATTTTCCGAATACTGAAAAAAAATACTTAACTTAAGTCTTCCTTAACTTTAAGGAGGCATTGTAATTCCGCGCCCAGGAATATTACAATAAATCATGTCAACTTGAACATAGAATTATTGCATGGCTAAAACCAACAACTCAAGATCATCACAGAAAGTTTTGTCAGAGGGGTTCCAAATCTGACAGAGACTTTATTTAGTTGATGAGGGGAGAGAGAATCCAAATACCACTAAAGCGGGCCATCATTACAGCAGACCGTCTCAGTCAATTCGTTGTACTATTATACTATTTGTACATGTTTTGGGGAGAGGATTTTCTAATGTTGTAATTTTTGTGATTTTTCATGGGGGAGGGGGAGTGTCCAGACCCCCTGCCCCCTCCCCCTCTGGATACGTCCATGCAAGGTCGAAGTCCGACTTGATAGCAGCATCATTTGATCGTCAGCTAAAACATTCATGATTTCTTCACTGCCAAAACGTATCAAACTAAGCGGATGACCAGGGCTATCTGAGCCCCTCTGAGCCGGGCATATGAGTCTTTGCTGGGAGCTTATGCCATTTTGTTGGGTTTTCATGCTTTAGCTTTAGCACATTTGTGTAAAGAAATAGGCCTCAGTGAAAAGCTGACAACCACATTGACATATGTGCCCTTAATTTGATTAACGTCTGGACTTCGCTGAAAATACCTCCCACTAACAAACTATTGAGTATGTGACTTGTTTGGCTTTGATCTGTTTTGTTAATGTATTCGTCCGGATCTTACAACTGTCATGAAAACTATTCCATTCATAAAACGGAGCATGCCGCAGTAAAAGCGAAGTTCAGTTTGAGATAAAAAATAAAAAAGTGTCCTTATCTGATCATCAAATGCTATACTTTGTCCGACAATGGCAGAAAAAAATTGGTTTGAGCGGGGGTTCGGGCCACCCACGAACCCACTACTGACATTACAATTTACTTTAGATTGAGACAAAATAAGTTCAGATTCAGTTAGTTTTTAGATATAAAAATATCCAGGCATATACAAATGTATAAGGTGACTAAGCCCACGAAGCTGAACTTCATACAGTGAAATTTTGGCATGAGCCCGACTTCGTCCCTAAATGCCTATAAATGCATTAAAAAAATCTGATGTCCCCGTTCAAACTGCACATAACAGGTACGCAAAATGATCGACATATGCACGATACGCAATGTAATATTTCTATAGATTGTTGCTCAAACGGCGCCATGAGTATCTCTATATCTGTCTCTGTGTGCATCAAAACAAACTTATTGCAACCAGCCAACCGCATCTTTGTTCACACCATGTCCATTCATTCACAACAGTCTCTTCGAAAGTTGCGTCCATTAGCGTAATGCTCTGGGGCCAATGAAAAGACCCCTCATAGAATGAATCCGATGACGATCATTTCCCGCTCAAGGGTTGCATGTTGATCTTGCAAGAGAAGCAGATAGTCAAGTTTATATTGACGGTCAATGAATATGCAATTGCATAGGCTGATCTAAGCCTTCATTGCCCGAAAGAAATAAGGGTTCTGGTTGCAGACAAACTTCTCTCATTTTATCCTTTCCTTGCTATAGCGGCGAATTTCTCGTCTTCCGATAACCTTTGCAAACGGTAAGGGCTCAGATCAGGACTGACGTTCTGTTGGTTCTGATCTGGATCCAAACCGTTGACACACTGATAGTGCTCCTGGAATAAATTTTTGAAAAAAAATAATTTTGACGACAATAAAAGCATGAAAAATTACCCAGCATGCTAAGAGATAAACCATCCATCAGGGCTAAGTATGGATGTCACGGGTTGTGATTATTTCGGAAATTGGTGTCAATTCTGAAGCACGATTCCGTCTGTGAACAACAAGAGAAAATATGGAAGATTTCATGCGAAAAGGGATTTGGAATCAATCCGAAAAGTGAAGACCCAGTTCAGACTGAATTTACGCAGCGTTTAATCTCATTATTGGTGTTGATTATCTGTAGGTCATATGTTGTTTTCTGTGGAGTCACTTGCTGTAAGGTTGATTTTAGAGCTTGCGCGGATCCTGAGGGGTCCGGACTCCCCTTTAGTATCACAAAACTATAGGGTTTCTTAGCAATACTGGTCCGGATCCCCTGAAAAATCACAAAGCTACCAAGCCATTATTCAATGTTGGGCCATCATGGGCCCGTCAGCGAATGGAGATTTGCTGGCGGTCGATGATGGCCCGTTTTAAATCATAAATGCTGTTTGGATCCTCACACACACACACACACACACACACACACACACAAAAAGAAAACAAAGTTGGACCCCCTCTGGCAAAACTTTCCGGATCCGCGCATGTAGAGGACAATACTACTACTACTACTACTACTACTACTACTACTACTACTACTAATAATATTAATCATAATGATAAGTTAGTAGCACTAATATTAATGATAATGATAAAAAATATGTTCAACTGAGCAGGAAATTTCAACTGCTCATGAAAACTAAAATGCTGAAAATTAAGTGTTTTCTGGTTTTCAAATACTCAGATATTGTATTTATCATGCTAATACATGTCAAAGATTAGAAAATCTAACAAACATGTATCTTGTAACTCCTTTTCAGTATCTGCTAAAAGGACCATGTCATCTGCATAGATAAGGGTATCAACAGTAACATTATCTATATAACACCTTTGCCACACGCCTTTATCTTCAAAGCTAAATCATTCATAATGTTATTAGATTGCAATCATCATGGTGATAAACAACTGCAGCCTTGTTTTACTTATGATGTGACATGAAACCATTCTGCATTAAAAGTTAGTGAGTATGATCAGGAATTACCACAATTACAAACTGTATACCAATCCACCGTACCATGAGGAAGAACTACATGACATTTACGGTAAAAAGACATCCAATAGACAATAAAAGCAAAGCAACCATCTCTCTCTGCCTCGTCAAGATGTCAAGATGATTGCATAAAGTAATGCATACCAAAACAAAGACCAACACAGATTTACTGAAACCGAACAAACAATGGGAGGTACATAAAACAATAAAATCACCGCCTTAGAACAGACAGCAGCCTAAGCTACCGTGTGTGTGTGTGTGTGTGTGTGTGTGTGGGGGGGTGTTAAGTGCATTTTACTGGCGCCAAATCTTCGCCCTAGATTCTGTTGTTGTTAATACACAAAAATTGTTTAGCTCGCATGGAGGCTTCCTAACTAATACAATGCATCATCGCAGAGAAACAGTCCAATCAAATTAACATACTATGATGAAACCAAGAAAAGCCTCACAACTCACAGATATAGTCGGAGCTAAAGAAAATATCATGTTGAGCTACCAACGGATTAAAGCTTTACGTCAGGGCCGTCATTGAGTCTGAGGCCTGACCTACCGTCGTGCAATTAAAGAGGAAACCATAGCTATAAATCGCGATTGGGTTTACAACCAGGCAAGCAGACTTTTGCATGATATCAATGTTGTAGCCAATCCTTTTATAACGTTTATTTATCTTTTAAATTGATCACTAAAACTAGGCTTTCCAACAATTCTTTTAAATTTAAACTAAATCACCATAAAATACAGGTTATGATATGCCTTGTTGCAGAAGAGTTTTTAAACAGGTTTCTCTGTAAGGAACCATCCGCCCCTGCCCTTAACGATAAATGAACACAACGACTTTAAGCTTATGTCATGTTACTTATGAAAAGGTGCTTACTTCTCAATGACGCCAATGTGGCACTTTTGCGTGTCATTGGTGTCTATTCAGTAGTGTGGAATTTCAATTTTACTTCAGATATATGAAGTTTCAAAATTTTCCTTTTGCTGCATTTGATATTGTTGTTCGGGCAGTAATAAGCAGCAGTAAACAGAAATACCAACGCTGGCTACAGCATTATACAGTACAAGGCCACGCCATCTCGTTGGCTTCATTTTGTCTGTCAAAACTTTAGATTTCCTGAAAAAAAATGCCTTGTCCGGAAAGCGAAATACAAGACAGATAAGAGGAAACATATAAAACATACATGATATATTGACTAATGGTTATATATTATAGATTTATCATGGCAGTGTGCATACGTGCGTGTGTGTGTTAAACGTTTGTACATTCTACGTGAGCATGGGAGACTGGACAAAACAAGATGTGTATCTACACATCTTGGTGCGTTATGTATGCCATTCAACTGATAACTCGTCGATTTTGAAGAACAAAGAGTCTATATATTAATGAAGTTACGGTCCATGTCGATTGTTGTAAAATATCAATGTGTCTAATGATTGATAATAACGGAACACATCAGGATCACCTCTATGTGGTGGAACAGTGGGTGAGCACTATCTATGTGTAATTTGGCAGCCATACATACAAAATTTACATTTAATTAGCATTCTCCCTAAGAATCATGCAGGTCCAGTAGAAAAGCTGATAAGTGACTTTTTCACAATGCCAAAAAAAGTTGGCGCAATAGATTCCTTATAACATAAAAGTCACATAGCCAAAGGGAAACGGTTATAGTCACGTCGTTACCATGGCAACGACCAGTTACAGATTTTGCCTCCAGAAGCATGTTTTCTAGTTTTGGAAAAATAAAAAATTACACTTTTTGAAGACAATGCAGCCTATTTATCTTTTAAAGTCTAATGGTTTTTGCTGTATGACAAAAATTAATAAGGTATTAACTTTCAATATCACATATGGAAAAGGATAAAAAAACCTTGCAGAGTATGTTACTATGGCAACGAAGAGGGGCTATCTCTATAAAATTTTTGAAGGCTCAAATTGACAAATTTCTATCCAAATTATCTTTTTACAGCAAAGGTGAGATTAAAAGTGTCAGCATAAGGAATATACACTAATGCCTTGTGTCTTAAATGAAAGAATAAAAAAGGTCAAAATGTTTCTATATTCGGTATCCATGGCAACCAAAGTAGCAACATAATAGCAAAATTGGAAAAATGCCTAACTTTACAGTATGAAATGACCAACAGACACAAATTTGTAGACATTAGTTTATATAGCATACGAAGCATCAATACAAACCTGAAAAGTTGCACACACGCTAGTTTGGTTTTGTGTCTCAATTTGGTTTCCATGGCAACGTGAATATTGCTACTGGCCTGAAATCGCACTTTTTGACCATTTTTGAATGATAGTTGTTGAGACAGGAAATATCAAAAGGGGTGAATTTTATTTTAGGGATATCCACTGATGCTAGGCGTCAGTAATGAAAAAATAAAAATGTTCAAAATATTTCATTTTCCTTGTTACCATGGCAACCAAAGTTGGTGGGGTAGCCAGGTATGAAAAAAAGCCTATTTTTTGTATTTTTGAGCTACTACAGCCATTCCCCCAGCGTACATAGAGACATATACAGTTAATGGTAAGTTCTAAATGGTATTAGCTTTCATAAAACACGAAATCATGCGTAGATTTCATCACCTTTTGGGGGTAACCATGGAAACATTCAGAGAACTGTCGCAAAATAGAGATTAAATAAATTGCATCTTAAAGTGGTTAAATATTTCCAGTTGGATATAATTCAAGTTTTAGTATGTTTAAAAGATAGTTTTGTTGAGATATATTAACATTATCAATATGATTCCAGCAAAATTAATACGTTAAGTTTGATATAGTAACATTTATAGACTTTTAAAGTGGGTGGGGTAACCAGATATATAACCAAAACGAGTTTTTGTGATTTTTAAACAAGTTTTCCCAATAGTGGTGGGGACGATGGCATATTTGCATACTGCCAATTCTTGATAGGGGCCTCCAAGTTCTATAGACTGTAAAAACTTGTATGAGATTTACCTCTTTCTTGCCGTTACCATGGAAACAAATACAGACCTGTTGTAACACGGATATAAAATATATTGCGCCTTTAAACAGCAAAACGTACAGATGGTTATAATGCAAGTTCCCAATGTGTATAAAAGATAGTTGAGTTGAAACATATTAACATTATCAATATGATTTAAGCAAAATTAATAAGTAAAGTTTTATTTGGTAACAATTATAAACGTTGAAAGTGGGTGGGGTAACCAGATATATAAGAAACAATATTTTACATCATTAAAACTTTTCGTAAACAATACAGCCTATCTATCTCTAAAAGTGTTAAAGTGATTCCAGCTAATAATAATAAGTTTTGAAATAGTTAAAAGTAGAATTGAGTTGAGTTTTATTGACATTATCAATATGATATGAAAACTGAATAATTTGTAACAATTACAGTCCTTTAAAGTGGGTAGGGTAATCAGGTATATAACAAAAGCTTATTTCACTATTTTTAGCAAGTATGCCAAATAGTGGCAGAGATATTGACATATTTGAATACTGCAAATATGTAATGGGGACCTTTGAGTTTCATAAACTGTTAAACATGAATTTGGTTTACCAGCTTCTGGTTGTAACCATGGAAACAATCCCAGGCCTTTAGCAGAATGGAAATGAAATTAATTGTATTTAATAGTGGTTAGAATTGTTCCTTCTAGTTATTACATTACAGAATTTGATGTGCATAAAGATGATTAAGTATAAAAATTTAGAATAAGCTTTGGATAAATTAATTTAAAATGATTTTATAGCTTGGAAGCCAAAACAAGTTTACGTTTTTTCTGTATAGTACAGTTATTGTTTCCATGGTTACGACCAGAAAGTGGTAGACCGGATGCATGTTCTTTTATTGTATGAAAGGTCAATATTATTTAGAACTTATCAATAATTGTATGCACCTCTTAGTAGGCAGGGAAAATGATTGTAATGGTTCAAATATTCCACAAAATAGGGTTTTCCAAGATTGGTTACCCCACCCACCTTTGGTAGTCTTGAATGATTTGTACAAAGATCATATTGGGTTCATTTATTAGTTTAATCTACTCCCTTTGAGCTATAATAGTTCAGCATATAAAGATCAGAATCAAAATTGGTGTGTTATTGGATATGTGAATGTGCAAAAAATGTCTTTTCCCATTTTTTGGCCATTTTAGGCCAAATTCCTTCTTTTTGGTTAACATGGCAACGGGCAATAAACTGAGAGAACGGAACATAGCTTACTTAAATCATAAATGCAACTAATGTGGCCATCTAAACAGAGCAAGTAGTAAATGTAATCAAAGGAAAACTCATATCAGCCTGAAAGGTTTCTATTTCACTTTTTTCCTTGGGCAAATCTCAATATTTGTCTTTTTTTTTTTTGGCCATAAAGTTAAAAACTTTTGTGGCATTTCCTGTAACTGTGCCATGGTAACTCTAATCTTGAGTCTTTAAAACTATTATTTGTGTATTTGAATAACAGATAAAGATTGTGTAAAATATGTTGAAAATTATTCATATTTTGTCATGCTGGAAGGAAGTAGTTTGTATAGAATATGCCCTTTTTGTTGAATATGCCATTTTTTGTGAAATCACTGATTATATGATGTTTTGGTTGCCATGGTAACATAAATTGAGATCATTCATTTGTAAATTTGAATTTGATGTTGAAAATCAGGTGCTGGTTACGTAACAGGTGCTAAAATTATCAATTTGATCCTTTGTTCAGGGGAGATGTTTTGCTTTGAATATGCTCTTTTTTGTAAAAAAACTGACAATCTGATGGTTTGGTTGCCATGGTAGCCTATATCAAACAATTTCATTATTTTCAATTTTTCCTCTTGGCTAAACAGATGTAGACTTGCCAGAATGTGTTTACATAATCCATATTTTTGTTTGCAGAAACAAGATAATTTGCATTAGATTTGCAGTATTTTGTAAAATTCTGACGGTCAGTTAGTTCCGTTGCCATGGAAACAAAAATTATAACATTAAAGTTCTTTTATTCATGGCATTTGTAAATCAGACATGGGTTATTTAGACAATATATATGTCGTTCATATACAGCTTTGCTGTAAAAAGATAATCAGATTTGAAAAAGGGCAATTTTTAGAGTTCTTAAAATTGGTTTCCATGCTGAAAATTGGTTTCCATGGTGACACTTTTGCTGCTAGGGAATATAATACAAATGGCATGTTTCATTTTTCACCAAAATTTTGTGTACAACTAATGTGGGTCTCTAAACAGACCTAGTAGTTAATGTTATCAAAAGAACTTGTATCACAAAAGCCAGTCTGAAAAGTGTCAATTTCACATTTTTCCTTGGGCAAACTTCATTTTTCGTAATATTTCTTTGCTACAGAGTAAAACGGTTTTTGGCAATTCCTGTTGCCATGGTAACTATAATCAGGAATTTTAAAAATTATTATTTTGTGTTTGTATTACAGATGTATATTATGTAAAATATTTTTAAATTTATTCATATTCTGTCGTGCTGGAAGGAGATAGTTTGCTTTGAGTATGCCCTTTTCGTAAAATATGCCATTTTTGTGAAATCGCTGATGGTATGTTTTGGTTGCCATGGTAACACAAATTGAGATAATTCATTTGCAAATTTGATTTTGATGTTGAAAATCAGGTGCTGGTTACGTAATATGTGCTAAAATAATCAATTTGATCTTTTGTTGAGGAGAGATGTTTAGCTTTGAATATGCTCTTTTTGTAAAATAACTGATAATCTGATGGTTTGGTTGCCATGGTAACCTATATTTAAATAATTTCATTATTTTCAATTTTTCGTTTTGGCTAAACAGATGTAGACTTGCCAGAATGTGTTTACATAATCCATATTTCAGTTTGCAGAAACAAGATAATTTGCATTAGAATTGCAGTATTTTGTAAAATTCTGATGGTCAGTAAGTTCCGTTGCCATGGAAACAAAAATTATAAACATTTTAAGTTCTTTTATTCATGGCATTTGTAAATCAGGCATGGATTATTTAGACAATATATATGTCGTTCATATACAGCTTTGCTGTAAAAAGATAATCAGATTTGAAAAAGGGCAATTTTTAGAGTTCTTAAAATTGGTTTCCATGCTGAAAATTGGTTTCCATGGTGACACTTTTGCTGCTAGGGAACATAATACAGATGGCATGTTTCATTTTTCACTAAAATTTTGTGTTCAACTAATGTGGGTCTCTAAACAGACCTAGTAGTTAATGTTATCAAAAGAACTTGTATCACAAAAGCCAGTTTAAAAAGTGTAAATTTCACATTTTTCCTTGGGCAAACTTCATTTTTTTGTAATATTTCTTTGCTACAGAGTAAAACGTTTTTGGCAATTCCTGTTGCCATGGTAACTATAATCAGGAATTTTAAATTATTTTTTGTGTTTGTATTGCAGATGTATATTATGTAAAATATGTTTAAAATTATTCATATTCTGTCCTGCTGGAAGGAGATAGTTTACTTTGAATATGCCCTTTTCGTTGAATATGTCATTTTTGTGAAATCGCTGATGGTATGATGTTTTGGTTGCCATGGTAACACAGATTGAGATAATTCATTTGTATATTTTAATTTGATGTTGAAAATCAGGTGCTAGTTACATAATGTGTACATAAATAAACAATCAAATCCTTTGTTTAGGGGAGATATTTTGCTTTAGAAATGCTCGTTTTTCATAAAATCACGGACTATCTGATGGTTTGGTTGCCATGGTAACCTATATTTAAACAATATTATTATTTTTATTTTTTTAATTTTGTTAATAAGATGTGGACTTCCCTGAATGTGTATAAATTATCCATATTTTTGTTTGCATAAGCAAGATAATTTGCTTTGAAATTGGTGTATTTTGTAAAATTTCTGACGGTAAGTAAGTTCGGTTGCCATGGAAACAAAAATTATAAACATTTTGAGTTTTTTTATTCATGGCATTTGTAAACCAGACATGGGTTATTTAGACACTATGTATGTCGTTCATATACAGCTTTGCTGTAAAAAGATAATCAGATTTGAAAATGGTCAATTTTTAGTGTTTTGAAAAGTGGTTTCCATGGTGTCACATTTGTTGCTAGGCAACACAATACAAATGGCATATTTCATTTTTCACTAAAATTTTGTGTACAACTAGTGTGGTCCTCTAAAGGGAGCTAGCAGTGAATGTAATCAAAATAAAACTAGTATCATAAAATCCAGCCTGAAAAGTGTCAATTTCACAATTTTCCTTGGGCAATTCTCCGCCAATCTCCAAGAAATCTTAATTTCTGGTTTCCATGGCAACCACTGTCAGAAAAAGGGAATGCTTTGTTTTGTGAAAGTTTTTCAACAAGTCTGATTAAATGGAGGTAAAATTATTGATTTCTGTGACTAGTCACTTATCACCATCTGCATGATTCTTAGGGAGAATGCTAATTAATAACTTGATTATAACGGTGCGAGCATCGTTCTGACAATCATAGGCATTTGATTGACATTATTTTCCTTTTTTTCTATAGGTTAAAGTTTTCAGAATCATTCCCGAACTCAGGATTTCGAAGCTGACTTTCCATAGAGTCGGCCTAAAATACTGAATAAGGCAGATGTATATATAACATCAAATTTGGTTGTTAACTAGCCAGGATGTTAGTAACTAATGAAAGGCAAGAGCAAAAACGGCAAGTATTCTAGCAAACATTAGCATTGAGAGGGCACTCTACTCAGTATCCTCATTGTAACCATTGTAACCAAATGATAGACGTACATGCAATGTTTAGAAAGTGTTCATGAACTTAATAAAAGTATCTATGCCTATCTTATTTGCCATGCTTTCATCTATTCTATCATCTGGAGAATAAATCCTATTTTTTTCCTTTGCAAAGGTTAATATTAAAAATCTAAGAGTATTATATACCTGTGCCTCATTGCTCAACACTGCGAAAAGTATCAAAAGCGAACATGCTTGCTCATTTGCTTATGTTCCCCCTCCCCGATAGGGTCGGGACACATATTGTTTTTCCCGTGCGTCTCTCTGTCTCTCTGTCGGTCTGACTTTCCGTCACAAAATATTGTGAGCGCAAATCCTCCTACAATTTTAGCCTGATCTATTTGAAACTTTGCAGGTATTTTTGTCAAGGTATGAAGATGTGCATGACGTTTTACTTTAATCTTCAGATTAATGTTTGTTACTTTAGGAACGGTTGCAAAAATCTAAAGATTCATGAAAGGCTTGCTTTGAAAATCACTTTAATCTAAAATATTTGCCAATAACTTAATTTTATCGTAATGGTCCCATAATAGGAGGTCAAATGACAAAAATCGGTTACGTTCGGAATCAGGACTTTGGACAATTTCCTACTACATATAAAAGGTAAACAGAAAATGAAAACTAATAGCCTGTGAAGTTTCATTTTAACTGTCAGCCAACTCCAACTGAACCTAAAGCCAAAAACAATTTATTGTAATAAACTTTTGATATATTCTTTGGCTATCATTATTTTCAGGTCGTTGGTCTCTGAAATCAATGGTCAAAATTCATAACACATTCATTGTAAAGAATGTTGATTAGGCGACAGTCTATGGATTTGATCTGCCAAAAAAAGGAAGCCGGAGAAAAGGGCGGTGTTTTAGGCAGGATTCCTCTTTTTCAAAGTTCTTTGTTTCATTAAAGACCACGGATTATGTTCGAACGCAAACTGGAACTTATAAGTTTATATTTCTCAACTTGCCCGTCTAGCCATGTTGCAGACTTCAACACTCGTAATACAATTTTGACAGAGAAACTTTGTACACAAGGTTATCAGTATCATAACCTTCAAAACAAGTGTGTGGATCCAGAGGGGTGGTGGGGTTGGTACAGGGGGTCCGGTTCCCCTGAAAAAAAACACACCTTAAAATGGCGTTTCGCTGGTCCGCCTTAAGTGGTATGTGGATCGTCTCTTCCCTCATCAAAAAAAAAAAAAAAAAAAAAAAAAAAAAAAAAAAAAAAATGTCAAAGTTGGACCCCCTCTGACAAAACTTTCTGGATCTGCGCATGCATATACATCAGGCCCAGAGTTTATAAAACGTTTTCCATGCTCAACTCAGCTGAGCACGAAATTTATCCTGCTCATAAATGTTAAAATGCCAACAATTGTTGGCATTTTAACATTTATTAGCATGATAAATGCAACCTCTGAGAGACTTACAGCAAGAAACTTCTTCGTTTGTCGGTATATAAGTTTTATTGAGCAGTTGAAATTCCGTGCTCAGTTGAGTTGAGCATGAAAAAAGTTTTATAACCTCGGGGCCTTGCCTTTTTGTAAAGTAACTCAAGGACAGCCTAGGATCGCTAGTCAAGCCTACATATCAAAGCACAATGTCGTTTACCCTTTCGTTCTGGAATCGAAGATTTTAAAGAGTTTTACCTTATATGGGCATGGCAGCCCCTTTTGCAATGTGATCTAGACCACATGCTTAATTTATATGGGTATTGGGGCAATTTGCCTTGTGCCTACTGAGAAAAATATGTGTGTTTGATTTGATTCGTTACGTCCCATCAACAATATTTCAGTTATAAAGGGACGGGTCTTCCTGGGTTGAACCAGTACTAAGCTAGGATAATTGTGTCTTGCTCAAGGACACAACGCAGTGATGAGAAAAATAAGCTTAAATATAATGATAGCAGTCCTATAAAAGGTCAAAAAACAACATTGACCTTGGGTAGTTAGCAATAGTAAATGTAATATATAACCTAATGGCTTTTGCTTCAAAAGTAGTTGAAAGATCAACTTTTCAAAGTTTATTCCCACTAAAATGCATTAAAACAAAATTTAAATAATGATCCAAGGTTGACCTCGGTCTACTTTATGACAAGGTCAACATTCAGCAAAGCAATACAATCTGAAAATATTTCATGCTCTTTTCCATCGTTATTTGTTATTGTTTGTAATTTGTATCATTTTCTTATTGTTTGTTTTTTCTCAATCTATTTTTCGCAATTATCATCTTTTCATATTTATAACACTACTTTGTATACTCACTTTGCTATATGTAGATAAAATACTGCCATATGTATTGTCACTCTCAACAGGAAAAAAACTCTATAAGCATTTATGCTTTCGTTCTCATCCTTTGTATGTTTACAATGTACGTATGTTGTATATCATTTGTATTTATTGAATAAAATATGTTTAAACTACAAGGTCATATGACCTTGTCATAAGGTAGACCAAGATCAACCTTGGATCATCAGTTTAACAAACTTTGTTTAACCCACATTCCAAATGCTACATAACAAACACCAAGGTCCTCGTCCTTCTGGCTCAGGATGATGAGATTATGATAAGAGACGTGACATGTGATTTCCAACAATGTGACATTTTGACAAGTGTAGATTCAGACGAGCCTTTGTAGCCTCCTTTTAAGCTTAGAAACTCCAAATGATGCTCGGTCGGTAGCTTAACACTCATAGAATATTCAAGCGACTAGCAAAGGGTCTGATCAGACTGCGCATATGCGCAGGCTGATCCGAGCCTTTGCTGGTCGCACATACCACATTGTTGGAAATCTCATGTCGTGGCTCATAAGGTTTTACCACATACATGTACTGGCGTGGGTGCCATCTTGGTTAATATATACCTCAAACCATTTGTATAAAGTTTAGTTCCCTCCATTGACATGAAATTTGATTTAAATTAGCCTGATGATTTCTAATATATCAATTGGAGTCCGATATGAGCGACCTAGCTGAAAGGTCAAACGTCAACCTTGACATTTTGGACTAATTTAAAGTCATTGTCTCATTAGATTATAAATATCTAGTGGGTATAATGACTTTGGCTTCAAGTATAAAAAATAAAACTTCTCATTTTTTTCCCTTTTAAATGCGTTAGGATGGGGAAAAATAGCATTGTCTTTAAGTAGGTACAGGTCATTCTATGACCATCATTTGAACAAACTTGGTACACCAAGCATACCCAATGCCACATATCAAGTCCCAAGCCTTGGACAATATATGGCCTTGGCGGCAATCTTGGTCCTGTGACAAAGAATATTTCAACAACATATATAGCGGAAAAGATGTTTTCAAATGTTGCCTGACGGCTGACGGATCTGGCTTAACACAATTAAATAATGTGTTCCTACTGATCTGTCTTATACCGTGTCTACAGATACACTTAGTAGATTTCTCACACGGTACATGTTTTAAAACAATCAACAGCAATGTGAAGGTGTCGATTCTTTCTTTCATGCAGTTGCTGGAGCATTTAGTTATTATCAGGGCGGTTCGGTACGATTCCAAAGTAATGACGCGAATTTTTCCAACTATGCTGCATATCTCGGGACGAAAACTTTACAGTGAAATTTGACTTTAGCGACCACTTAAAAATAGACAAACAAACGTGTTAAAGATAAGTGTCCTTCCAATCTACACACTCATGTGGGTGTGAATGGATGGTCGCTTGCAGGTATTTGTTTTTACAATCGGTTAAACTTAAAGGGGGCTCTGTTGATTTGTGTAAGAAAAAACAGTTGGTGGGATAGCTGGCTTGTATTGGGCCAGATAGATTTGAAACTATATCATTTAGTTTTGGCTCATGTATGGCTACCTTTGATACATAGCATTTGAAAATAATGTGTTATGGTAACCAAAAATTATCTTCCCAAACCACCACCCCTGAAGCCCCAAAATTGGCCAAAAAAACAACTTAAGGACAGACCCTCATTTTTTATGTTGCATGTGGGTGTCTTTTTATTAAAATTTGAGTCCGTCATTATATGCCGATGAACAGTTTGGATCAATTTAGTGAGCTGAGCATCTCTTTTCTATTTTGGATATGATATGCTACAGACCCCTGTTGTAAAGTGATTTTCTCGGACAGAATCTTTTTATTCCCAAGAACACAGAGTATGTCCAAATTAGTTGATTCCTATTTCTCGGCCATGTCCTGTGATGAAATCGGGCAAAGTTTAATCACATTTAGCATAGAATTACTCCAGTTGTTTAAAAAATTGACCCTCCAATTGGCTTAAAATATGTTTTTTCATCTATGAGTGTGTGTATGCTCTTTATAATTATTCAAAAGGGTCAAAATGTACTTTGTAGCTAACCACAATGGCCTGCAGATTTTTGAACGCATAAAAATCTTGACTGATGATGAAAAGAAGAGGCTGTGCAACAAATTTGAAAAATATATTGTGAAAAATGTTGACGGTCATCTTTTGCAGGGCCATTTAGATGTATGTGGCTACGGGGAAATCAGGCTAATATTCAGGGGCAGGACATACGTTTGAAAGTGCACCGGGATGCATTGCTATGTCCCCAGCCAGATGTGTACCTGATGTCCCCAATGATGTATCTCATTTTTTGCTTCAAAACTTGTGTAAAGTTAAATCATGCACTTATCATTAGAGCCGCAC
The DNA here is from genome assembly GCA_964019695.1 of Loripinus fragilis. Classification (NCBI taxonomy): domain Eukaryota; kingdom Metazoa; phylum Mollusca; class Bivalvia; order Lucinida; family Lucinidae; genus Loripinus; species Loripinus fragilis. The sequence goes on from OZ026516.1 coordinate 38,012,568, forward strand.
AGTGTAAATAATAAAAGCCTGCCATGTAAAAATGTCGACCAATTCTAAGTCCATTATGGTTTCGGTGACTGTCTTGTGTAGGTGGGGGGGCTCTTTATTGTTGCTGTTATTGTTGTTGTTGTTTTTTGTCAGTTAAATTATTTTGTGTTTTGTATTGGCTATACTGCATTTATCTTAAATTTCTGACAGACAGGTTTGTATGAACAGTGTAGGCCTAGATCAGCATGCTCAAAAATGGGACTGCTCTGATCTTGGCCAACACATGTGTTGAAAAGCAGGCAAAATAATTTGGAAACAAATCTGAGGTTAGTGCAGGTTGTTTAATATTTTGGTAAACATTTCACCCTGTTACTATACACAAAGTATGGAAGTAGATGAAGGCAAACAGTCAAGTTCAAGACCATACTACTGTTGAGATGTTCCTGATGAAAGCAGGAGCAGATCACCAGGGCTGTTTATGGTCACATTGCTGCCAGTTAATCAATCAGTACTTGCATGTTTTCCTCAGATTTGCATTGGGATAATGTCTGTCAGAAATGTTTGGATTTTTTCGGTTAAATTATGTTTTCATTTTCAGCTTGTATATATATATTTACGAATACTGGTTTCAACATAAATTTTGTCTTTTCCAGGTCTTAATCTGTAGGTTATAGTACCCAAACCCTGGCTTGACTGGCTATTTGTTAACGCTGCCATCACATCTGGAAATTCAGAAGAACTCATTCTTGAAGTAACTTGAGTAAATATTTCACTTTTATCGCCCTACTTTCAGAAGATGTTACTCCCTTCGACTCCCTAACATATGAACATTGATGACCAGGCTTAAACTGAGTTTCTCTCCTACTCTTGTTCCTTTCCACAGATTTCCGCCTTCGGCGATACATATTTGACAGTTTTAACTAAGTTTGATTAAATAAAAGACAATGTTTACAGCATTTCACCTCAGAGAACACCTTTGCAGACTAACAATCAGAATTAAAATGCAAGTATCTGTTCTTTTTGAAGCTGAGAATGCATCCTTGTGATCCTTATCAGGGCTTGTTGGCTGTCCAAATGTCGGATTCTCATTACTAAGAGAAACTCCATAGTTTTGTGCAGTTTAAGTGCCTGCTTATCTATATGTAATTTATATCTCAGATAAGAGGGAACCTTGTATTCATTGACTTGCCTTTGGGTATAGAGACTTGTATTGCTAGTCCGTTAGGAGTGAAAAATATGACATACATAACCTTTTTTACATGGGTAATCCTTTTGGCAATACAAGGCCTTCTTGCATTTTGGTAAGCCATACTCGATTACTTATTTTTCGATGCGGCTCGAAATAGTGCATCCAAACTCATCATATGTTACTACATTCATAAATAATTTCTGATCATATCTTGTTAATCGTTTTAACAGTTTGCGCGCCGTCCTAACATGCGTGTATTTTTGCTCCTCATTGAGCAAATGTGGGGCCCACCAAGTGTTTTCCTTCTTCATTTTCAAAATATTTCGCCAAAAGCGCAGTGCAAATGCTTTTGAAATGCCAACCATGTCCGCAATCTGCTGAGAAGTATATTATGCGTCTGATTTTACTATATAATTTTTCATAACAATCTTTGGACTACTTGCAGATTTAGATCTACAATATTTTGGAGCACTTGTAACAGACCCTACGCCTGCACTGAAATCCCTAACCTATCTGCAAACTGTGGAAAATGACATTGAATTACTAACATAAACAGTACATATGTCAGCATAAATGTCCGTTGAACCTCTGCTATGCGCGAGTCTTTATATCAGCCCTGATTTCGATCTCATTTTCAACGCTTCTCCCAACCATTTTGCTTAACTGCCTATGGGTAGGGTTTGTGCAAAAGTAAATTTCACGTGAGATATTGCGTCTACATTTGCAGTTGATACATCGATTGCAAGGTGAGAGAATGGAGAACACATAAAAGGCGTAGGTTTTATCTTCCCGCTAACAGTTGCGGTGAAAATTAGCCAGTGGCATTACTTTTGATCCCATCCTCGTATTGGTGCAGAAAACATCAGTTGACTTGTTTATGCCAAAATTTGCATTGAAAATTTATCGGTGACATTTTCTGAAAGTAGTTTTGTAGCTTGACATACTCTGCATTCTTGGTTTTCAATATTGTGGGCTGTCAAAATTTGTGAAAATTGAAAATTGATATAAAAACATCAAACGGCATGATTTTCCTATTTACTTTATTTTTTGCATTTGCATATGTGGTAGATTACTAGATGTGATCATGTCTGTCCGGGTTTATAGCAAAACCTCAAAAATTAGGGTTGCACTGACCAGTTTCGTGCTGGGGATGGACGATTTCAGACAGTACACTAAGCTTGCCTTAAAATTATGATGGCTGGTGTCAATAATTCTGATTTCAATATTTCTTAATTTAAAATGTGTTTTTACAAATGGTAAATGTGCCACATGACATAAAAGTTATAGCCAAATTTCGACTCTGTATGCTTTGTGACAGGGGGGATAATGCAGATGGAAATATTTTCAGGTGGGTAAATTTAAACACAGAATTTAGGTGTTTTTTCGAAGGAAAGTACATGTAGCAAAAAAGTTTATTTGTCGCCGTCACATCTGAAATGATTTTTCATGACATTGTCCTTCCAATCTACACACTCATGAGGGTGTGAATGGATGGTCGCTTGCAGGTATTTTTTTGCATTCGGTTAAACTAAAGGGGGGCCCTGTTGATTTGTGTAAGAAAAAACAGTGGGTGGGGTATAGAGGCTATTAGATAGCTGGCTTGTATTGGGCCAGATAGGTTTTGAAACTATATAATTTAGTTTTGGCTCATGTATGGCTACCTTTGATACAGAGCATTTGAAAATAAATTGTTATGGTAACCAAAACTTATCTTTCCAAAACCCTGAAGCCCCAAAATTGGCCGAAAAAACTGATCCATGCAGCCAAATGTTATTTTATACATTTGAGCCAATACGCGAGATTTTGGTAACCAATATGATTGGCAGTCAGCCAATGTTTAGACGATCCAGAGCACCTCTGCGCGCGCATGCACAAGACATTGAAAATGATGGCGGCTCAGATCAAAATGTAGATCTATAGCCCCAGTTTGTATCTTGATGGTGATAGCATGCAATTGCAATACGTACCAACAGATCGTGTTCTGGCCTATTTAGGTCCTTATTCTTTATTTCCAAATTAGATTGTGACCCATTTAGCTAATAGTAAATAATACAAAAGATCGAATGCTTATTACATTAGTGTTTCAAAATAGAGGCCAGAGAGGACCGCAGGTCATAAGGCCGTCAATTCCATCACGTCACTCATGAATGATGAAAATGGCGTTCAATGGATATTGCGGGCAGCAAAGTCCATATAGGAGGGATGAGCAAAAAGTTTGGCTGCTCTATGTTTGTACATTGTACATGCTGGTCTTGTCTGCCTCTGTTCATCCGAAAGTACTTAACTCACAGAAACAATTATGGTCCAGTGTATGAGGTTTCGATCCTTATCGCCTCGCCGAGCAGCAAAAGTCCATGCGAGTCTATTTGCAGATTCATTAGAGTCTACACAAAGTAGGGATGCAGATGAAGGCTCAGACAAATAAGAGGAAATGAGAGGCTGTGTTCGATGGATATAACGTTATGAAAAAAATAATGCCAGATATGTATATAAGGGGTAATGTATAATATGATAATGAAAAGTATTAGCGGATTTGGTATGAAAGGGTAGCTGTGGTAGATATGGTGTGGAATGCATTGTGCAACGCATTGAAAGATATGAGTATAAGAGTGATCTTGGGTGTGGTGAAGGGGTAGGTTGATGATTGCAGTGAAAAGCATAATAAGAAATGGTTCTGAAGGGATGGGGTGGATATGTTAAGCTGGTAAGAGTGGGTATTGCGAGGATATAGATGTGAAGGATTAGGTTTGGGTGTAATGGAAGAGGAAGTTAAGTTATCGTAGTGAAAAGTTAAGAAATAAATTTAAGATTAGTGTAGGCTAGGATAAAGTAGTCAAATGTACAGCAGGGTATTCATAAAAGATGGGTAAGTTATGGTGTGCTTCACCGTATAGACGTTCAGTGAAAATTGGTAGGATATTGAATGTCTGGTATGGTTGGGTGTGGGGTGGTGAATTGGGTAGGTATGGTAGTGTAGAAAAAAGTTTGCCTTGTTATACCTTACATGCATATGGGTTTTAGGGTAAACTATGCATACGTCGTACATGTATCATTTGGAGACTCATCTTATGGGCCTCAACACGAGAAACCCTGTCTTCCGGGGTTTGCGAACAACAAAGGTGCAGACCAGTCTGCGCATCCGCTCAGACTGATCAGCGCCTTTCTTATTCGCTTTTTGGAAAGTATCATATCTAAACATGATACAGGTTAAAATTTCAATTGTCTCGTTTTGTCGGAAACCCCGATGACATGTTTTGTCACGAATAGGTCCAAATTTACTTACATCTGTTGTTGGTCACGGAGTTGTGGTGACTGTGGTTTCGCTCTAATATTGTTAAACGTAACGTGCTTTTGTACCGCCTTAGAACCATCAATATAGAACATATCCTCATCCTCCTCCTCGTAGTCACTAGGTTCATCTATAGACCTCACGTGATTCAACATGTTAACTACTTCACACCACTAATTTCACTTATTTAGTTTACCATTGTTTCATTATTCTTGATGTTTGTTATTTCACGGTATTTTGTGTTATCCCATATCTTTCATTCAGGTGTTGTTTTGCTTCATTTCTATGAGCAACTTGTACATTTGCATCCAGAATGCTAGATTTATTATGTCCATTATCTATAAGAATGAATTTCACCGTTATAGAGATTACTTATTTGAGTGTGTAACTGCATAAAAATCAACCTATTTTAAACTAGAAACGATTTAAACTCAGACCAGACGTTCACGGTTTTCTAAGTCAGCACGTATAAATCAATTAATTATTTTCTATGTGGTCTAGCTATTTTGGACTTTCGTAGCCTTTTTGCAGTTTTTTGTCTCCTATTTAAACGCATTGAGAACAATATTATGATGGGTTTAGTTTTTAAAAAATGTTTTGCTTCTGGAAACCCGCAAACGCATACCAGTGAAAACCCTGATAAAATGCAACAGAAAGCGGAATTTCAGTAGGATCTACACTGTTTGCACAGATCAGACAGAAATACGTCATATGTTGAAATTTGAAAACACACCCGTGTTCTCTTGTATTCACTTTTTTAAAATATATTTGACTCCATCGATCTAAAAATGATAAATTAGCACCTATGCTTGTGTTGCGTTTCTCTGAAATGCTCTTTTTTCTTCCATAACCACAGATTATAATCTGACAGATTTATAATTTTAGCCAGCTGAACTTCAACAAGCTCCATCACTAAGCTGGGTGCTGAGGTCAGATTAACAGTATTTAACAGATATATGTGATTTCCAACTTTCTGATGTGTAGTTATTTAGCGGCGTATCGTGCAGCCTAAAATGAGTTACTTTGAAAGTTTTGAACAATATCGAACACCATTTACAACCTTATTTGATAGACATGTTCAGGGGCGTGCCTGAGGGCAAAATCAAAGTACGCAGGGGGTGGGTATGGGAGGGGGTGCCCCCCTCCCATACGTTAGGAAAAAATATCAAAATATGAACTAAATGGTGGCTTCTCCTGCATTTTTTGAACCTAAACACCGACTTAATTGTTTCCAAAACAAAAGTAAAAAACAGTCAAAATCCTAGTGCTTTGGTTCAGGATTATTACAAAATCGGTATACTTGTAATGTAAAGACCTAACCCGGGTGAGGCATGTTTTTATTGCATTTTTCGCGATTTAAGACGTTTTTATTTTTTGGACATTAAAAAATTAAAGTACGCAGCTGCGTACTTTGCGTATACGCAGGCACGCCCCTGATGTTCTGAATGAGTCTCTGCTCACGTGAGCCGACATGTGACAAAACGAAATTATTTCAAACAACACGATTAAGAGGCGATTTATAATAAATATCAGTACAGCCTGACCAGCATGCATTTATAGTAACATGCACTATGCCAGGCGCAAAGCCAGACAGAAGCAGTTAAATCAGGGCGACAACATTAATTTTGACTCGTACTCTTTTGCTTGATAATTCTTTTAGTTCATATCTGATCCCGTTTTCAATAAATGTTGCTCAAATGCGATTATATCACGAGTAGATTATGCAAGCAACCGCCTTAAGCAAACTGATTTTGCTTTTCCGAATTCAGTTTGCTGAAGGCGGTTGCTTGTTTCAGGCAGCTAATTGTTTAAGGCAGTTGATTGATTAAAGGCAGTTGCTTGTTTACAACAGGAACATGTGAAGAAACAAACAAGTTTATCTTGTTAGTTATTCCATATTTCCACAAATCTGTTGATATACCACAATTAAGTCATGTACTTGGTAAAGGAGTTCTCACTGGACTTAATATTAACTAATAAGTGTATGTCTACGGCCCCTGTATACTAACAAACAATAACGTAGCTCCAGTTGCGATCTGTAAAAATTCCAAGTAACGTTCACTTTCGAATTCATAGGAAAAGTTGCGTAAGGAACAAACACTTTGATTTCAATTTGAAGGTAGTCGAATAAATGCTACATTTACGTCTATCTTGCATCAAGCTATGATTTGTGAACTATGGCATAAGAAAACCTGTTTTTGCCATATACGAACGACAAAGGTTCAGGCTAGTCTTCATATCCGCACAATCTGTATAGCTAGCACCATCGTTGCGTTTGTTTCCTATACAGCATACTAGCCAAACATCCTACATCCAAATGTTTGAAGGGTCTAGCTAGTCTCTGTAGCTGAACAGGCTTGAGCGAGTCGTACCCCATCGCAAACCTAGAAGACAACGTTTTCTAAGGATGCGACTCTTGTATTCCACGGTGCCTGCTCTTTCATAGTTCAGCAAAATTTAATCACTTTCTACTTCTTCTAAAACACTTATTGGTTACGAATTATCAACAATTTACGAAGGTGTAAAGGCATTCTTGCATTTGTATCAATGAACTTCATACTGAGCAACGTTTTAACTCTTAGCATTCTAAGAAATTTTGTATGCCTTGGCGTTTGCTTATTAATTATTCATTTTCAAATTCAATTCTTCAAAAAAACTTTCAGAAATACCGCAGAGTGCCAAGCAGTTTGTTTCCAGATCAGTGCTATCGGGAACAGACAAAAGTCGCCACTTGCTGGAACACAGTTACAGTTGGAGCAATACTATACAGTAAAACCTGTCCTAAGTGGCCACTCAAAAAGAAGACCAAAATTGGTTTTCAAGACCTATTATCGCTTAATGCAGGTAAAAATTATTGCAGAATGCTCTAAGGAGAGCATTCTGCAATACTTTTGACCTTCATTAAGCTACCATTTGTCATTAAGATATTTGCTTTGTCTACTTAAGACAGGTTTTACTTTGTAAATTTTCACTGAAATGCACATACACTCAATGACATGCTGACTTTTAAAATTTGTATATTCCAGATGGCGATCTGGACTTTTCCACTCCAAAGAAAGCAAACAAGTAGTCCCTGACTCCTCTAGGATTATACTCGCACATGATTCTTCCTGTGTGATCAGATAGGCTGTGTCACTTAAAGAGTTAACGATTCTAAATGAAGTAGTTCCTAGCTTAACATGATATCTGGTCAATTTCTAAGAGTTAAGATAGTTTATCTACGAGTAGTATAATTCTTTAACTACCATATATAGATGCTTGTGACAGAATTTCTTTCTGCGGTTTGTCTTAACCAATAATTCCGTCAAGCGCCTTTGCGTTGCATTTATTGACAGCAACTGATTAGATAGATATTGTTAAGTGCAGTCATGATTTGTTTCTGATATGATAGTGAATATTGCTTTTTAACATGTTTTCAAGCTGGTTAACGACTACTTTAAAGTAGTAAAGTCTTCGTAATTCCATCGCTTTTAAGACCTTCCGTATATTCTCAAACTATTTGGACATAATATGTCTGATCAAAGGGCTGAATGAGTTTTATTTCAGGTAAACATGGTAAAGAAGTTCTAGCGATAAGGCATATATTTTCCCTAGTTGACATGATTACAAACACCAAATTTTCAAATTGCCCTAATGTTTTTAAAATTGGTGTAGTTTGGCAGTAAAATATGCACAGTAGGCAACAAAATACGTTTCAAAGCGATTCACCATTTACAATACCGTAAAAACGTGCACTTTCTACTCCCACCCCTCATTTTACATCTTTATACTGGGTGCCGTTTAGACCAGATTTTGAGTAAATGCATTGCGAATTTTAAAAAATAAAAGTGCTAAAACGTTAAGGATATAAGTGCGCTTCATTTCCAAAACCTTACCGTATTCCTTCTGCGCATGCGTACGAAATACATCTAAAATTGTGACGTTTGCCATTGGAAAGATGAAACTGGTGTCTTTCAGTTTATTTTTAGATGCTTTCCCCCCTGGACCCAAGATACCCTTTACATATGTTGTAAATGTTTATAGCGACATGTCGTTTTCCAAAGGGCATCTTGGGTCTAGGGGGAAAGCATCTAAAAATAAACTGAAAGACACCAGTTTCATCTTTCCAATTACAAACGTCACAATTTTAGGGGTATTTCGTACGCATGCGCAGAAGGGATACGGTAAGGTTTTGGAAATGAAGAGCACTTATATCCTCCACATTTTAGCACTTTTATTTTTTTAAAATTCACAATGCATTTACTCAAAATCTGGTCTAAACGGCACCCAGTATAAAGGCATTAAATGAGGGGTGAGAATAGAAAGTACACATTTACACGGTATTGTAAATGGTGAATCGCTTTGAAACGTATTTTGTTGCCTACTATGCATACTTTACTGCCAAACTACACCAATTTTAAAAACATTAGGGCAATTTGAAAATTTGGTGTTTGTAATCATGTCAACTAGGGAAAATATATGCCTTATCGCTAGAACTTCTTCAATATATAATAGATAAATGAAAAGCTTTGAGGCGTGACTGCTATTGTAATTGTGAATGATTTGTATACAGGTCAATACCAAGAGTTCACAACGGATCTGTAATGGTGCTTGGTTCGGAATACTGTAGAAACTATTCCTTATAAGCCTAGCGTTCTTTATATGGGCCTTACACATAAGGTGCAGAGCCAGGTCAGACACTAAACTATCTGACCAGGGTCGCCACTGTTTGCTTACAGAATGTTATATCGCATTTGAATAATAATGAAAATACAACATTACACCTGTCATGATAAATCAAGGACTTTTACGTGACCGAAAAAATGGGGCTTTAACGACAACAGAATAGAGGGTGAAACGTTTGCCAAAAAAACATACCCCATCCCCACCCACCCCAAGGTTATGGCTGCTGTCTGTTCTAGGCGGTGGTTATCTTTTTGAATGTCCTTTATTTTATTGTTTTGCTTCTATTAAGGACATATGCTACTACTTTTCACATTGAAATCTTTTCAATACTTTCTATACAGTTTGGTTTATGCATGAACTGTCAATTTATGAAATAAAAATGATATTCACCTTGCTCAATTTTTCATAATCTCATATGGAAGTTTTCAGCATTTAACCAATTTTCTGAACATAACCTAAGCTCTTAATACTAGGCTAAATATTTGAAATCGTCATCCAGTTTCTTCATTTAAATCTTAATTATTGCTCATCGACTCAAGATTTTTAGAAATGTGAAAAATTATTTGTCATCCCAAACCGTGACAAGATACTGCATACTATATTTTGGTTATTCCCCAAAAATAGGATTTCGATTTTTAGAGTAAATTATATATACATATATTTAAAAAATCTAACATTGAAAATTTTAATTCTTTTTTTTATTTCATGGCCTATCATTTTTCCTTTTAGAAAAAAATCGGGGGGAAGGGGGGGGGTGTCACCGTTCTAATTATTTTTCAGGAAGGCTAAATTTAACTCAACCCCCATAGATTTCGAGGATAATTCAATATAAAACGTTAAGGAGTTATTTTTTGTCATTACTATTATACCATATAACTTGAATGAAGTAATTCAGCCTTATAACGCTAAAAAGAAGAAGAAGAAAAAACAATGTATAATTGTTAGTTAGATTGAATCAAAATGTTCAAATATCCATCTGACCTCTGGAATTTTATAGTGGCTTCTTTTTCTCGTACATCAAACGAGACAAAACTCCATTTTTTTCTAAAGAAGTGGTCTAGCAAAATTTGCTGAGGTGGTAACCTATAAGGGAGTATATTACGTTGAATTAGTCGGTGTGTCTTGATTACAGAAACTCATTTGTTGACCCTTGAAGAGACGAGTAAACAAAATGGAATAAATACATTGATCCCTCTCATTAATCATGAAAAAGTTTCATCGTTTGTCATAATGATTACACTGGAAAATAAGATGTAATCATTCATAAAAAAAAACATACAGAAAATAAGAATCGTACTAGGTGAGTGTCTTTTGATATCAAGTTTACCAGGCAAGGCTTTTAGAACGCTTGTGGACATCGCGAGGCTTGCCGAGCGATTCAACATGCGTTCTCAAAACCAACCTGGTAAACTTGATATCAAAATACGCGAACCGGGTATAATATTTGTCAGTTTGCCCTTTGTTTCACTCTTCAAACTAGCGACTATGACGTAATTTTCAATTTTTGTGTTGATTCAGCGTCATTAGCGACGTCATTCAAAAGTGCAACGTCATCATGACCTGATAAAGGTAACATGTCGTGAGATAGGATACGTTTATTAGGTTATGTTGAAACAATTCAGATAATATTAGGGGCGACTGATAATACTAAATAAATAGATCATCGCGCTAACAGGAAAAAGGTGAAGATTTTCTGCAAAATTTCGATACCAAATTTTTAAAATATTAGTATTGCTACTTTCGATTTGATTGTTTTAAAATGTAACATAGATTTTTTGACTTTCTGATTTTTCGGCAGTTTTCTAGCGTTTTTTAGCTCACCTGAGCCATTGGCTGATAGTGAGCTATTGTGATCGTTGGATGTGCGTCGTCAGTCGTCCGTCTCCTAAACTACTGACTGGAGATTTACCAAACTTGGCAGTAATGATCCTTTTATGGCCCTCTTTAATTATTGTTCAAATGGTTTATGGTCCATTGCATATATTGTCTGAAACCAGAAAGCTTAGAGCCTTGATATGTAGCATAACCTAGTAAACCTCTACCAAGTTTGTTCAAGTTATGCCCCTGTGTTCCAATATGGCCACGCCCCGGGCGTCACATGTTTTACATAGGCTTATATAGGGAAACATGAAAAAAAATCTCGTTTGGAACCACAAGGCAAAGAGTCTTGATATTTGGTATGTAGCATCATTTAGTAGACCTCGACCACGTTTGTTCAAATTATGACCATGGGGCCGAAAATGGTCCGCTCTGGGGGTCACATGTTTTACATAGGCTTATATGGCTAAGCATGAGAAAATCTTCTAGTTTGAAACCACAAGGCATAGAGCCTTGATATTTGGCATGTAACATTACCTAGTAGAACTCTTCCAAGCTTGTTCAAATAATGCCCCTGGGGTCAAAAATGGGCCCACCGCAGGGGTCACATAGGCGTATATAAAATCAACTTTTTCAGAATATGGTAATGTTGCATACTATATTACAGGGAATGAAGCATACAATAACATGTTAGCAAATAGTCTGCTCTTACGCTTACCCTTGACCCCTGTGGTGGGGTTAAAAGGTTAATTTGTTTTCTTTTCTGAATGTAGTCATGTTGCATATCAAATTAATTGAATTGAAGCATAGAACACCATTCAAGCAAATGTTCTGTCCTTTTACACACCCTCGATCCCTGTATTGGGTCAAAAGGTCATAACATTTTTCTGAAGAAGGTTATGTTGCATATCACATTTTGTTATTAAAATGTTTGACCTTATGCACATACCTGATCTTTTGGGCCAAACATTGAAATTTACAGATACTTATAATTAGATTAAACTTAGTGGCTTGTTAAGCTTTGGTTATGATCTGAGTGATACCCAAGATGGACTAAGTGTTGGAGAATGAGATTTATATTTTGTGGTAAACATTCTCTCCTCATAACAAGGATTCAGGTGAGCGATCCGGGGTCAATGGGCTTTCTTGTTTAAAAAAAAATCTCCCAACGTCGCTGCAGCGATTGGGTATTTTCTTTCTCAACAACAGGTCACATGGTACAGTGACTTTGATTAGAACTATAGTAGTGCGTTTTGGTACATTTATACATCCACAAAGTAGCATAGTTCTTAGCGTGTTACAGTACATGGGGTGCCTCACAGTACAGTGACTACGATTAGAACTATAGTAGTGCGTTTTGGTACATTTATTCATCCACTAAGTAGTATAGTAGCGTGTTACAGTACATGGGCTGCCACACAATACAGTGACTTTGATAGAACTATATACAGTACAGTACATAAACGTGGTTTGTTTCTGCCCTGTGTCGTTTAGACCATGGGTCGAATCAGCCATGTGTCGTTTCGGCTTTATGTTTCAGGTAGCCCCATGACGCATGTAAGAAATTTATAAATATCTTTCCTGCTCATAGATATTAAAATGCTCACAATTGTTCCCATTTTAATATTTATGAGGACATATGATATGCTCTGCCGAGCAGAGAAATTGTTTCATTATTTGCTACCCCTCCCCCTGCCTCAACATGTGCTTGCTCGGGTCCTTTCCAAGCAGTACTTTATAATTGACTAAATAGTACATGATATTTTGGGTATTTAACGCGTATGCACAAAAGCCCCCTTTAAGCGCATATTGTGACGTATCTAGCAGAAGTAGAGGGATAAATTTTATCAATATTATAAATATTATCAATATCCAAAATTTGTGCATGTGAACAGCAATGGCTCTGGCGAGTCTATGCATATGCGCAGGCTCGCCTAAGTCTTCACTGCTCGCCGATGTGATAATTACCAAAAGCTCACGTGCTTCTCAAATATGTTTGGATGGATCCTTGCGCATAATGCAAAGACTGATTTACCGCTGAGAGTATAAACATGTAGCCAATAATTGCTCATATATGAGTCTTGCTTTGGTTAGGATATGTCTGGATTTCTTTAATCAGTATGAATTAACCTCATTTTTCTTTTTCTTTATACTTTCTTAATTAAAATTTGTTACACCAACATTGTATATAGCTTTCGTTATCTTTAAACTATATATGTTCCTCCCATCAGTAATCAGGCCTCCTGATAAGGGTGCGTAATTTTGTTATTTCTCAACCAAAACATATGTTGTGGGTACTCAAAAGAACCGTCTCATTAAGATGGTTCTTTTAAGCTTCCAAAACATATGTTTACGCTGGCGGTTAAGACATTTATCACAATTTTACGTTCAAAATTTTCGCTTATCTAGACTTTGAGTATATTTTACTAATTTTTCACCTGTCAGTAAAACAATGCTGACTAGTTAAGATAATCGAAATGTGATTTCCAACAATGTGGCGTTTTGACAAGTGTTTACTCAGACGAGCCTGTGCAGCCTCTCTTTAAGCGTAAAACTCCAAATGATGTTAGTAGCCTAACAGTATTAAATAGCTGGTATTAATCTGAGAGGGTTCACAATAAATGTGAATTGCCTGTGGGGATTTACAATATTTGTCAATGCTTTGTTATTGTTTCTTAAAGGTCATATCTATTAGCCTGTCAATTCTGATGGGATGTTTTAACACTTTCAAAAGGTCGTGATGACCGATGTTCCTTAGTTTAGTAAAATTACGTAAGCCCAATAAATAGATCATGTCAATTCTGACATTGATTGGCAAGAATGTGCAACACATTTAGTCATATATCCTTTGGGAAATTGCGCAACTGGAGTGACTATGAGTCACTTTTGTATCTTCTGATTGGTTGATATAAATAGAAGCTTACCTATGTAGAGGGTGCTTTATAGTAAACTTGAAATATGATTGGTTAGTAATGATGTCATTAGGTGGCGTTCTGGTCAGCTTCTATCAGGTGACTCCATGGTATATAAGATAAAACCCAGTGTCAGAGCCACAGACGTTGGTTAACATTTGGACATAGACTTTGGTTAGACTTGCGAGCTGAACATTTTTTGTACTTCAACAACAGCAGAATCTAGGGCGAAGATTTGGTACCAGTAAAATGCATTTAAGCCCCCCGGTGGCTTAGGCTGCTGTCCGTTCTAAGGCGGTGGTTCTGTTGTTGTTGACTTTCTGTTTATTGTTACTCCCATTGTGGGAGTCTGTAATTGTTCTATGTTTTGTTGTACGTTACTTTATGTCCATTTTAGTATTGCAATCATCTTGATGGGGAAGAGAGAGCTGATTGCTTTGCTTAATTTGTCTTCCTGGTGTCTCGTGATGGTTGAGCGGCTCTTCCTCACGGTGCCACGGGGTTGTCTGCAGTTTGTGATTGTGGTATTTCCTGATCATACTCATTTACTATTTTTGGTTAGATTTCGGAACTTTGGGTTAAACTTAGTTTCTAGAAGTATTTCAGTTGGACTTAAGAAGATTGAATAAAATTATAAAGTTGTGAAAATTGTTGCTGAAATTTATAGAACTTAGAAACTCTAAAAGGACTTTGAAAACACAACGCAAACTTAGCAGATCAGAATCAACTGCGTTACAACAGTCATATAATATTCAGGCGACTAGCAAAGACCCTAATCAGACTGCGCATGTGCGCACGCTGATGTGAGGCTTTGCTGGTTGCACACACCACATTGTTGGAAATCTCATGTCGCGGCGCATGTATAAATGCTATCCATTAATCAGTAAATTGCAGCATCTAAACAAAGTTGACCACATATACATACGATTAGATTAAATCATGATACTAACACAGCGAAATGTATCATCGTCTTAGTTCAAATAAGTTGTTAAAACAGGTATATTTCATTTTCTTTTTGCAAAATTATTTATAGTTTAAAAGTTAATCGAGATAGCTCCTGAATACAACAGCTGACACATTCTTGATTCTTTATTGATTTCTATAACAAAATGCTCAAAATCTGAAAAGATGATAGAACAAAATTTAAGCTATTAGAGAGACAATTCAAGTGTGTATTAAATATTTGAGCCAGCTCATGGGCTATTGGTACTTATCTCATTAGCGGGTAGCGAGGGCTCAGACAAGACTGCACGTTCAGACTGCACAAACGTGCAGTCTCGCCAGATCATTCGCTGCTAGCACAATTTCAGTAGGTATAAAAATCAAGGCTCAGGCCAAAATTATACCTCTGGGCCCGTGGCTATATTTTTTTTATCTCAACCCAGCTGAGCTCGAACTTTATCCTGCTAATAAAATGTTAAAATGCCAACAATTGTGACATTTTAACATTTATTAGCATGATAAAAAGCAAAGTCTGAGAGACTTAAAGCATGAAACTTAGTCATTTGTCGGCATTTTAGTTTTTACGAGCAGTTGAAATATCGTCTTCAGTTGCTAAGTACGAAAAAGGTTTTATAACCTCGGGGCCAGATCATTCGGTGCTAATACGCGTTAAGAAATACATAGATCAAGGCTCAGGCCAAATTTAGACATCTGGTTCCTCGACATAGCTGGAAATGCATGTTTAAAGGATAGTGTAAATGATCCGGAAATTTTCGCGAGTGTATATTTTTGCGAAACTTCTATGGGAAGTTTCTTGAAAATAAAATCCTAGCGTACTGGTCAAATCACCTTATTCCTATTCGCGAAAATAAATATCTCGCGAAATTTTCCGAATTTGCAGTAACCGGTTTGCGCATATACAATGACAATCAGGCTGGCTAATTTGCTGCTCTCTTTGCTCTTCGAAGCATTACCCCGAGGCCAATAATCTTATTCATAAATGTTAAAATGCCAACAATTGTAAGTAGGAGAAATACATCATCAGATAGTTCCAGTGTTAATAATTCTGAATGTTCAACAGTTTAGTTGTTACGAGCATGCGTTTGAGTTGAGCATGACCCCAGGGCCCTATCTGAGTCACAATGTGAGAAAATGTCTCTTCGAGCAAATGTGATTTTTTCTGCCTAAGAGCAATTTAATTAGAGAATAAGAAAAGTAATCAGCAGGTCAGTGGGTAACCATTATAAAAAAGTTCTTGTTTAAAACGGTAAATCGTCAATCAGTAAAAACACACTCCGCAATATCACCAGAAAAAATCTCTAAAATTAAGCTTTTCGAAATAAGCTGTCATCTGTACCATAGACTTAAGTTAATGTACGAGATTTGGAAACCAATTCCAATTAGCAACACTAGAATCTAAACCAGTTTAGGATGACTGACGGTGCGAAATCGAGATTAAGAAGTCTGGTATTAGAGACCAGCGATACATAACTGTCGATAAGGCTGATTTAATGGTCAGTTTATGGCAAAATTCTGAGATGAACAGTGGAATACAATAGCGTTTCACGTGCTGTCCTATTTGACTACTTATAAATGGTGACGATTTCTAAATCCTTAGAAATGGAAATCTTTGGTGTGGTAAAAAAGAGATTATATAACTGTTGAAAGATTATCATAGTAGAAAGGAACTCAAAGATCAGCAGGCCCCGAGGTTATAAAATATTTACATGCTCGACTCAACTGAGCATACAATTTATTTTGCTTATAAATGGTAACTGTTGGCATTTTAGCATTTGTAAGCATGATAAATACAATATCTGAGAGTTTGAAAGCACTACAAATCTTTATTTTTCAGTATGTTAGTTTTATGCGGAGCTAAAATTTCATGCTCAGTTGAGTTGAGCATGAAAAAAGAATTATAACCTCGCGACCAGTTATCGATACAATCACGCCATAAACGTGTTGGAAGCTCTAATACCACGAGTATGACTTCTTAATAATTCTTCTAAATTTGTAATAAAAAAGCCACCATATGTTCTGATATGCCACTTTAAAGATGTAATTTAGAAATTAGAGGAACATTTGTTAACGTCCGAATGTCGATGCATCTATATTCTAGCGCAAAGAATAAACAAACAACTATGATATTTGATGGAAGGGCCGTCAATATTATGTCTTGCTCTATCGATATTTGGATAATACCAATACTGGATGAAGCAAGTTTGTTCTCTAAAATCCCCAGGAGAGAAAAAGATTCTGGAAAGTACTTCACGAGCCAAGTTTCATAATGAAACAAATTTAACGATTGTATTACCACTTGCTGCTGAAATAAAATGATAAAGATACATTAGTCGAACTTCTGTTATTCAATATATACAGTATATCTTCATTCTTAGGACGTGCAGCGCATGCTCGCCAGAACATTGGCTGCTTTCCTAGAGGCAATATATTACAATCTCTGGCTCTGTTTTGACAAATCTGAAACTATTAGTCTTACAAAAAAGTGCGGCACCCTTGTTTTCTCTCTGAATCAGACGATGGCATCAATGTTCTATGCTGTTTTTTATGACTGCAAAGTATAAGACAGTATAGTGACATCCATTCGCCCCTGTTATTACCCATTAAGATAAGTTGTCCTTTAAAAAGATCCAATATATTCGTATTTCAGCATGTGTGTGCATTTTAAGATTTGTTTCTGTCTCCCATTGCTATGAGAGCGCACCTTTAAACAAATGAGGCGGTACATTTACACCAAACATCAAGGCATTTGTATGTCAAATCGAAGTCAAAAGAACCACTTCATTTTAGCAAATTCATAAATATTGCAATAATTAGTAATAGAGCAATATTTCTGAATGTAACACTAACCTTTAATCGTAAAATTGAGCCAGTGCATGAGATTTCCAACAATGTGGTATGTGCGACCAGCAAAGCCTCAGATCAGCCTGCGCATACGCGCAGTCTGATCAGAGCCTTTGCTAGTCACTTGAGTATTCTATGATTATTAAGCTACTGACTGAACGCCATTTGGAGTTTCTAAGCTTAAAAGGAGGCTGCAGAGGCCCGCCCGAGTCTACACTTGTCAAAATTTCAAATTGTTGAAAATCTCATTCCGCGGCACAAATGCTATGGAATCATGTCGTTGCCCCGGCCACTGATTGCTCTTACGTGTATTTGCTTTGTTTTACAGCGAAATCCATACTCGTAAATTTCACGGAGAATAAACTCAGGTACACTTTTATATCCTTGGACACGACAAAAAGTGAATGAAATCTTTCTGTTTCAATGATAAAACCTGTCTTCCGAGACCATGCGACTAGCTGTTGCTCATGTCATGATTGCGAATAGTGGTCTCAACACCATTTGTTCATCAGATACACATGTACATAAGTAATGAAGAAAACTGACAGTCGCATTATTTGCGAAATGGTATTATCATTTTCATGCAACGTATGTGTAAAATAGCAATGGAAGTAGCTTATTTGTGCCAACTAAGGTTATTGATACAGAGAAGGGGTCAGGGATAAGAGCGAGCAGTGGCTTCGTGGCTTCAAGAGCACCCCTTGCTAAAAACGGACACTTTTGGTGGAACGTAACGGAGCTAAAACAAAACTGGTTATTTTAGAATTGAACATATAAAATCGAGTCTTTTGGGAGTGTATGAGGCAGGGCAATGGGGTTCGGAAATGACCTAAAACAAACAATAATTTACCACAACAGATACTACAGGCAACACACTAGAAGATCCAAACATTCCTCAGAAACCTTTTGACCATATTGTCATATTCGAAGTATACACGCACAAATGGGTAGTCTCTTTCTGCTATCCGATATCACCAGACATTTGCAAATGGATGCAGGCTGTTTGCCATTAACGTTAGTTTACACTTTATTTCTTTGTATAAATTATAACAGCAAAATTACAAGCCTGTCAACTTACCATTATCAATTCAGAAAAGTAAAAGCGTTATTATACAATTATTGACTTATGTTGATGTGGACATGGAGTGTTATTGAACAGTGAACGCAATATTGACCGACGCGGAGCGGAGGTCCATGTGATTAAGTTTACTATTCAATAACATTCCATGTCTACCGAAACATAAGTCAACAATAATTATTGTTTTATTATGATATAATAAATGTACGTTGTGCATTTCCTGTCATTTTATACCGTTAAAACCATTGACGTTACGGATAGACCATACGAAATTACTTGACGTTCTGACGTCACTTCCCATAAGCCATGCAATATTACCTCGTGCCGTGCGGTTTGCAACGTCACGTCCGGCAAACCATGCAATATGTAGTTTTATTGACTCGAGTGGATATGCATCTGGGCCAATCTGAAGATGTTTATTTATAGATTATATAATAATGCTTATTGTCAGATCTTGGTTCACTCGCATTGTTATAATGTGTTATCTATATAAGGTTTATAGGAAATAAAAAAACTGTTTGAACCAAATATGAAAAAGAGGCTCAGAACTGAAGAAAGTCTAAACTGAAATCGCCATCAACAAGGATAGCATTGGCAGCTGCATCAATTGCAAGACCAATGTCTGTTTCATAGAATAGTTGAAATTTTTTTCATTCATCGCCATTAACTTCCTTATCCAGTCTCTGTTTAGAGTAAATGAATTCTGTGACATAAATATATATAGTTCAGTGGTTATCATCTGGACAATTACATTATGTTAACTAATAATCTGGAAAAACGGATCCTCAAGGAATGAATTTTGACATCGTCATTTAAAGTATTCATATCAAAGTAAGTAAGGGTGCAAGCCACATTTCAAACAGAACAATTAGACTCTCTACTTTGTCAGCTAAACTCTTGAAAAAGACTGCGGGCTTACTTTCAAAAGTCTATATACCTGTGGTTTTGAATGCAAAGTAGACCTATTAGTAGCCAAAACTTGGGTCAGCTACCGATTTTAACGAATTAAGATCCGTAAAATGATTGAATTATCAAAACTGGAAGCCTCAGTCATAATGAGTAACCATTTTCTTACAAAACGTTAGAAATAATACTCCACCACACGTATTCACAGCCAATCATTCTAAGCCTTTCAGACTAAGTGATGCTGACGAATGACACGTAATGAATTTTAAATTTCTCAGTTGACATGACGCCCTGACAGACATAAGGAGCGTTGCATAATATAACGTTTGTCGAAGCCAGACACGATTGATCAAATGCTACGTATGCACAGCATTGTCTTTGTCATTGCTGTAGACACTGATGAAATTAAATAGAACATGTCATTTTACCACCAGGGTATGTACAATTGATGTAATCACAAAGCTGCAATCACCACTGCTGCCAATTACGCATTTTGTGCTATCTTTCTGTCTGGACGGGGAAAATAAGCTTGATATACCCTCTGAATCGTCTGCTGGTAGCAGTATGTTTATTCCATGATAACTAACATGCCAGTAAATAATAATTAAAGCTGCACAATCTGTAACTTTTGATATTTTCATTTTAAAAACAATGTTTCTATTTTTCAAGAACACAGTAAAAATACTAAAATTTAGATATACATTTTAGCTTTTTCGTAATAATTAACAAATTATAAGTGCCAAAACAACAGCATTTATGTTAAAAATTAACTGTCTAGAATTATTGGAGGGACGCAAATAATTACAAACAAGAGAAAATACACCTGTTTTTATAAGATAATTCACTTTTTCATGCAGTTTTCAACTGTAGAAATTAGATTTATTGTGACAACATAACTTTATTCTACTTTTGCAAATGATTTAAAAAGATTTTTTTTTCGAAAAATGTTCATAGCTACAGAGTATGCAGCTTTAAGTAACATAATTTTGGATGAAACATATCCTATTCCATACAACTTGTTCTATGAAACTTTTCCCAATATATCAAAGTAAGAAAGAGGGCAAAGATCAGGAATAGATTCAATCAAGCACTACACCTGCATCACTATTCACAAAGACTCACTGACATCAGACCAACGAAACCCCAGGGCATAGGGTCACTGACATGTGTTTTGTTTGTAAACATTATTCTGCAGATGTATGATGGGAAAAAATGCTAAAAAATCAAGGTTGGATAAAGAATGGACAACAGATGAGATGGATACATTAATCCATAATGTTTTGTTAGAACAGTCGCTATGGGATATTACCAATTCTAAGAAAGATATCCACCAAAAGACATTGGCTAAAATCTAAGAAAAAACTACATGCTGTGGGTGCTAATTGAGGAGGCGATTCTAATGAAAACGTTATAGACTTATGATAAGGGAAATAAAGTTTGATAGATCAAGATGTATCGTGTAGCGCTACAAGTTGTATAAAACAAAATGTTGATGAATCATGTTTCATGAAACTTGTTTTATCGTGTAGCCTGGACTTAAGTACAAGGGCTGCCTACACATTATCAAGTCTACAGTAATTAATATCAGTAAAGGTTGATGTGCACAGACTAGTTGATTATCATGTGTTGATTATACACTGATAATTGTCCCTCGCCTTTTCAAAGAAAAGCGAGGGGACATAGTGTTCGGCTATCCGTCTTTCCATCCTTCCTTTTGCCCCCCCTTCAAGAAGTAGGTACCTTGTGTTTACAACTCCTCCTACAAATTACTTCGATACCTTTGAAACCTTTACAGGTGTTTAGGTAATGGTCTGAAGATGTGCACATTGTTTAGAGATAAAAAAAATTCTAAGATTATTTTTGTCACCTTTTTTTTTTACATAATGAACTTAGTCATTTTTCAGGCCGAAAATGAATAGATACTACGCATCTTGTGTAAGTAACTCGTCCTAAAGGTTTTCTTCGGTTCCTTTGCAACTTAACAGGTCGTTAGGTCATTGTCTGCAGATGTGCATATTGTTTAAATGTAATCCTCAGATTATTTTTTGTTTTTGTTTTTTTCAAAAAATGAACTTAGTCATTCATCCGGCGAAAGTGAATAGATACTAGGTATCTTGTGTATGCAACTCTTCCTACAGTTTTACTCTGTGAAATTGTACATGTGTTTAGGTCATGGTCTGAAGATGTGCATATTGTTTGGAGATAATCTTCAAATTTTTTGTCACCTTGTTTTACAAAATGAACTTAGTCATTTGTCAGTATTCGCCTTGTGTATGCAACTCCTCCTATGCTAAGTTTTCTTCGATTCTTTGCAACTTTACAGGTGGTAAGGTATCTGATTCCTTTGAAAATTTACATGTGTTTAGGTCATGGTTTGAAGATGTGCATATTTTTTGAATAAAATCCTCAGGTTATCTTTTGTTACTTTTTTCACAAGTTGAACTTAGCCATTTTCAAACCAAAGTAAAAGATACTAGGTATCTTGTGTTCGCAACTCCTCCTACAGTTTTATGCCAATTGTTTTGAAACTTTACATATTTATGGCCATGATCTGTAGATTTGCATATGTTTTGGATATAATTATGTTTTGCTTGAGAATATGTTTTGTTACTTTTTTCACAAATTGGGTTTAGTCGCTTTTAGGCGTTTATAGCTATCAAGACATGAATGTGCTTAGGATAAAATTATCAGATCAAGTTTTACCTGTTTTGTGTACTTACTCCGTTTCTTGATAGCTCAAAAAATAAAGACAAAAATAAGTGGGGAACATAAATTTCTCCGAATTTGCCTGTGTGATTAAAAAGTTCAGACTTGCACTGTGACAGAATGCAGCTGCATATTTAAGGTATTTAATATTTAACAACCTATGATAAGTGTTTTTTTTTTATAAATTATTCATAGTGGGTTGAGCTTAGCATGAATATTCATAAAAAAAATGGTTAAAAAACAAGACTTTAATAGGCAAAACACTCAGCTCTATCACTCCCCCTTCCTTGGCAAGATATTTGTCAAGTTAGAAAGGGCACAATTAATGGCCTATACTTCAAAAAAAAAAAAAAAACAGGCAGGGGGAGGAGAGTGCTAAAAAGAGAATACTAGGTGTGTGTCTTTTGAGCGATTCAATATGCATTCTCAAAGCCGACCCTGGTAAACTTGATATCAAAAGACGCGAACCTTGTATTCTATTTATCAGCTTACCAAGTTGATTCACTCTTTAAACTAGCGAATATGACGTTATGATCATTTTTTGTGATGATTCAGTGTCATTGGCGACGTCATTGAAATAGTGCAACGTCAACATGACCTGATAAAGGCACATGCCGAGAGATAGACAACGTTATATCAGGCAACGTGCAACGCTTCAGTAAATATGAGAGGTAACTGAAAAAAAAAATAGTTTATCAGCCACATATATGGTATATACACTGCTTTAAAGGAACACTGGGTCTTTTGCCATTGATCACAATACAAATGCACTCATAGTCTGATTCATAGCGAGAGTTTGTTAACATGGTACGAAGGCAAACAGATGTGTCCTGTGATTAGTTTGGTTACCTATTAAGGACGATGCTTGTTGATAAAAATAAAGTAATCCCTTTCCAGAAATCTACATAGAACGCTTATTGTAAAAATGGAATTTTGTTTAAATACCCCTTTTTTCAAAACCAAATTTTAAGCCGAATTTTCAATCAAGCACCACAACAGCATCATTTCTGTACAGTCAATAGCCTTTTAATGTTGCAGAAATCATTAAGTTACGCTACTAACAAATTAGGAAGTTTCTAAAGAGTTCCAGAAAAAAATCGTCATTTTCAAGAAAATTAAAAATTACAAAATTTAAGCCATGAACTTAAGCCTCGTTCATATGCACAATATACACCCCGGTGCAAATATACACCCGGGGTGTAAATTTGCACCTGGGGTGTATTTTGGTCATATAAACGGTGTTTTATGAAAATACACCCGGGTGCAAATTAGCACCCGAGTGCGAATTTGCTCCACCTTTGTAGGTGGTGCAAATTCGGTGGAGCAAATTAGCACCCGGGTGCAGATTTGCCCCTAGGTGCAAATTGCGCACATGAACGCACCTTGTTATCACATATATACAATTTAAGCTTAGATTTTGATAAATTACCCATCGTTTCTATATGAACATGTACATGTGTATGAAAATAAACTATATAAATAGTCCCTTTATCAAACTTTAGGTCATTGCTTCTCTCTGTAGCCACTACTTCATCGGCTATGCCGGGTTGCCACGCGGCAGAACAATTGGAATATCTGGTCTATAGGCTTCGATTAGCACGATTCTATTTCCGAACAATATCTTTTCCTAACCTCAGCAATGGAAATCAGAGTTTGCCAGAACCCTGGCGCCATGCACGAGTGCATGCTATCCGATGTAAACATCGGCGAAAATGTCCCCCCCCCCCTGCATAATAACGGAGTGACCACCCTTTACGATTCATGTAATCAACGTGATGTTCAGACAGAGCAATAATTAAAATATATCTACCCTCTATCTTACCCTCCCCCCCCCCCAATTTGGGAATCCAAACCTCTTGTAGCCATTGATAACCTCGGTTGAGCCATTTCCCTTCGGAAACTTAAGAGAGATTTAGAAGGGTTCGTCAACAATTGAAGACCAAACCCGTTTCACACATTCACAAGACATTTATTTTGCTATTACGAAGAGGTTCTCAATTGTCCAGCTCTGCGCAGTACTAAGTCAAACTGTCACCAGCAGTTCAATTGAAACAACTTAACGCACGCGCGCATTCCGTTGCAGCTATTCGCGCAGTTTGTCGCAGAGCCCGTGACATTCGGAAGCCATGGATCATCAGTACATGTATAAGTCTCAAGCACTACGTCCGTCCACCTCTCTTGATCAGATAGTCATATATTTACTTAGTACCTTCTATAAGTGTCATTTATGCACCAGTCATTTGTATCCACTGCTCCCCCACCTACGGGGATGGGCGGGGATAATGATTTTCACTTTCCAGAGCCCTGGTATAAGCCCCGCCCTGTGGGGACAGACTGATGGCAACAACCCTGCTCTTTGCCCCACCCTACACAACAGAAAATCCAAGCAGGGTAAGTGTCCCAATGTTATAACCCCCACCCTTCCCCGAAACTGCGGGGGCAATCGAAAGGTTATTGTCCAGCACCTTACCCGGCTATTCCATGGCTATCCCCGTGGGTGGGGGCCGTGGATACAAGTGACTGGTGTATTATCCTCTTTAAGTATTGTTTAAATAAATAAAGCAAATAAAACCAAATGGAATTGCATTTTCTCACACGACGGTATCTTGAACTGACGTATAAGCGAATTATTCTTAATACATTGAATTTCTCCTTATATATAATAAAGTAAAACTGAAACATGTGTGATATGTTTAAAGAGCAAATCCAATAACATATGAACACAATTTATTGACATATGAACGCTACATACGGGGTAGCAAATTTACTCCAGGGTGCAATTTTGCACCCGGGAGTAAATTTGCACCAGGGTGCAAATTGTGCATATAAACGAGGCTTAAGACAGCGATTGTTTTATCAAAAACTAATATTGATTCAAGACTTTGACTATCGTAGCAAAAACGGCGAAAGAAACTTGGTTTCTGCCTTATTGTCTAGTGAAATGCATAACTTGTCTATTGGACAGGAGTTAACATTATCACCTATGGAAAATCATCAGGTGTTCCTTTAAATATTTTGAGCAGTGTATTCCGTTGTTGTGCAAGCTAAAATAACAAGTCATAAAATCTGTAACAATCATGGTTAAAGAAAAAACACACATAATATTGGATCCAATTATGTGTACATGTACTTGTGTTTTGTAAGATATCTGGCTCAAAGGTTATAAAACTATTTTCATGCTCAACTCTACTGAGTATGACATTTATCACGCTCATAAATGTTAAAATGCAAACAACATTTATTAAAAGAATAAATGAACATCTGAGAATTAAGCAAGATTTTTTTACTATTTTACATTTTTTAGCAATTTAAATTTCATGCTCAGTTGAGTTGAGCATTAAAAAAAACTTTATAACATCGGGGTTTGGGCTGGTCTCTGATTGTGCCAGATTGATCAGTAGCGTTACACCATTTATTTAATATATATATTATAATATATACTTAGAAGTTGTAAAAATGACAGTTTAATAACCTAGGACATGTAAACCACAAGCACAAAGTTGTAAGCCAGATGTTAAAGTATGTGGTTGATAAGATCACCTCTTATTGTTCAATGTAGTAACAAGGACATAAGACGGATGCAATCCATGGAGTGCAATACAAGTACAGTAAAACCTGTGTAAAATGGCTACTCTCAAAAAGACAGAAAATTGGTTTACAAGACCAATTATGTGTGTAGGATGTGGGTGGTCTTTATTGTTGATATATGTATTTTCCTTATGTTTGAGGGCCTCAAGGAAGATTGATTCGTCAATTGGGTTACTCTCACTAAATAAAGTCGTTACTTACTTACTTACTTACTTACTTACTTAATTATCGTTTAATGCAGGTCAAAAGTATTGCAGAATGCTCCAAGAGGGAGGGGGCATTCTGCAATACTTTCGACCTTCATTAAGCTTCCAGTTGTCATTAAGATCTTTATTTTGTCTATTTTGGAGCGGCCGTTTTACACAGGTTTTACTGTAACCAGCTCTTTCTCCCTCAGTGAGATAATTGCAAAACTAAACGGGGCACGAGATACTGCATTACAAAACAGGACCACCCCCCTACACACACACACACACACACACAGAGACACAAACAATATGAGAACCAATAAAAATGAATTTAAGTACCCAACGAATAAGGCTTGGCAGTAGATCCACACTAAATAACACCTTAAGTCAAGAAAGATTTTTTCGTCTGTTGCAGTGATGATTGGCGCTTTAACCCCTTTCCCACCAGTCGTCTGTTCTCTTTTCTGCTTATGTTCTTAGGTGACCTATATTGCAAATAATATGGACTCAGACCTTTGTGAAGATACATTGTATTAGTTAGGAAGCCTCCATGCGAGCTAAACAATTTTGTGTTTTTAACAACAACAGAACCTAGGGCGAAGGTTTGGTGCTAGTAAAATGCATTTTAGTCCCCCCCCCCCCCTGTGGCTTAGGCTGCTGTCCGTTCTAGGGCGGTGTTTCTGTTGTTGTTGATCTATTTTTAATGTATACTGAAGGACTTAAGAAACGCACCACCTGCTAAAATGCTAAGTTATTGTCGAAAAATTATATTTTAATTATATGAAAAATAAAATGGACAAGTCCCGTAATTTAGCTTGCATTCATTAGGAAAATCGAAATGCTGTAGTTTATGGTTGCCGTGACGTCGCGATATTTCTGAGACAACCATAATTCAAAAAAATTACAGTGTACCAATACCTTCCATAATGAGCTCAAAAAGTTTTCGAACCGATGTTTGTTCTTGAAAGCAAAAGGGAGGAAAAATCAATCATGAAGTTAAAGGCTTTTGGCAACGTTTATTTCGTCTACATGACGCAATTCAACTTTTTGACGCAATTGGCCGTTTATATCCTAAGAGACAGGAATAATCAAAAATTTTAAGTGCCACCAGATACTCATCAAACCGTCGCATAAAAGGACAAAAGTATCCGGGCATGCGAGTACGTCAATGGCCTGTTATTGCAGTTTGAAAAATAAGAATGCCCATATGCTGGCGTAAGCTAAGAAACGCTGCGCCTGGGAGTGTAATTAAACGGTTATTTCTGAAACCATTTGTGTTTTTCTATGGTTAAAACATCTGGCTACCTACTGAAAGTGTTGGATTTCGAATTGAATTAAACTCAAATTTGTCAGACGACAACTATTTAAAATCACTAACGTCGGTGTTACGTCACTATGAACAGCATGAGCAAATCGAAATTATGGCAAACATTGGTCCATTTCGTAAGGAGATAGAACATGATAGAGGAAACATCTTTTGAATCAGAATTGTGGGAAAAAGTGACTGTATAATGGTGCGTTTCTAAAGTCCCTCAGTATACTTCCCATTGTTTGTGGGGGTTTTGTGTTTTGTCTTTGTTTTGTTATGCATATTTCAGTGTTCATTCTAGTTTTGCCATCATCTTGAAGAGAAAGAGAAAGTTGGTTGCTTTGCTAGTATTGTCTTACAGATGTATTTTTACTATAAATGTTCTGTGGCTCTTCCTCATGGTGCCGTGGGTTGGTCTGCAGTTTGTGATTGTGGTATTTTCTGATCACACTCACTTACTTTTAGTGTTTGCTTCTGTGATAAAATCTAGTCTAAAGTTCACTTGAATCTATGCAGCAGGTGTAAAAAAGCAGACGATATTTTCTGGACAAAAGATATTGGCGGGATAAGGGTGAAGGATTAATGATACTTGTATTGCACTCCATGGAGTGCATCCTTCTAATGTTCTGGTTACTACATTGAACAATAAGAGGTGATCTTATCAACCACATACTTCAGCATCTGGCTTACACCTTTTTGCTTGTGGTTTACATGTAGGTTATTGAACTTTTCATGATTACGTCATTTCTTCCACTTCCAAGTATATATTGATATATAAATGGCTGTTAGTGTTCTGTGTCTCTTCCCTCACTGTGCTCTGGAATATCTCTAGTGTGTGATTGTGGCATTTACTGGTCATACTCCTTTGCTTTTTTAAGCAAAAGATAAGTGAAAGAAAATGTCGTCTGCTGCAAATTATAAGTGGCGCTGTAAAGGTTAACATTTTCGACAAGGCGTAAGATCCATTTAATCAAAGACTATCAGATTATGTAAAAAAGATTAGCAAAGCAACCGACTAAGATTGCATCAAAAACCGTTTATCTTACAAATAATTATTGGCAACTAGATGTCTTATTATAGCATCGTAAATCTAGCGTCATGGCAAATTGCTGAAATATCATCAATAATTTCCAGGCCATACGCTGCATGCCATTCTCTAGAATTATAAACGTCATACCCACCCACCTTCTTAGACCATATGCAACTGTAATGCATACTTTCCTACAGAATAGCAAATAAAGAGATGCGTGAATTATGTGCCTAATTTGCCCCCACGCCCCCTACGAGACCAAAAAATTAAATGTTCTTTTCACCAAATTCCTAATCACATTTTGTTTGTCGTGGCAATACTTATCATCTGTTAGAATATGTTTTTGGCATATGATTGGGCTCTATCTTAATTCCGCCATCAAAAGGCTCAAATTTGGTCCGGAATTACCCTTTTTTTATCTTTAGCCTAGTAATCTAATTTCATTTCTTTGTAAATAAGAATGTGCAAGCAAATTAAATGTTACTTTTAAAGGCCCAGATATCTGTCTATGAGAGGTCATTAGCTGATTAGATTAAATCACTTTCAGTATCTCGCCGGACCATAGGAGCCCAAGATGGGACTTACCTGTATAAGATTTCTTCTTTCACTAATATAAATATAAATAGTTTATCAGAAATACCTAAACCTTCATGGGACTACTTATTATCCCTTTGTTAGGAAGTCATAATCACCTCATAAAGATTAGCCTTTGATTTGTCTAGAATAGCCCCCTGGCAGTGGTACCACTTTTATAGTGTAAAAATTATGTCTTTAAAACAGAGGCAAGTATTTATCGACAAAGATGAATTTAATGTTGGAAAGAATCATTTTATGTTCAAAATAACCAATAATAACTGGCACCCATTGCATGTATATGATAGACCACTTTGCATAAAAACCCAGACGAAGATAAGGGCAGTGTATTTAATTAAAAAGGAAGTGAGTATGATCAGGAAATACCACATTCACACACTTCAGACCAATCCACGGCATCATTAGGAAGAGCCACAGAACATTTATAGTAACAATACATTTGTAAGACAATAATTGCAAAGCAACCAGCTTTCTCTCCTCTTCAAGATGATTGCAAATCTAGAATGCACACAAAGTAAAGCATAACAACACAAAGACAAACACAGAACGCCCTCAAACAACTACAAGTACATTAAACAATAGATTAACAACAACAGAACCACCGCCTTAAGTCGGTTTTTTAGAGTTACTTGATAATGCAACACATGGCACACCCTCCTTGCATCCCTAAATCTAATGATCCAGGCGGTTTAGGCTATGAGAAGAAAAGGGAAAAAACATACCAAAACCATATCAACGTGTGCGGTGGTCACATGGCACAACGACAGCTTAATGTGTTACATGTAAGTAGGGCAATTGGTTCTCAGAAGCTAATCACTGCTATATTTACAGAAGAGTTTGATAATATGAAGTAATATGAGCCAGACCATTTGATTATGGGTACTAATCGCACATGCGGGCAGTGAAGGCGCAGACGAGCCTGCGCAAATGCGTAGGCTCGTCAGAGCATTCATTGCGCGCACACACTAAGAAGAGACACGAATGAAGGCTCATGCTAAAAATAAGGCCTCTAGTCCCACTAGATAGCTGGGCAAGTATGCAGAAAGAACAAAATGGCGCATATGTGATAAGTACCCTAGTCTCATGAACTGGCTCAATTATTAGCTTTCTAACATTTAAATATGTCTTAGCCTCGATATCAGGATGGTGGTTCTAGATTGCTTCTTGAGTAAACAATTTTATCACACTAAAGTGACGGCGTATTTCACGTTAAGAGTCCGCGGAGATTATTAACCCATATAAGCCTAGCGTCCTTTTTATGGGACATAGACAAACAGTGCAGACCCAGATCAGACGCCACGGAACGTGGCGTCTGATCAGGGTACCCACTGTTTGCTAACATATTGTTCAATTAAAATTTGAGTAAAAATGAAAAATACCCTCCAAC
The DNA here is from genome assembly GCA_964019695.1 of Loripinus fragilis. NCBI lineage: Eukaryota > Metazoa > Mollusca > Bivalvia > Lucinida > Lucinidae > Loripinus > Loripinus fragilis. Next base: position 38,043,010 of record OZ026516.1, read on the forward strand.
AACCCTTAAAATGAAAATGGACTGGTCTAATTGATAATTGTGGGAAATTCCATTCGGCTTAAATGGGTTCATATGGGCCAGCACACGAAATTTTGATACTATACGCATGCGTAAAGTCAGTCTTAGAGCATGCTTCCCCAGCTATCTAGTGGAGATATAGGCCTAACGTTTGGACGGAGCATTCATCTACGTAGCTTCTATCCCAGGGGGGGTACTCTCTTTCTTTCTGTGTACGTAGGCTCGGACCCAGCATCCACCGCGCACCCCAAACAAATATCAGGAATTTCAAGCACCCCAAAAAAATATTTGAAATTTTAGCAACCCAAACCCCCCCCCCCCCATTCTGTAATTTGACCTTAAGAAAAGACCCTAAAATGCATAGAAATGACCTCTTAATATAGTCCAATTTTGTGATGACCCCCAAAAAATATCCACAAAATCTTCTTACCCCCAAAAATATTAATTTTTCTGAAAACCAAAAAAAATATTGAAATTCAAAATTTTGAACCCGAAAAAATGGACCAAGCCTACGTATGTATGAAAATATCGGAGTACCACCCCCCCTCCCTGGGGCTTCTATGTGTGTGCAACCGACTTTGGCCCTGACGAGACTGCGCAGATGCGTAGACTCGTATTAGCCTTGGCTGCTCGCCGAGGTGATAAGTACCAAAATCTCAGGTTCTGGCTTCTCATTTGGTAACAAAAGTCACTACCATTTAGAACGCGTGGCATTGTGCTTTTTAAAGCACCTTTAGCCCATATGTACGTTGGTCATCATTTTAACAGAAGCAATGTCCATGCAGAGGCTGTTGAAATTCCATGTGTGTAGGTCACTTCGAAAAATAAACTACGTAGTAGTACAAAGGAATGACATTTTGAGAGAGCGAATGTTTTCTTAAGAGAAGGAACGAATGGGCGAATGAGATGCTATCACAAATAATGTGTCCTCTAGAATTAATGTGGACATTCACTTTAACACTTTCATGGCCAGTGATAAGAGCAGCTGAAAATATCTATTGATGATGTCATCTGCTACAAGTGTGCGTGGTGACATCAAATACATTCAAACTTGCGTTAATCTTTTTTATTCTAATAATGAGCAGCCTTATCAGGTGCCACGCTGTTTGAGTACAGACAGTTCTAAAATACAACAGTAAAAGAAAATGGAGGTGTTGCTAATACCAGGGACTGATTGTTATTTCACTATTCTGGATCTACAGTTAAGAACATGAAACTGGTTTGATATGAAAGAGATCAAGTTTGAGTCTTATTCCATTGAATTTCCAAAATTAAAATAACACCATTCAGATGTTGCAAATGTATACATGCAGGCTGCAAAAGCCATTGGAGAAAATATCCTAAATGAGATTCATTCAGTGTCTGTTTGCCAAGGAACGTTCCAAGCAATTGTATTAGTCAGATGACTATTTTTTCTAACATCTCTTAGAGTGCACTGCCTTATGTCATTGCTTTCCAGTTTAGTGAAAGGTTGTTAACATTCTCCTTTTGATCGTTAGGAAGCAGTTGACATGCTTTCTGTCAACGTCGTTAACTCTTTGCATGCTGGGTAATTTTCATGATTCTGAGTATGTCTTCAAGTTAACTTTTTCATAAAATGAATCCTCAAGGAATACCATCAGAGTGTCAAATAGCTTGAATCCACATTAGTCTAACGTTTGGTCGGGCCTGATTTGAGTTCTAACTGTTTTTAAAAAGTCGCTTCTAGCGCGAAAATAGTTAAAATATATATGTGAAATTTCCAACCTGTTACATGTAATTGCAACAGCTCATTTGAACTTCTCCATGGTAACACACGAACAAACACACTTTCTCATCTTTGTTTAAAAGGTACCGTGAAACATAGCAAGAGATATCAAAAGTTTGTGTTTTAAGGTGATCTTCCTCTTATTTCAATTCGAATTTTAAACATGATTTGGCTTGATTTTTTCATTTATGGGTCACTCTCTTTAGAGTATATACTAATTCTTATAATGATAACTTGATTTGTGTGTACTTTATCACGTCGAGTGGGTGAACTTATACAATCAGATCACCCGCAACTCGAAGCATCGAGGGTGATGTGATGGTATGACCTCACCCACAAAACGTGATACTGTACGCCAGATCATACAATGTAATATGTTTATTATCACCTTTTTCTGACATTCTGATTTTAAAACAAATGTTTTGGTCTTTAACCTAGAAAATTTGCGGAAAATTGCTTTATATTTCGTTTTTTACGTTACGTCATCATGCATGTTTCTGTCTCTGGTTCCATGCTTGAAATTCAATTTACATAACTTGGCCACAAACAAGGTAACCGACGTTAGCCTCGTTTTAGAGGATAGCGATACGGAATCAGAAAACCGTAGTTCGTTGATCAAGCATTTCTGTATCAGATGGCCAGAAAACAGACAGTTCAAAAGATGAATCATTTATAGGTATATAATAAACATTCCTTTTTCACAAAATAGCCAGGAAACTGTAATATTTGTCTCCAGCAGAAGAAAAATATTTTGTCTGCAAATCAAGTATTGTCGTAATCATACGTATGGATCGGTTCTGATTCATTTTCTTATTGGTGTAATGAGTATGTGCCATTTCTTGTTTGGTAATCGCTAGGTAATAGATGTTAGCTTTGCCTATTGTGTTATTGCTTGTATGATGTCCTGTTCATTTCATTGTGATATTGTGTCAACATTACTAAGTGTATTATGGCTTGTATTATGTCTGGTTTGTTTCCATGTGGTATTTTGTCTATTTTACTAATTGCATAATTGGTTGTTTGTGTCTTGTTCGTTTCCCCGTGGTTTTGTGTCAACGTTACTGATTGTGTTTCAACCTGTATTATATCCTGTTCCAATCCCTGTGGTCCTGTGTCAACACTGCGTAGTGTGTTATTGATTGTAGCTCGTGTTATGTCACGATTATTAACGACGGTATTGCTTGTTTTATGTCTTGTTTATATCCTTGCGATCTTTTGTCAACATTGCCTATTCAGTTTTTGCTTGTATTATGTCTTTTCCATGTCCTTGTGGTCTTGTGTCAACTATTCTAAATGTGTTATTGCTTATGTCCTGTTTATTCCCTTGCGGTCTGGCGTCAACATCACTAATTTTGTTATTTCTTGCATTATACCCTGTTGATTTCCTTGTGGTCTTGTGTCAGCATTAATAATTGCGTTTTTGCTTGTATTATGTCTTGTTCATTTCCTTGTGGAATTCTTCTTGAATGATTCAGCGGAAGGGAGGAGAATAACTGTAGAAATTATTTGAGTTATTACTTGTATTATGTCCCGCCCATTTCCTTGTGGTCTTGTGTCAACATAACATGTTGGGTTATTGCTTGTATTGTGTCCTGTTTCTTTTCCTGTGGTCTTGTTTCAGCATTACTAATTGCGTTATAGCTAGTGTTATGCCCTGTTTATTTTCCTGTGGTCTTGTGTCAGCATTACTAATTGCGTTATTGCTTGTGTTATGCCCTGTTTATTTTCCTGTGGTCTTGTGTCAGCATTACTAATTGCGTTATTGCTAGTGTTATGCCCTGTTTATTTTCCTGTGGTCTTGTGTCAGCATTACTAATTGCGTTATAGCTAGTGTTATGCCCTGTTTATTTTCCTGTGGTCTTGTGTCAGCATTACTAATTGCGTTATTGCTAGTGTTATGCCCTGTTTCTTTTCCTGTGGTCTTGTGTCAACATTACTAATTGCGTTATTGCTTGTATTATGTACTGTTCCTTTCCCTGTGATCTTGTTTCAATATTACTAATTGCGGTATTGCTTGTATTGTAAAAAGTAAGGGTGCAAAGATCAGAAATTGATACATCAAGTACCACACCTGGCCCAGAATACCAATGAAAAAGTGACAAACTCACTGTTAAAGTAAGTAAAGGTGCAAAGATCAGGAAACGATACAATCAAGTACCATACCTGACCCAGGATACCAATGGGAAAGTGACAAACTCACAGTAGACACCACAAACGAGAGCCAAGAGGTCAGCCCTTTCCCAGCAGGTGACCACAAGGCACAAATAAACAGACGCGCACAAAGGTATAACAAACACAAGACAGAAAAACATAAATGATCCACAAAAGAAGTTCCACCTTTGAACGGTCATAAGAATATTTTACTGGAGGGCTTAAGCTAGTTTCACAGGGCCAACCTCACATTGTCGTGTTTAATTCCTTGAAAACTTTTGTCAACATTACCAATTCAGTTTTTTTCTTGTATTATGTCTTTTCAATATTCTTGTGGTCTTGTGTCAACTATTCTAATTGTTTTATTGCTTGTATTATGTCCTGTTTATTCGCGTGCGGTCTGGTGTCAACATCACTAATTACGATATTACTTGTAATATGCCCTGTTTCTTTTCCTGTGGTCTTCTGTCAACATTACTATTTAGATTATTGCTTGTCTTACGCCCTGTTTATTTTCCTGTGATCTTGTGTCAGCATTACTAATTGCGTTATTGCTTGTGTTACGCCCTGTTTATTTTCCTGTGATCTTGTGTCAGCATTACTAATTGCGTTATTGCTTGTATTACGCCCTGTTTATTTTCCTGTGGTCTTGTGGCAGCATTACTAATTTGTTATTGCTAGTGTTATGCCCTGTTTAATTTCCTGTGATCTTGTGTCAGCATTACTAATTGCGTTATAGCTAGTGTTATGCCCTGTTTATTTTCCTGTGGTCTTGTGGCAGCATTACTAATTTGTTATTGCTTGTATTACGCCCTGTTTATTTTCCTGTGGTCTTGTGTCAGCATTACTAATTGCGTTATTGCTTGTATTACGCCCTGTTTATTTTCATGTGGTCTTGTGTCAGCATTACTAATTGCGTTATTGCTAGTGTTATGCCCTGTTTATTTTCATGTGGTCTTGTGTCAGCATTACTAATTGCGTTATTGCTAGTGTTATGCCCTGTTTATTTTCATGTGGTCTTGTGTCAGCATTACTAATTGCGTTATTGCTAGTGTTATGCCCTGTTTATTTTCATGTTGTCTTGTGTCAACATTACTAATTGCGTTATTGCTAGTGTTATGCCCTGTTTATTTTCCTGTGGTCTTGTTTCAGCATTACTAATTTGTTATTGCTAGTGTTATGCCCTGTTTATTTTCCTGTGGTCTTGTGTCAGCATTACTAATTGCGTTATTGCTTGTATTACGCCCTGTTTATTTTCCTGTGGTCTTGTGTCAGCATTACTAATTGCGTTATTGCTAGTGTTATGCCCTGTTTATTTTCATGTGGTCTTGTGTCAGCATTACTAATTGCGTTATTGCTAGTGTTATGCCCTGTTTATTTTCATGTGGTCTTGTGTCAGCATTACTAATTGCGTTATTGCTAGTGTTATGCCCTGTTTATTTTCATGTGGTCTTGTGGCAGCATTACTAATTGCGTTATTGCTAGTGTTATGCCCTGTTTATTTTCATGTGGTCTTGTGTCAACATTACTAATTGCGTTATTGCTAGTGTTATGCCCTGTTTATTTTCCTGTGGTCTTGTGTCAGCATTACTTATTGCGTTATTGCTAGTGTTATGCCCTGTTTATTTGCCTGTGGTCTTGTGTCAGCATTACTAATTGCGTTATTGCTTGTATTACGCCCTGTTTATTTTCCTGTGGTCTTGTGTCAGCATTACTAATTGCGTTATTGCTAGTGTTATGCCCTGTTTATTTTCATGTGGTCTTGTGGCAGCATTACTAATTGCGTTATTGCTTGTGTTATGCCCTGTTTATTTTCCTGTGGTCTTGTGTCAGCATTACTAATTGCGTTATAGCTAGTGTTATGCCCTGTTTATTTTCCTGTGGTATTGTGTCAACATTACTAATTGCGTTATTGCTTGTATTTCGCCCTGTTTAATTTCCTGTGGTCTTGTGTCAGCATTACTTATTGCGTTATTGCTAGTGTTATGCCCTGTTTAATTTCCTTTGGTCTTGTGTCAGCATTACTAATTGCGTTATTGCTAGTGTTATGCCCTGTTTATTTTCATGTGGTCTTGTGGCAGCATTACTAATTGCGTTATTGCTAGTGTTATGCCCTGTTTATTTTCTTGTGGTCTTGTGTCAACATTACTAATTGCGTTATAGCTAGTGTTATGCCCTGTTTATTTTCCTGTGGTATTGTGTCAACATTACTAATTGCGTTATTGCTAGTGTTATGCCCTGTTTATTTTCATGTGGTCTTGTGGCAGCATTACTAATTTGTTATTGCTAGTGTTATGCCCTGTTTATTTTCCTGTGGTCTTGTGTCAGCATTACTAATTGCGTTATTGCTAGTGTTATGCCCTGTTTATTTTCCTGTGGTCTTGTGTCAGCATTACTAATTGCGTTATTGCTAGTGTTATGCCCTGTTTATTTTCCTGTGGTCTTGTGGCAGCATTACTAATTGCGTTATAGCTAGTGTTATGCCGTGTTTATTTTCCTGTGGTCTTGTTTCAGCATTACTAATTGCGTTATTGCTTGTGTTATGCCCTGTTTATTTTCATGTGGTCTTGTGTCAGCATTACTAATTACGTTATTGCTAGTGTTATGCCCTGTTTATTTTCCTGTGGTCTTGTTTCAGCATTACTAATTGCGTTATTGCTTGTATAACGCCCTGTTTATTTTCCTGTGGTCTTGTGTCAGCATTACTAATTGCGTTATTGCTTGTATAACACCCTGTTTATTTTCCTGTGGTCTTGTGTCAACATTACTTATTGCGTTATAGTTAGTGTTATTGTGGTATTGTGTCAACATTACTTATTGCGTTATTGCTAGTGTTATGCCCTGTTTATTTTCCTGTGGTCTTGTGTCAACATTACTAATTGCGTTATTGCTAGTGTTATGCCCTGTTTATTTTCCTGTGGTCTTGTGTCAGCATTACTAATTGCGTTATTGCTAGTGTTATGCCCTGTTTATTTTCATGTGGTCTTGTGGCAGCATTACTAATTGCGTTATAGCTAGTGTTATGCCCTGTTTATTTTCCTGTGGTCTTGTGTCAGCATTACTAATTGCGTTATTGCTTGTGTTATGCCCTGTTTATTTTCCTATGGTCTTGTGTCAGCATTACTAATTGCGTTATTGCTAGTGTTATGCCCTGTTTATTTTCCTGTGGTCTTGTGTCAGCATTACTAATTGCGTTATTGCTAGTGTTATGCCCTGTTTATTTTCATGTGGTCTTGTGGCAGCATTACTAATTGCGTTATTGCTAGTGTTATGCCCTGTTTATTTTCATGTGGTCTTGTGTCAGCATTACTAATTGCGTTATTGCTAGTGTTATGCCCTGTTTATTTTCATGTGGTCTTGTGGCAGCATTACTAATTGCGTTATAGCTAGTGTTATGCCCTGTTTATTTTCATGTGGTCTTGTGTCAACATTACTAATTGCGTTATTGCTAGTGTTATGCCCTGTTTATTTTCCTGTGATCTTGTGTCAACATTACTAATTGCGTTATTGCTAGTGTTATGCCCTGTTTATTTTCATGTGGTCTTGTGTCAACATTACTAATTGCGTTATTGCTAGTGTTATGCCCTGTTTATTTTCCTGTGGTCTTGTGTCAGCATTACTAATTGCGTTATAGCTAGTGTTATGCCCTGTTTATTTTCCTGTGGTCTTGTGTCAGCATTACTAATTGCGTTATAGCTAGTGTTATGCCCTGTTTATTTTCCTGTGGTCTTGTGTCAGCATTACTAATTGCGTTATTGCTAGTGTTATGCCCTGTTTATTTTCCTGTGGTCTTGTGTCAGCATTACTAATTGCGTTATTGCTAGTGTTATGCCCTGTTTATTTTCCTGTGGTCTTGTGTCAGCATTACTAATTGCGTTATTGCTAGTGTTATGCCCTGTTTATTTTCCTGTGGTCTTGTGTCAGCATTACTAATTGCGTTATTGCTAGTGTTATGCCCTGTTTATTTTCCTGTGATCTTGTGTCAGCATTACTAATTGCGTTATAGCTAGTGTTATGCCCTGTTTATTTTCCTGTGGTCTTGTGTCAGCATTACTAATTGCGTTATTGCTAGTGTTATGCCCTGTTTGTTTTCCTGTGGTCTTGTGTCAGCATAACTAATTGCGTTATTGCTAGTGTTATGCCCTGTTTATTTTCCTGTGGTCTTGTGTCAGCATTACTAATTGCGTTATTGCTAGTGTTATGCCCTGTTTATTTTCCTGTGGTCTTGTGTCAGCATTACTAATTGCGTTATTGCTAGTGTTATGCCCTGTTTATTTTCATGTGGTCTTGTGTCAGCATTACTAATTGCGTTATTGCTAGTGTTATGCCCTGTTTATTTTCCTGTGGTCTTGTGTCAGCATTACTAATTGCGTTATTGCTAGTGTTATGCCCTGTTTATTTTCCTGTGGTCTTGTGTCAGCATTACTAATTGCGTTATTGCTTGTATTATTCCATGTTTATTTTCCTGTGGTCTTGTGTCAGCATTACTAATTGCGTTATTGCTTGTATTATGCCCTGTTTATTTTCCTGTGATCTTGTGTCAGCATTACTAATTGCGTTATAGCTAGTGTTATGCCCTGTTTATTTTCCTGTGGTCTTGTGTCAGCATTACTAATTGCGTTATAGCTAGTGTTATGCCCTGTTTATTTTCCTGTGGTATTGTGTCAACATTACTAATTGCGTTATTGCTTGTATTTCGCCCTGTTTAATTTCCTGTGGTCTTGTGTCAGCATTACTTATTGCGTTATTGCTAGTGTTATGCCCTGTTTAATTTCCTTTGGTCTTGTGTCAGCATTACTAATTGCGTTATTGCTAGTGTTATGCCCTGTTTATTTTCATGTGGTCTTGTGGCAGCATTACTAATTGCGTTATTGCTAGTGTTATGCCCTGTTTATTTTCTTGTGGTCTTGTGTCAACATTACTAATTGCGTTATAGCTAGTGTTATGCCCTGTTTATTTTCCTGTGGTATTGTGTCAACATTACTAATTGCGTTATTGCTAGTGTTATGCCCTGTTTATTTTCATGTGGTCTTGTGGCAGCATTACTAATTTGTTATTGCTAGTGTTATGCCCTGTTTATTTTCCTGTGGTCTTGTGTCAGCATTACTAATTGCGTTATTGCTAGTGTTATGCCCTGTTTATTTTCCTGTGGTCTTGTGTCAGCATTACTAATTGCGTTATTGCTAGTGTTATGCCCTGTTTATTTTCCTGTGGTCTTGTGGCAGCATTACTAATTGCGTTATAGCTAGTGTTATGCCGTGTTTATTTTCCTGTGGTCTTGTTTCAGCATTACTAATTGCGTTATTGCTTGTGTTATGCCCTGTTTATTTTCATGTGGTCTTGTGTCAGCATTACTAATTACGTTATTGCTAGTGTTATGCCCTGTTTATTTTCCTGTGGTCTTGTTTCAGCATTACTAATTGCGTTATTGCTTGTATAACGCCCTGTTTATTTTCCTGTGGTCTTGTGTCAGCATTACTAATTGCGTTATTGCTTGTATAACACCCTGTTTATTTTCCTGTGGTCTTGTGTCAACATTACTTATTGCGTTATAGTTAGTGTTATTGTGGTATTGTGTCAACATTACTTATTGCGTTATTGCTAGTGTTATGCCCTGTTTATTTTCCTGTGGTCTTGTGTCAACATTACTAATTGCGTTATTGCTAGTGTTATGCCCTGTTTATTTTCCTGTGGTCTTGTGTCAGCATTACTAATTGCGTTATTGCTAGTGTTATGCCCTGTTTATTTTCATGTGGTCTTGTGGCAGCATTACTAATTGCGTTATAGCTAGTGTTATGCCCTGTTTATTTTCCTGTGGTCTTGTGTCAGCATTACTAATTGCGTTATTGCTTGTGTTATGCCCTGTTTATTTTCCTATGGTCTTGTGTCAGCATTACTAATTGCGTTATTGCTAGTGTTATGCCCTGTTTATTTTCCTGTGGTCTTGTGTCAGCATTACTAATTGCGTTATTGCTAGTGTTATGCCCTGTTTATTTTCATGTGGTCTTGTGGCAGCATTACTAATTGCGTTATTGCTAGTGTTATGCCCTGTTTATTTTCATGTGGTCTTGTGTCAGCATTACTAATTGCGTTATTGCTAGTGTTATGCCCTGTTTATTTTCATGTGGTCTTGTGGCAGCATTACTAATTGCGTTATAGCTAGTGTTATGCCCTGTTTATTTTCCTGTGGTCTTGTGTCAGCATTACTAATTGCGTTATTGCTAGTGTTATGCCCTGTTTATTTTCCTGTGGTCTTGTGTCAGCATTACTAATTGCGTTATTGCTAGTGTTATGCCCTGTTTATTTTCCTGTGGTCTTGTGTCAGCATTACTAATTGCGTTATTGCTAGTGTTATGCCCTGTTTATTTTCCTGTGGTCTTGTGTCAGCATTACTAATTGCGTTATTGCTAGTGTTATGCCCTGTTTATTTTCCTGTGATCTTGTGTCAGCATTACTAATTGCGTTATAGCTAGTGTTATGCCCTGTTTATTTTCCTGTGGTCTTGTGTCAGCATTACTAATTGCGTTATTGCTAGTGTTATGCCCTGTTTGTTTTCCTGTGGTCTTGTGTCAGCATAACTAATTGCGTTATTGCTAGTGTTATGCCCTGTTTATTTTCCTGTGGTCTTGTGTCAGCATTACTAATTGCGTTATTGCTAGTGTTATGCCCTGTTTATTTTCCTGTGGTCTTGTGTCAGCATTACTAATTGCGTTATTGCTAGTGTTATGCCCTGTTTATTTTCATGTGGTCTTGTGTCAGCATTACTAATTGCGTTATTGCTAGTGTTATGCCCTGTTTATTTTCCTGTGGTCTTGTGTCAGCATTACTAATTGCGTTATTGCTAGTGTTATGCCCTGTTTGTTTTCCTGTGGTCTTGTGTCAGCATAACTAATTGCGTTATTGCTAGTGTTATGCCCTGTTTATTTTCCTGTGGTCTTGTGTCAGCATTACTAATTGCGTTATTGCTAGTGTTATGCCCTGTTTATTTTCCTGTGGTCTTGTGTCAGCATTACTAATTGCGTTATTGCTAGTGTTATGCCCTGTTTATTTTCATGTGGTCTTGTGTCAGCATTACTAATTGCGTTATTGCTAGTGTTATGCCCTGTTTATTTTCCTGTGGTCTTGTGTCAGCATTACTAATTGCGTTATTGCTAGTGTTATGCCCTGTTTATTTTCCTGTGGTCTTGTGTCAGCATTACTAATTGCGTTATTGCTTGTATTATTCCATGTTTATTTTCCTGTGGTCTTGTGTCAGCATTAATAATTGCGTTATTGCTTGTATTATGCCCTGTTTATTTTCCTGTGATCTTGTGTCAGCATTACTAATTGCGTTATAGCTAGTGTTATGCCCTGTTTATTTTCCTGTGGTCTTGTGTCAGCATTACTAATTGCGTTATAGCTAGTGTTATGCCCTGTTTATTTTCCTGTGGTCTTGTGTCAGCATTACTAATTGCGTTATTGCTTGTATTACGCTCTGTTTATGTTCCTGTGGTCATGTGTCAGCATTACTAATTGCGTTATTGCTAGTGTTATGCCCTGTTTATTTTCCTGTGGTCTTTTGTCAGCATTACTAATTGCGTTATTGCTTGTGTTATGCCCTGTTTATTTTCCTGTGGTCTTTTGTCAACATTACTAATTGCGTTATTGCTTGAATTATGTCTTGTTCATTTCTCTGTGGTCTTGTGTCAACATTACTAATTGCGTTACTGCTTGTATTATGTATTAGTGATCTCGTGTCAACATCACTTATTGCGCTATTGCTTGCAGTATGTCCTGTTCATTTCCTTGTGGTATTTTGTAAACATCACTAATTGCGTTAATGATTTTATTATGTCCTGTTCATTTCCTTGTGGTCTTGTGTAAACGGTATTAATTGAATTATTACTTGTATTATGCCCTGTTCCTTTTCTACGGTCTAGTGTCAACATTACATGTTGTGTTATTGCTTGTATTATGTCTTGTTTATTTCCTTGCTGTCTTGTGTCAACATAACGTATTGTGTTTTTGCTTGTATTACGCCATGTTCATTTCCCTGTGGTTTTGTGTCAACAATTCGTATTGTGTTTTTGCTTGTCTACGTTAAGTTCCTTTCCCTGTGATCCTTTGTCATCATTACGTGTTGTGTTATTGCTTGTGTTATGTCCTGTTTATTTCCCTGTAGTCTTGTGTCAACATTAATATTGTATTATTGCTTGAATTACCGAAATGTATGTCGTATTGTTTTATCTGCTGTCTTGTGTCATCTTTACTTGTTGTGTTATGGTTTGTATAATAAAATTTTAATTATTGAGATTTAGTAATTTGCTTGTATTATGTATTGCTTATTTTCCAGTGGTCTTGTTTCAAGTGTACTTATTGTGTTACTGCTTTTATAATGCTTTGCTGATTTCACTGTATTCTTGTGTCAGCTCGTAGTATTTTTGTTACCTCTGGTATAACAATGTATGTCCTGTTCGATTCCTCGTAATCTTGTGTCAAAATTAATCTTTTGTGTTATTACTTGTATAACGTAGTGTTCACTTCCCTGTGGTCTTAAGTCAATTTTACTTATTGTGTTATACAAATGACCCACAAAAACCACACACAATGAGAACAACAGTGTTATTGCTTATATTATTTCTTGTTAGTTTCTTTATGAGCTTGTTTCAATTTTACTTATTGTCTTATTGTATGCACTATGTCTTGTTCATTTCCTTGTGGTTGTGTGTCAACTTTACCTATTTGGTTATTGTTTGTATTATGTCTTATTTGTTAACTTTGTTCTTTTGTTTTCTTTACCAATTTTGTCGTTGCTTGTATTATGTCCTGTATCATGTCCTATTCGTTTCTCTGTTATCTTGTGTCAAAGTTACTTACTTCGTTATTGCTTGCATCATATATTGTACATTTCCATGTACATATGGTCTTGTGTCTAGTTAACGTTTTGCTTTATTGTTTATTGTAAGTTTCCCTGTGGCATTGAGTTACTTTCTCTTGGTGCCTTTGGTTGATCATTTTCAGGTTATATTAATATTTTGCTGTTTTTTTTATCTGAGTGTGGCATATCTCGGTGATATCCACCTTAATAAGACGACATGATTGGTTTGTTTGTTTATTTGATTCTTAACGTCCCAGTCAACAATTTTTCAGTTATGTTAAGGCGGGATTTCCTGGGTTGAACCATTACTAAGAAAGGATAAATGTGTCTAGCTCAAGGGCACAAAACAGTGACGCCTGTGAGGCTCAAACCCGCGGTCCCTCGGTCTCGAGTCAAGCACTCTACCACTGAGCCACTGTACTCCCTACCTACAATACAATTGACACGCCAAGGATGTCATCTGGAATTTTCATATTTTGACTTTTCGGGGAATAAACTTGTTATAAATGCTTCGGTCAATGTTCTGTGATTATCATCAGCCCAATGCGTAGGCTTTTGCCCTGGAGGATATTAATCGAAACATCTTTAACTTAGTATAACAAAATAATGTCAGATTGACCTCTATTTTTTAGCAAACTGTACAAGTGTAAGTGCGCCCAGCGAAGACTCTGATCAGCCTGCGTATTCGCGCAGTCTGATCAGAGTCTGCATTAGGCACTCAATGGGGAGACAAGATCCCAGTGATTCTTCAGACGAACAGCAAAGACTCTGTCAAAACTGAGTGGATGCGCAGGTTGATCCGAGTAGTCACTTTACGCACATGTCACATTATACTTTATGTTGGACACGGTCTCATTTATTTAACAAGATAGGACTTAGTTTAAACATGTATTCATTAGTTCAGTAATTTGCAGCCTCTATAATTCATCAATGCGATAGTTCATGTATACATCCATTTAGCTTTTTCATAAATAGCCACTCCGGGCTTCAATGTTTTCATTGGAAAGAGAATGTTGTTTTTTGTTTGTTGGTGGCGATGCTTTACACCACAATCATCATTTTTTCTGTCATTATGGGACGTTATCTGGGCTGAACCAGTACTAAAGCATAGGATTAAGTGTATTGCTCACGGACATTACACAGTGCCTCCAGTGAGGCTCAAACCAGCGATCCATCAATTTCAAATCGAGCACGAGCGCTGAGGTCCTCGCAAGAGAATGTCCATAAATTAGTAGACATAAAAGATAGTACACCTTGCATTGTCGATGATGCACAAAAATTGTGAATTTCCATTACTTAATCGAAAAAGTTGCCTCTTTCTTATTCGAAACTAATCACATAAAATGTGAATTCTGATGATTTTATTTATTTTAAAAAATGAGATTTTGTAATTTCCAGCAAATCTCGAAAGAAACTGGTTTTAAATTTTATTAAATACAAAATCTCAACTACTTTAATTTTGAAATACATTCAACTGTATTGATTTACCTGAACCTGTCAGCATAATTATAACAGAAGATGTTACAAATATAACATTTAATTAAACATCTAATCTTTAAACATTTCGCGCGACTATTGAGTAAAACACAGCTGTACGAGGCACTGCAACTGCTATGCTGAAAGTCACTAACATTTTATCTACAATCCTAAAACAGCTGACAACCGGTTTCACACCGTACAACCGTTTGCTTTGATGACAGGTTACTAACAATGGTGACAGATGCGGGATTTTATGTCCAATGAAGGGTTGGTTATAAATTTCAGTTGGCAAATTGTTAGAGAGGCCCTCTGGCACTCTGTGGTGGATAAGTACACTTGTTAGTGCTGAGAAATCCTACAGAAACAAGCTGACGTTATGTCTCTCACAAATAAAGCCACACTTGATCATCTTTTCAGAGGTTTCCTGAGAAAAGTCACAAAAACGGTTATCTGTTCAGGTTGTACGTCTCTCCGTCAAAGTCTGCTGCCTTTATCTACAGATTAATTTTGAAGTGGCTGTCTTTAATGACAGGTCATGAATTATAGTGGCTAACATTGGTGAAATGCATAATTATAGAAAGTTACTTTAAAACAACATATTTCCGAAGCCTTTGGTCTCAACTGAGAGCTTAAATGATCTTCCATATTGCATTTAGGTCAAAATAATCTTAACTGTCAGTTGGTGTCTAACTTACAATGACATCACAGAATTATATTTTCAATGGGTACTGTCTTTAAACGTTCTGGAAATATCCAATATTTTTCAGAAATTTATCACATTTGATTTCGGATGGTTGTTTTCAGCCTTGCACACTAGGAATTATCCCAAAGGTTTATATAAGATGAATACTATTCCATGGAGGGCTTCTTGGCTAATCAGGAAAGGCTCTGATCACTAAGGTCATTGCATGACAATAGTTGTTTGTTGTATACCCCAATTTTGCTCATCAAGCTAAAAAAATCGGTGGGGTTCTGTTTTTTTGCAGACCATTTTATTCGTGGCGAAGTATCTGATAAATTATCAAATTGTTAATTTCTTTTCAGGTATGTCCACAATAAAAAATATCAATGTCATTATGTAATTCAACGCAATGTTACTAAATTAACAAGAAAACAATTTTATTGTGGAACAACCTTTAGATAAAGACTCAGACAAAAATTTAGAACCCTAGTCCAGATGGATATGCCAGCATGGGAACATATATTAAAGGCTCTGTTTATATGTGATAATTAAGTCCCAAAACCTCACGTGATGGCCTATATATAAACTGTTCGACGCGAAGTGGTTAATTTCAATGTCTATCATGACCAAACGTAAATAATGTGAACATCTTGTCAACAGACAGTTTTAAAAAATTTGGCTCAAGATAGTTTGTCAAACATTTTACAGTTTGGGAAACAAGTCAATACCTCTTAAAATGTTTATTCATAGTTTGATGTTACTCCCATATTTTGTCCCCTCTTTGCCTCAGTAAATTGATTGCAAAACTAGAAAGGACACAACCGATCATTTTTTGAGAATTGGTCCTTGTTTTTAATGTAGTTTTCTGTGTTCTTTCTTGTTTGCAATCATCTTGCCAAGGAAGAGAGAGTGGGCTGATTTGTTTTAATTGTGTTATTTCTGTCGTGTGGCTCTCTTTGTACTGTAGTTTTTCTTCGTGTTACCGTGGATGGGTCTGTGGTCAGTGATAACGGCATTTCCTTGCCTTACTCACCTGTTGATGTTTTTACATTCAAGGCTTTGTAATAAGTTAATATTTTTTTCCAAATTGTGTGAACTCGATCTAATTTATTGCTACCATTCACTGATTTTAAAGCTACTTCTCTAGAACGATTTATCGGATCATTATTAGTAGCTTTAGTGTGTTTTTTCGAATGGTGTTGAGTTGATTTCCTTGTATTGATACTTTTGGCATCTTCTCCAAACCGTTTGATTGGGACAAATGGTCTATGGAAAATTGGGATCACTCGATATTTAATATTGTCGTGATGGCAGCTTTACAAAAATGTGTCCTGTCTCGAGCAAACCTGTACTTGCTGGATGCTGACAACAAAGATACAAATCAGCCTGGGCATTTGCGCAGCTGATCAACACCATTGTTTTTCGCTCTGCTGAAATAATACTAGCTTAACTTGCTACATACAAAGACAATATTCCAGCCAGTCTATGTAGATAAATATTCTAAATTGAGCATTTCCTGATCACAAGCCCCCAAAGACAGGGTTTTCTCATGATGGGGCCAATAGTTTAGTCAATATAATATGGGCCAGTGCACGAGATTTCGGTACTTATCGCATCAGCGAACATCAGAGACGCATGCGACTCGCCAGGGCATTCGCTGCTTGTATGCACAAACCATGGATAAAGATGAAGGCTAAGACAAAAATAAACCTTTAGCTTTGCTAAATACGTCAACATGGGCGTTTCTTAGATGCACTTACGAATATGAAATCTCATGTGCTGGCCCAAATATACTTAAAGCCATTAAAAACGCAACTGGTACAAGTGTTATTTTTCCTGTAAATATCAGCTTGATACACTTTGTCTTTGTACTAACAAGCGTCCCTAATGTAGGAGTAACGTTTTACCAAAACTTGAGCTCAATTGCACACTTCTGTCAAAAATTTTGGTGAAAAATGACAAATTCATCAAATTTTTTCGTAACCATATTAAATCTTGAAATTGGATTCAATTTCAGCGTGCAAGTACTGTGTTTTACTCAAACAAAAAAAAAAAAAAAAACGGTTTACAACACAAAATTCACTTTGCTGGAAGGGCTAAAATTTATGTTTTAAACTTTAATTTCTGTGAAATTTCCCCAAAATTTGAGAAATCACTAAAGCTTCAGTTAAACTGAATCATTTAAAAATTGGCATACGTAAGTTGTAAGGTCATAACCTATGGTTATCATTCATCGCAAAATTTACCGTCGAAAGCGTCACATTTTCGTTAACTTCCGGTTTTCATGCTGAAACTTTGATGACCATTTTGAAGGTCAAAACTTCAAGACAAAAAAATCTGTTATGTGTGCATAGAAAGTAGAGCAATGTTGAAGTTTTCCGAAAGTTTGAATCCAAAAGAGCCATTCATAATGAAGATCTGATATCCAGATTAATAAGGTGATTTTGCAGTTTTTGTGATGAAGTTCGGGTTGTGTCCCTTTATCAAAAAATACAGCCTGGCTTATCTGGACGGCTTTATCTGCACCAAAAGAGTATTGGCTTGATATCGCGACCATAGGTTTATGCTTTTATTTTATTAGAATGATAAAATAGCATTAAATCTCGAGTATGGTTTTACTGTAAAAGTTGCGTTTTTACTGGCGTTAAGTATATAATATAGAGATCGAATCTTGTGTATTGCATACCCACATCGTACAACTGGCTGCTTTGATGACAGGTTACAAACAATGATGACAGATACGAGATTCTATGTCCAATGAAGGGTAGGCTATAATTTTCGGTTGGCAAAATTGTTAGAGAAGCCCTCTGGTACTCTATGGTGGATGAGTTGGTATCGAGGGACCTAACAGAAGCAAGCGGAGTTAGCTGACGTTATACCTCTCACAAATAAAGCCACACTTGACCATCATTTCAGAGGTTTCCCAGGAAACGTCACAAAAAAATGGTTATCTGTTCAGGTGGTGCGTCTCTCCATCAAAGATGAAAAGTAGAGAAAAAACGGCTGCCTTTATCTACAGATCAATTTTGAAGAGGCTGTCTTTGATGACAGGTCATGAATTTTAGTGGCAAACATTAATGACAGGTCATACTTATGGAAAGTTGCTTTAAATCAACATATTTCTTCAGCCTTTGGTCTCATCCGAGAGCATAAATGATCTTACATATTGCTTTCATGTCAAAATAATCTTATCTGTCATATGGCTAACTGATATTGAGCATAGGTAAACAGTCTAAATCCTGCCAAGACCCTATAAAAACAGGGTCTTTACTGCTTCTTAGAGGATATAGATACAAACAATAAGCTCAAAATGTACATCTAGATCAGTTAGATGACAAATGGGCATATCCACTTTTCAGTAAAATCTTGAGTTTTGTAATACATGTATCAGTTATTTCACGTTTGGATTTTTAGGACAGGGTTTGGTTTGGGTTGTGCGACTTCCTGATTACTGCTCATGTTATTATTGTTCAAAGAAATACAAGTACCTTGTGACAAAATTCCACTTCCCATATATGAATCAACAGAAAGTTGTGAATCACTGTTACAGGTTGAATGGCAACCTGATATATTCCCACAGCAAAATATTTTTAGCCTCGATTATGGTATGCAAGTTGACATCATGTGATGTTGAAACTAAACAGGCATGGTGTCTTCTTGCGTCTTGGCTGTGTTGTGCCTTGGTGATCAATGTATTTGTTTTACATATTTTGACAGTCGGGATCCATCGATAGGGATCAATCTAAGGGGTCCTCAAACTTTAAATATTCCAAATTGTGATCCACCGCCAAAATCTGTTGAACAAATACTTTGGTTACTTAAGCACAAGACAATAGATAACAGTCAAAACACCAGTAGCTACCATGCCTATTTAGCTTTCAACATCACATGATGTCAACTTATACCATAGCAAAGCTGAAAAAAATTTGCTGTGTGGAAAGATCAGGATATTTTCTGTTGCCATTCAGCCTGTAACAGTGATTCACACTTTTCCGATGATTTGTATAGGGGAGGTTTAATATTGTCCCCCGGTACTGGTACTGCAAGGAGAAAAATAACATGAGCAATGACCAGGAAGTGGCAAACCAAACCCTGTCCTTAAGGTCAAGACTTACATTTTGAGTTCATTTTTTGTTTCTATATCCTCTAAGAAACAGTATGGACCCCGTTTCTACAGTGTCTAGTCTGGATCTAGACTGTTTACCTATGCTCAATATCAGTTACACAATATCAAAAACTAAAACATGTCACAGGCAACGACAGTCTTGTAAAAATGCGTTTTAGTACTATTTCCTTTTCAATGATTTGAAGTTATATGATGAACTACCGAACGAATTTTCTTAACACCCTTTACACTCGAACCCTGTGTATGCTAGAAGCAGAGGCTCGTCTGAGCCTTCGCTACTCGCCGATGCAATATTTACCAAAATCTCGCTTACTCGTCCACATGACACAACTTACATGGGCCAGTACATGTACAGTAAAACCTGCCTTAAGCGGCCACTCAAACACAAGACCAAAATTGTTTTTCAAGACCGATTATCGCTTAATGCAGGTCAAAAGTATTGCAGAATGCTCCCTTTTTAGCATTCTGCAATACTTACGACCTTCATTAAGCTACTAATTGCCATTAAGACTTTTTTTTATCTAGTTTTGAGTGGCCGCTTAGGACAGGTCTTACTGTATACATTATCGCATGGAGATAATAACGCAAAATCAAAGAAACAGTAAAAAAAGAAGGCACTTACTCAAAGAATTCAAGGCTTTCTTCCATGTAGTAGGGGAAACTGGAGTCCTGGAACGAGCTCTTGAAGTGTGTATTCATGTTGACGGTAGCAGGAAGATAGGGTCCTATCTTCTTTAAATTTAAAACGAGCCCTGTGTTATTATTTTATAATATGTGACCAGCACACCAGCCTGCACATCTATGACTTTATTAGTGATCCCTGTATTTCGAAGAAGTCAAAATGTTCAGTAATATTTCAATTTAATAACTTTGTTCTCACAGAGATATTTCTGATTAGTTGCCACAATCCTATTTACTGCTGGAAACACTATGACTAAAACACAATTTCGCAGGATGCGACAGATTCACTGGCATGTCCGAGTCTTTGTCTCGCTCTGTACACTGAGTCTTGCGGATAGATAGAACAACAAAATAACATTTGTTTACCCTTATGATTGATTTAATGTATAATTTAACTTTCCTGATAACCCCGGAATATCAATATGATTAAATTTTACTTCTATAAATGTCTATTTTGCATTTGAATTTAGCATTCGTTGCATAATTGTGTAAGTTACTTTAGACATCAAAGAAAACACTTGGTTGCATTGCATAGGCTAAATACTAAATTAATATCTGATTCTCCATCCTGTGGATGCGTTTCTAAATGGTAGAAATACTTTATTTGTTTAAGTACTTGCATTTGTATTTTAAATATTATTGCCACAAGAGATGGCAGTGATTACCAATGAATTGGCATCAGCTGCTCAACATGCAACATCAAATGCTCAACATACTTTTTAAAAGCATGTTGAGCATATAGTGCTCATGCATGTTAAAATATTTTGTTAAACTGTCCATTACATGTTATGTACTCAGCATGTTTCACTGCTCAGGGTGCTTTTAATGCTCAAGCCAACATGTTGAAAATATTTATTTTTAAAATACATTAGCACGATAGGCGCAACATGCTTTTTAAAAGCATGTTGAACATATGGTGCTTATGCATTTTTAAAGTATTTCTTTAGAAATTCAATCATGCTTTCAATGCCCAGCATGCGGTCAATGTTCAGGATGCTTCCAATGCTCAGGATGCTTTCTATGCTCAGCATGCGTTCAATGCTCAGGATGCTTTAAATTCTCAAGCCAACATGTTTCAAGAGAGCTGTGACTATCCTAGAGGAAATATCGTTCGCTCCAACTGCGCTTCACCTGCTAGTGGTCAATCCATGTGTGACAAACTTTCACTGCTCAGATAGCTTATAATAACTCTTCAAACACCAATAGTAACAGTAGCTGACGATATGTTTCCATTATTGGCCATGAAAACGGAAAGTCGCATGGATGCAATTTTTTGCGACTTAGCCTTTGTCCTACTGAACCAGGATTTATCCTTTTTTGAAAACACTGCTGAACCTGATCAACTAGCTTCTGACCCTTAAAGTGCCCAAATAATTTGACATTGCTAAAGTCATTGACATGCTTAGCGACTTAGCCCTCGTCCTGCTGAACCCGGATTTGTCATTTTTTGATAACACTTTAGATGCAGATCAGATGGCTTCTCAAGAAGCCATCTGATCAAGATCGACACTGTTTTCACTTTGATTGTACTTACATGCTTAAAACTGGAATGCTGCAGGTTAACAGGATAAAAATTAGGGAGGAGAGTAGTACATAAAATATCCAGCATGACTAGAGTTATCAAAAAGGACCAGCCAATACAATTATGGTACGTATCCAACTAACATTAGCAGTTACTTTTCAAAAGTATATGTAAATACAGCTATCTAGTGGGGCTAGCAGTGTATCGTTAAGTCTGAGCTTTCGGTTACTTTTATACTTTGTGTATGCGAGCAGCAAAGGCTCTGGGGTGACTGTGCGGATGCGCAGTCTCGTCTGAGCATTTGGTGCTCTTCGATGCGATAACTACCAAATCTCATGTACTGGTCCAATTAGGCTTGGTATTCAAGGAGAAAAGTCTGCAAGCAGAAAGGCAGGATCGAAGTTACAATTATACATGTAGTTCAAAACGCGTCGTGTGTATGCAGAGTCTATATTATTTCTATAACTGTAACTATGAACATTTTTCGAAAAAAATTATTGTCTTTTTAAATCGTTTTTTATAATAGAATTAAGCTATGTTTTCACAATAAACATGTTCAGTACAGCTGAAAACTGCATGGAAAAGTGATTTATCTTATCAAAACAGGTGTTTTCTCTTGTTTGTAATTATTTACGTCCCTCCAATAATTCTAGACAGTTGATTTTAAACATAAATGCTGTTGTTATGATAGTGATAATTTTTTAAAGCCCCGTTCTCACTGTCCCTTTTTAAGGTGCCGGTTCATCCCGGTTTGA
Organism: Loripinus fragilis; assembly: GCA_964019695.1. Taxonomy (NCBI): domain Eukaryota; kingdom Metazoa; phylum Mollusca; class Bivalvia; order Lucinida; family Lucinidae; genus Loripinus; species Loripinus fragilis. The sequence goes on from OZ026516.1 coordinate 38,065,028, forward strand.
TGATCCGGGATTAACCGTGATGAACCGTATCACAACCGTGGCGGCACCGTGGACAACCTTGGAGATCCGGGATGAACCGTGTTGTACCTGCTCATGTCCCCGGCTGTTTTAAAATGTTTAAAACAACCGGGACTCACCGGGAGTATCCGGGAGTAACTGGGAAGGCTGTCAAATACCGTGATAAACCGGGAAGACGCCGGGAGCAACCGTGTCTCCACCCGGACGGCGTCGGGGCGATACCGGCGCAATCCGAAAACATCCGTGTCTCCACCGTGATAAATCGTGCGGTTCCTCTGCCTATGTATATGTAATAAAATGTAAAATAAAAATGAAGAAATCACTCCTGCTGCCCCTGAAATGAAAGTGGATTCATCCAAATGATAAGGATGGGAAAGTCCATTCGTCACAAGTTGGTTAAATTGTCAGCAGTATAAATGTGCTCATTTACAAAGCTTATGAATAAATGCACTTATAGTAACTGAAGAGTCAATCATATATGAGCCAAAACATGAGATTTCCAACAATCTGGTATTTGCCATTTGCAAAGCCTCAGATCAGCCTGCGCCTAGGCGCAGTCTGATCAGAGCCTTTGCTAGTCGCTTGATTATTCTATGACCGTTAAGCTACTGACCGAACAACTTCAAAGTTTAATTGGGGACTGCACAGGCTTGTCTGAGTCTACACTTCTCAAAATATCACACTGTTGGAAATCACATGCCCCGCTCAAAGTGTTTATATATTTTTACGAAAAAGCAAGACAATCTGGGCCTAGAATTACAATGTATCCTTAAAGTTAAGGAGTACTTAAGTTTAGTATTGAATTTCCAGGATGCGAAAAATAACGTTTCCAAACTGATTAAAACCAAAATAGTTTCATTTTTTCTGTAGATCACAATGATATCTTTGACCATGAGTACTGCATCGGTCTTGGCAATTTATTAAGCATTTAATGTACACGTTGAAGTATCAATACTTAAATTAAGTCTTCCTTAACTTTAAGGGGGCATTGTAATTCTGGGCCCAGATCAACAACATTTAAACCTCGTCGTAAGAAAACGGGTCTGCTTCTGCTTATTTGTCATGCAAATGAGCTGCGAGGTTACTAGGCATTTGCTTTCGTTTCACAGATCATGATTCCTCTAGTAACTCCGACTAACTCGTATATGGCTGTACAGTCCAATTTGTGTCATAACTGATATGCGATAGAGACAGAAGAAAACTGATGTTACTCCACGTTTTTATCCTGGTTTTATAGTGTAGAGTAGCACCGGGACGCAACCGTGGCCCTACCGGCATGTAATCGTGGTGCAACCGGCAGTTACCGGGACATCCCCGTAAACAGCCTGGGTAACACCGGGGGATACCGGCACGAACCGTGGCTCCACCGTGCTGCACCGTAAGTGCTCCGTGGTGAACCGGGGATCAACCGGCGTCTTGCTTTCTCGAGAACCGGGGTTATACCGGGGTAACGTCGGCAAGGTGAGAACGCAATTTATTTTTATGAAATGTGTCCCGGTGCATCACGGTATACCGGCTGTCCTGCATCGGGATGAACCGTGGCTACATCGGCACAGTGAGAATGGGGCTTTAAGATTTACGAAAATGGTAAAATGTATACCTGAATTTGAGTATTTTCTATGTGTTCTTGAAAAATAGAAACTTTATTTTTAAAATTAGAAGATCAAAAGTTACAGACTATGCAGCTTTAATTAAGTGCCAACCTTTCGCATTAGGCAGATACGGGATTTGGGTAGTCTCTTGGTCAATGGTGTATAAAAACACAGTGGACTGTCGTTAGCTCGACGTCCACAGATGCAGCGCTTTCACATTGAATTATCAGAAGTTTGAATTAACGAAGATTTGACTAAAAAGGAAATACAAAGTATAAGAAAATATAACTAAAATTGATTTCATTGTATTTGCATTATTTCCTATCTAATTTTGTTAACACTTAAAGTGATCGATACCAATTAAACTCCAGCTGTTATGTTTTTAGAACTAAATTTTCGCGATAACTTTTTTAATTTTCAATTTCAGTTAAATGTGTTCGCTATGAAATTTGTAGAGGAGACTTAGCGCCAACTCCTCCACAAAGTTCGAAGATTTTTGTGGACAGAAGGGGTGGTCTCAAAATATTCGTAAGCGGTAAATTGGTTGTATACTCAGAATTTATCGTGCATTTGCGAAGTAACTTTAAGCATGCTCATTTATAGGAGCACAAAAGCTAGGATGTCGCTTGACTCGTATGCACGTTTTTAGATTACCCCACTGGCATAACGCACGAGCGAATCATGAAATTTGGACAGGCATTCATCACTTTTAGTAGACGCAATGTAACGTTTCGACCGGCATCTTAGACTTGGTTTATTTGTGCTTTAATTTGTTTAAAATGTTCAAAGAATGAATCTATGCACAGTGTGAACTGCAGCGTTTCGATAGTCTTATATCACCATGGGTAATAGTCTAGAGCAATGGCGTGCAAGCATCGGTCTATTCAACAGTAAGTGTGTAATTAAGCAAAGGGTCATGGTTAAGGTGTCTATGGCTTTCATATTTTACTACATGTCTTGTTTACTTAAATGGGCTGCTTGTTCTTGTAAATTATTATCAAATGTTTTTAACGATATCGTGTGTAATTTGTTTTTTAAGATAGTGCTTATCTTGTTACTCTTGGAGGCTGGTGACATAGAAATGAACCCTGGACCTGATACTATTAATAGCTCTCTTTCTTTTTTGCACAGCAATATTAGAAGTATACGCAATAAGTTTGATTATATAACAGAGAACTTTCTAGATTTTGACATATTATGCTTCACGGAATCTCATCTAGATGCTAACATAACAACAGATTCACTGATTATGTCAAGCAAATATGATATTCCCTATCGAAAAGATAGAACGAATCATGGAGGAGGGCTGTTAATGTATTTGTCCTGTGGACTTGCACATACTCGAATGATAGATTTGGAGACATTCTGGAATGAGTCAATTTGGGTTGAAATTAAGCTAAATAGGGAAAGCTATCTTATTGGTTTATTTTATAGTCCGCGAACAGCAGATGCAGTTTTCTTTGACGCCCTTAACAAAAATATAGAAAGGGCTCTAGACATTACTAATAATATTATAATTTTGGGAGATATGAATGAAGATCTGCTTAATCCCAATATGCATCATTTGAAAGATGTCTTGCTTCTTAACTCCCTTCACAATATCATATCTGAACCAACACGCCAGCTTGCTTTGTTAGATCCTATTATACTTCATGATGATATGTTACCGTTAAATCAAGGTATTATAAGAGTCCCACCTGATATAAGTGATCACTGTGCAACTTATGTATACTTACCATTTGAGTATCCTGTACATGGAACTTTCACTCGACATGTCTGGATGTATAAAAATGCCAATTTTGAATTGTTTAGCAAAAAACTGTCCGATTTTGACTGGTCATGTCTTCATCAGGATAGTGTAAATGAAGCAAGCTCCTTATTCACAAATATTTTTATTGAATTCGCTAAATTATGCATACCTAATAAAACAATTGTAGTTCGTGAAGATGACAAACCGTGGTACGATTCTGAAATAAGGAGGAATTCAAGGAAAAGAGATAGACTGAAGAAGAAAGCTATACAATCAGGTAACCCAAATGTCTGGAACAAATACAAACTCTTTAGGAATAAGGTAAATAATCAAAAGAAGCATGCTAAGGAATTGTTTTATAATAATTTAGATATTATTGTTTCAGACTTTCAAAATAATGATAAACGTAAATTTTGGAAAGTAATTCGCCACTTTGTAAAAAATAACAAATCTGCATCTTGTATTCCTCCTTTATGTTCAACGCTTTCAAACGGTGACAATCAATGGCATTTCAATGATCAAGACAAAGCTAATTGTTTAAATGACTATTTTGCTTCTATCTCAACGGTCAATGATACAGAAACCCAGCTACCTCCCTTTACTAAGCTTACTGATAACTCTCTTTCTCAAATTATCTGCACTGAACTCGAAATTGAAAACATTATTGAAGTACTCAACCCTAATAAAGCAAGTGGTGATGATGGCATAAGCCATAAAATGCTCAAGAGTATGTCAAAAACTGTTTCAAAACCCCTCTGCATTTTAATGAATAGATCCTTTCATGAGGGAATATTTCCTGATATATGGAAACTTGCAAACGTTATTCCTATTTTTAAGAAGGGAGACAAATCGGAACCCTCTAATTATAGACCAGTTGCACTCTTGAGCTGTATTAGGAAGCTACAAGAAAGGATTGTTTTTAAGAACATGTATAATTTTTTAATAGATAATAATCTTTTATATAAGTATCAATCTGGTTTCCTACCTCATCATTCAACAGTGTTTCAGTTAATCGACATCTTTCATAATATATGTCAAGCTTTTGACAATAGCATGTTTTCTTGTATTGTCTTCTGTGATGTGTCAAAAGCATTTGATAGAGTTTGGCACAAGGGTCTTCTGTTTAAGCTAAGACAAAATGGCATCGATGGTAAACTCTTAGAGAGGTTAAATAGTTATTTAAGCCAAAGAAAACAGAAAGTTTGTTTTAAATCATGTTACTCTGGCTTAAAATCTATCTTTGCTGGTGTGGCTCAAGGGTCTGTTCTAGGGCCTCTTTTGTTTTTAGTATATATTAATGATATAGCTATACAACTTCTTAGTTTGACAAGGCTGTTTGCAGATGATAGCTCACTATTTTATGCTGCAGCAAATATTGCTGACATAGCTGGTATTATTAACCATGATTTACAACTGTTGTCAAACTGGGCTAAATAGTGGTTAGTTACCTTTAATCCACTAAAAACAGAAGCTGTCTTATTTACTCTTAAAAAACTAGATATATTACCACATCTTATTTTTGATAATATTGCAATTAACTTTGTAGATAGCCATAAGCATCTGGGTGTAACATTAAGTAGTAATGGCCAGTGGCACACTCATATTGAAAACATTGTCAATTCAGCAACTACAATTATGGGAATAATGCGTAAATTGAAATATTCTATTAGTAGAAATGCCCTCAACCAGATGTATATGTCTTATATGTTACCAGTTGTTGAATATGCATCAGTTGTATGGGATGGCTGCTCTGAACAAGACTCACAAACACTTCAAAAAATTCAAAATGAGGCAGCCCGAATTGTTACTGGGTTGACTAGGTCAGTATCATTAGAAAACCTGTACAAAGAGTGTGGCTGGGCAACTCTATCACAAAGAAGGCAGCAACATAAACTATCATTTATGTACAATGTAAATAGTGGTATGGTGCCTTCTTACATACAAGATTTGATTCCTCCATTAGTTAATGAAATTTCGGATTACCCATTGAGAAACAAAAGAAACATATCTGTACCTCTTAATCGAACTAGTATTTCACAGAAATCGTGTATTCCATCAGCCATTAGGCTATGGAATTCTCTTGATGATAACTTAAAAGATATATCAACATTGCCAACCTTTAAAAAGCATATATTCTCAAAACTTAGCATAGCACATGTCCCTCCCTACTTTACTGTTGGAAATAGATATATGTCTGTCCTACATGCAAGGCTGCGAAATAAATGCAGTGGTCTTAACGGTGACCTTTTTAGAAACCATATTCGTAATAATCCTTTTTGTGAATTGTGTGACGTGGTAGAGGATGCCTACCACTACTTCTTTCAATGCAGAAAATATACTGTTGAAAGACAGGTTTTTATTGATACAGTTAGAGGCTTTCATCCTCTAAATATCAATGTGATCCTAAATGGCAATGAAAACTGGAATACTGAAGTTAATGTGGTCTTGTTCAGGGCTGTGCATAGGTATATACATACCTCAAAACGCTTTTAATAACCTTCTATGGCTCTTTTTCGAAACATACTTAGAAACCTGTACCAGATGACCTGACTATTTAACATTTCAAACTGAAGGGGTTCATAATAGCAGTTATATATATATATATATATATTTTTTTTTTTTTTTAGTATTATTATTATCATTATTATTATTATTATTATTATTATTATTATTATTATTATTATTATTTCATCTTATATTCAATTACCTATCAAAGAACTGCTATTTATTTATTTATTTATTTATTTATTTTTATTTATTTTTTTATTTATTTATTTATCTTATTTATTTATTTATTTATTCACCATGTATTTCTTCGTTTATTTTGCTCTAACTTAAAATAATTTACAATTTGTTTAGTATTCATATGTAGTTGTATATGTATTCATATGTATTTGTACATGTTAAGCCATGTTTATTAGCTTTTATGTATGTTTAATTTGTAGGGGAAGTGTAGTAACTAAGGTTGTGAGAACTTGTGACCCAACCCCATTGCTGTATAAAATTTGGTAATAAAATATGTTTAAACTAACTGCAGCGTATTGGATGTTGGAATCGTTTGGAGAAGTTAGCGGGGATGTTCCGGGTAAGATTTTTTCGAAAAAAATGACACGGTAAAAAGTTATCGCGAAAAAATAGTTCTAAAAACATAACGGCTGTAGAATTCAGCAATAAATCAGACGCTAAAGAAAGCAAACAAAGTGTCCCTGATCAGACTGCTCCTTTTCTGAGACTACTTTACTTGCACATGCGTTTCATGTCTGAGTCTTTGGTTCTGGATCCCATGCCAAATATTTGATAAATCGCAGGTAATCACAAAGCGCTAGAAACAATACGGATAGAAGGTTTTATATGGGTAAATAAAACAGCAGCATTATAGACTGTCAAACTTGTCCAATTTGTTATGCCATAACTTTCCAAGGAGCCACACTAGAGCACGAAGCAGATAAGGGTTAATCGATTGCTCAAACATCATTCCATTCCAAGATATTGAGCTAAGACTTCAAGTTGTTTGTTTAAACAAAACCATGCGGTCAGCGGATTAATTCTGGTGTCATAAACATGGCCAAATTACACATACTCAAGACGCAGTTCAGCAAGGCGATAGAGAGGCTAGTTCCGGGAAATGAGAGTCCAGTCAATGCGCCTGAAAATACCATATGCAATCTGCTTAGACTGTAAATCACAAACTGGTGAGCAACATGTTCTGTAGCTTGACAAATGAGCCGCGACATGATTTTCCAACAATATGGTATGTGCGAGCAGCAACTCTTCAGATCAGCCTGCGCATACGCGCAGTCTGATCAGAACCTTTGCTAGTTGCTTGAATATTATATGAGGGTTAAGCTAATGCCTTAACATAATTTGAAGTTTCTAAGCTTAAAAGGAAGCTGCACAGGCTCATATGAGTCTACATTTGTCAAAATGCCACATTGCTGGAAATCACGTGTCGCGACTCATTAATGAGCGTCGTTGAGAACGCAGAATATACGAAGTCATTGTAAATTCGTGATACAACACATACATTTTCAGATTTCCCCTATGATACACTTTTTTGTGTTCAATAGAAGTACCTTCAGAGACTCTTCCCGCATAACATTTAGCAAATCGCCCCCATTAGTGTTAGACGGTGCTAAATGCATTTTCATACTTTTGACAAAAACGGGTTTAAAGATTTGTAGACTCCTGAAAAAGCAGGGTTGCAATATAAATTGTTAGTTTTGGTATTGGGTATAGTGTAAGACTGTATAATTTTCAATGAAACTAGTTTAAAATAATTCGGTTTAGAAATAAAGAGTTATACCCCCTGTAGATAAATCTTCATACCGTCCACCAAATTTTCTATATTTTGGGTTGAAAAAAGTGTCATATGTCACAAAGCACCTTTTGTAACCATAGGAATTTAAGTTATATGTTGATAGAAAATGTGCTACTTTTACAAATATCACCTTTGTCAAACAAAGTTATATTCTGTCTTTAAAGAAAAGTGATATCTGTCAAATGGTACCTTTTGTCACCTAATAATGTGTTGCTGTTATCAATTTTGTTAAAGCAAAATGTGTTATTTGTTAGTTATGTAAGAATGTGACATCTGTATTTAAGAATGTGACATCTGTTTTTATGAATATGACAGTCTCAATGTAGATATATGACATTTTAATGTAAGAATGTGACAATCTATATGTTAGAATGTGACATCTCTAAGTAAGAATGCACCATCGTTATGTAAGAATGAGACATCTCTATGTAAGAATGTGACATTTTTAAATGTTACATCTCTATGTAAGCATGTAGCATATCTACGTTAGAATGTGACAACTCTATGTAAGAATTAGACATCTCTATGTAATAATTTGGCATCACTTTGTAAGACTGTGACATATCTGTATATTTATGTGATTTGATTTGATTCTTTACGTCCCATCAACAATCTTTCAGTTTTATCGGGATGGTCTTCCTGTGTTGGACCAGTACTAAGCTATGATAAATGTGTCTTGCTCAAAGACCACAACACAGTGACGAAGGTGAGGCTCGAACCCATGTCCCTTGGGTCTCGCGTCAAGCCATCTACCACTGAGCCACTGCGCTCCCTAAATATATTTATGTGACATCTCTATGTAAGAATGTGACATCTTAATGTAAAAATGTAAAATCTCTATGTAAGAATCTACCATCTTTATGTAAGAATGTGACATCTCTATGTAAGATGATATAACATCACTATATATAACAATGTTTTGTTTCTCTATATAAGAATGCAACCTCTCTTTAAAAGATTGCGACATGCCTATGTAAGAATATTAAAACGCTATGAAAGAATTATATTTGTGACACCTCTATAATGCAAAAGTGACATATCTGTATTTAAGAATGTGACATGTGTGTGTAGTAACGTGACATCTCAATGCAAAGTATGGCATCCCTAGGTAAGAATGTGACATCTGTATGTAATAAATGTGACATCTATTTGTAGGAATAAGACATCTATATAAAGGAATACGACATCTGTATGTAAGGATGTGACAACTCTATGTACAAATACAATATTTCTTTAAATTTCTTGATTTAAGAATTTGATTTTTTATGGGGAAAAGGTTTTTAATGCAGTTCATTTGCAAACTTCAAAGAAGAGAATTGAAGCCATTTGTTGAAATAAACAATTTTTTCAGCAGTTTATTTTGAAGAAAATAAAAAAAAGTTTTAAATAAGAAAGAAGAAAATGAGAAACAGTCATATATCAAAACAATTGATGTATTCTTGTGAAAACGAGATGGTCATCAATTTGCCTTCCTCTCTACTTTGACAAATCCTGGTGTTAACCGCAAAATAATACATCAGTTGTATAATGTAAGAATGTGACACCTCTACGTAAGAATATAACATCTGTATGTAACAATGTGACATCTCTATGTCAGATGACAAGACAGTAATATATAAGAATGTAACATGTCACTATGTAAGAATGTGACATCTGTATGTAAGAATATGTATGTAAGAATGTGACATATCTTTGTACGAATGTGACATTTCTATGTTAGAATGTGATATCTGTATGTAAGAATGTTACATATCTAAGTGTGAACCTATGACCCTACAATAGCAGTTCAAAGAATGCAGATAACTTAACTAATCGGACTGCGCTTTACGCGGACCAGCATAAATATCGACATAGATAACGAACATACCGATAAAGGATGGATAACATCTGTAATACTCGCACACGATGCGATCATTTTTTGTCTTCTACGTATGAACATGCTGATCTTGAATCGAAAATTTAATTTTGATTTCAGCAATAAACATGTATAAGTTCAGAAGATTTTGGTACACGTTTTTCGCATATCCAGCAGCGTTAACTCAGATGAGCCTGCACAAACCGCATGCACTGGCCCAATTATTTCTCTGAATTTGTAAAACAAATGAAGAAATTTATTACAACCTAAAACATTTAAACTATCCAATTTCAATCCAGAAAAGTCGTTATTTTAGCATCACAAAACGTTGGCCTCAACAAGCATGATACGTTTTTCTTCAAATTTCATATAAAACTCTTATGTCAATTCCGTATGCTTTTATTGCAAAACTATTTAATTATTTTGGTCGATACAGGAAGAAGTTTCCGAGAACCGTTTTACCACTACACGTGTAGGAGAATATCTGTTTAAGCAATCACAAAGCGGAGACGAAGCTTATCAAACACTTTGTTCGAAAACGCAAAAATAAGACTAGTCTGCACAAGAAAGAAAACATTTTAGATAGCGGGTCTTCTTTCTATCTTTTACATTCTAACGATTGTTCTTTCATACAGTAAAGACTCTGAAAAGCCACAGCACGTTGTTGGTTTGATAGATTCTAAATGTGTTTCGCAGCCTTATAAGCCAGGATATGATAAAACCTATACAACGAGTGTGCGCCCGAGCTAAGACTAATCAGACTGGGCAAATGCCCAGTCTGATTAGTCTTAGCTGTGCGCTCAGTGGGTAACTGTGGATCCAAGCTATCTTCATGCGGACAGCATAGACTCTGACTAGACTGAGCTGATGACTAGGCTGATCTGAGTCTTCTAGTGGTGCATAAGCACAATGTTGGTTTTCTCATGTCGTAGCTCAATAATATTCTTTGAGATGTTTAATTAATCGGAAATTTACAACCATGATTCTGCATCACTTATTGCTTATTGTATGCCTCATTAAAAATGTCTATAAAATATAATTGGGCCAAGCACATGTGATTTGTTAGATTTGTTTATTTCATGAATTTTCAGCAAAGTTTATTCAGATAATTTCCCATTATAATAAGATTGGCTTTTAAGTTTAATATATGTCAACAGACTGCATGCTTATTGGTCAACCCAGTCATGGTTTGCAACTTTGTTTTCCTGTTTAATTGCACGCCAGTGGGTCGGACCTCAGGCTCTACTACGGTTCCGACTTAAAGACTTATCTATTGATGAGATGGTAGGGGCCTGATGCTTTGGCTGTTGTCAGGCCCACCGTGGTTTACCTGTTGGATTACTTTTGCTCCGGTATTCAGTTTTATGTACTGCTGAGTCCTTATCTTTGCTTTATCTCCTTTTTTGGAACTCTGGATCTGTTCAATATCAGCTATTCTAGAGAGTTATATCTGTTTTCGAAATTTCTACACTTTGAAGAAATAGTTCATGTTAAAATGGCTGTTTGCTTTGAAATGATAGTGAGTGAAACATAAACCAAGGTGCAGTTATTCAAAAATATGTCTTTTGTTGCCGATTTTCATTCGAAAGTTGAACTTTTACTGAGTTAATGGTGTTTTTGCGAACTGGGAAGCTCCTGTGTCACTTTTAAACGGTTATTCGGTCATTTCAGGAACAGTAACTCTTATTGAATTGTTTTCTATTAATGGACACTGCATACCAGCGTGATGCGCGTATGAATATCGCTGTTAATCAGGCCAACCACGCCTCGTAGTGTATTCCAATGAATGGAAATAAGCCGTTTCATGATAAAATCTGCCTTTCAGAATTTTAAAAGACTGTGTACTCTGTTTAATACAGGGGCAATAGTTAGTTCTCAGAAATTTGATGTCGCAAGTTGAGCTATCATACCTTACATGTATAACCAACAGCAGTGTGCACATGCTGGTCATTGCATAAGGATATATCTCAGTCACGCATACATGTCATAAACTGAATGACCTGACGCTTTCACATCGTTCCTTGATTAGATTTCTTGTAAATGTTATAGTAAAGGGCCAGTTCATTTAATTTATCACACCCTTTAAACATGAAAGCGCAGCCATCCGCTATATTTCGGTCTCTGTATTCTTCCTGCGTGTACGCTGTTCATATAAACATAAATGCGGCAGATACCGTAATGCATTTAACATGCGTGAAGTAATCATGCATGCACAGCCATCAAGTGGGTCTATGCACCTAATTTTCGGCCCATATGTTCGTCCAAATGGTGCCTGCTTAAGTCGTCTGCTGCACATAGTTGATAACTTTATTTGCTTATGTTAGTACAGAGGCAAACTCCAAGTGTTCAAGTGTTTAATAGAGTCGGATCTGGAATGCTCTCTTTTCAGTACATATTTTTGTCCACAACATTATTTGCCCGATTGTTGTTAGTTATTTCCCTGTAAGTGTTCTTGCTAGTATGCACGCATGTGCAGTCTGTTCTTGAGCTTTCGGTACTCGGCCTGGGTAGTGTTTAATGCAGACGGATCTTTGGAAATTTATATAAAAAATAAATAAATAAAAGAAAGTCAGCACCTATTTGTGTACACAATAATTATTTCAGAAAAGAGCCCAGTTTGTGCTAGTGAACGCTCTTGCGAGAATGCGCGCATGTACGATTTCGTGGAAAAATCAATGCAGTCGGAACTTTGGCAAGTTTATAAAACAATCAGATCCTACTACCCACCCTAAAACCAGGCCGAAATCGACCCAGCCGAAACTACCCACGGCCGGAAACCTTTGTTTAATGAATGTGCTACATCCGCTTTCCAGCGTCAAGGCAGTGACCGATATATAGGTCACTGGTCATTGCTACATGTACCACGTCGTGCAACAGAACCCATAGCGGCCTCTTTGATCTTAAACATTGCTATCAGCGAGCCTCTGCTGATAACATAAGCAGAAAGTTTGGTCCCAGATCTGGTCCGACAAAGAGTTTAAAATTGATCAAACCTGAAGGTTTTCCTGACTTCTTTTATCATACATTTGAATCTACATGTAGAAACAATGGCGCCGATGGGACTACGCGGGCGCTCAGGGTGGTCCCTGCTTTTAACAAAGTCGTGGTTCTCGCGGCTTTAAACATTATATAGGCGTCTGGTAAATTATGCAAATTTCGATAATCTCAAGGTCTATTCTGTTTTTAAATACAGAGCCAAAACCCATGCTCTATAAGTTCCTTACATGCGTATATGAGCAGTTAAAGGCCTCAACTTAAACGGTAAGATTTGCCTTATGCGATTCTGTCTTATAAGACTCCTTCTTTGAATAAATACCTGGAGATAGTTTCATCACGGAGGGGGTTTCATTGTTGTTTAAGTAAAAATGGTTGATTGATTGAGTGAATAATTGATTGATTGTGTTTGTGTACATCATTCGGTTTGTTGATACATGTACTCACATGTAGCTTGTGATGTAATGAAAGAACGAACTCTTTATCTGCTAAAGCCGAGTTTATTGATATGGCACTTAATGACATATCTTTTCTTGTATAGATGTATCTTGATTAAAATGTTCTAGATGATGCATGGATACGTTTGGGGTCTTTCATGCAAACCAAACATCTATGTGTCTTGATCCACATATGAACTAAGGGTAAGGTTGGCGCCGTGAAACCGGTTGAAGCCCTTCAGTAAAATAGTTTTACTGACCGTTCCAAGGCGGTACATGTAATTCTTTTGTGGATCATTTGTGTTATTTATGTCTTGTGTTTTTCATGCTTTTGTGTCTGTTCATTGCTGCCTTATGGTCACCTGCTGGGAAAGGGCTAACCTCTTGCCACTTGTTTGTGATGTTTAATTGTGTTTTTGTCACTTCCCCATGTGGTATCCTGGGTCAGGTGTGGTAATTGATTGTATCGTTTCCTGATCTTTGCCGACTTTCTTACTTTGAATTCAAGTTATTAGAGACTGGTAGGATTCGAACCTACACGTTGAAGACATGCATTTGGTTTTGTGCAAACCTATTAGACAACACAATACACGTACAGTCAAATTCCATGCCTGTTTGTAGTATAGTCAAACTATTACCCCTCGGATCCGTGGACGACCTGATGCACAATTGCACGAGGCCGAAGGCAGCAGTGGGGCAAGTCGTGGTCAGATGCTCATAACGCTTGACCTTTGATCAAAGTTTGCATACTTATACATTTTAACATTCTCTAGACACGTGTATGTAAAAAGGAGATAAGGCTTTGCTGAGCATCAGTCCTGCTGGCCATGGTCAGTTAGTGCACAGCTCATAACTCATGATCTACATGGTTTGGTTTGATCAGTTTTTGCTTACTTATACATTTTTAAATTTGTCTTTGGTATATCAAATAAAGTTGAAATAATAATAAACAACACGAAAAATGTCGCTCTGAACATGTTTTTCACATATCCCAAGAAACCATAATGTCAGATCCTTCAGAAATAATATTAACTTTTGCATGGGTCAGCAGAATTATGAAGCCTTATAGGCAAATAGATGGTTGCATATCGGACGGCCAATACAAAACGGGTTCGGCTCTATTTCTGCTTTTAGCACTTGCCTTGTGGTGATTTAGCTCCGTTTGAAAATGGTACACGTTAGTGAATAAGCCCCCTTGTGCAAAAGGTTAGCACAACGTAAGTGAATATGCTTCTTTGTTGCAACATGTGATAAAGCACTATGTTTCACTCGCTGGTATATTGATGTACATGTTGAAGGAGGCTTTGCGCATATATGCGAAAAGTGCCGAAGTCTCAAGTGCTGGTCCGAATGTATAGTTTCTAAAATTAGGTTCATATTCATGACGCTTTTATGACAAAGAACACTTTTCAGGATTAAAGATTTCAATCATTTTCTATCATAACAAATGTTAAGAATTACGATTGGCTTTTTAATAAATCAGCTAGATTACATTGATTTGGGTCGCAACATTCGAAATACACTGTTACTATAGAAAAACGGATCATCTTCCATTCCCTGACACTATGTAGGCTTGCTGTACTGGCATTGCTCATCCGTTTGCCATAGGCATGGCATTGGAACTATTTAACAAAACAATAGATTATAAGTGTTACTTAAGACATATCATGAATGGATGTTTAGCAACGGCATTGTGTATAAATGTTAACATAAAAAAAGAATCATTCAAAATATCAACGCACTTAAAATCACTGAAAGTATATTACAAATATAAAGGAATTAAGTCTTCTACCACAAAAGGCTATCTTCTCGTTGACACATTTACTAGCCAAAAGTTCTAACCGGTCACCCGCATTTTATTAATTTCTTCAGAACGTAAAATGACATGGCTACTCTTTTTGCATCTCGAAATAGCCTGACGTGTCATATACCCTAGACAGAAAAGATTGACAAAATATACTCAACAAAATAGTTAAGGAAATTGTATTTGAGGGACTATGACAAAAGATCTAAAACATTTAAAGACTTTTCAATTTCACAATAGTATAATATAACCCTTTTTCTTTATAATGACGCGTTATCTGGGTCTGTAGCGCCCACAGTAGCTTAGTAAATAAATTTCAAAGTTGACTTGTTCGCAAAAATTCAATTTACGGAGCAAACATAGGTTTTCATACATTAGCGTTCGTCAGGTCCCTCGGGAGATGGAGATGTTTTAAACCTAGGACGACAGATCAGGTGCTTATGGAGGGGCACTTGATCAGTCCAGTGTACACGGATGAGGTGTTGAGGTCTGTTGTCCAGCTTTTTGTGCGAAAAGCAGTGATAGTACCAGGCCTAGGATGACAATGCCAGAACACACCTCACTCGAATCGGCAAAACATTGTTGTGCGCATTGACTGGTCAGTTCGCTCATCAGACATGTCTAAAAATTTAACATGTCTATGACAATTTTGGACAGAGGATCAAACGCATGCGCGGCTCCAGGAATTTTCATCAGAGGGGGTCCAGGTCAATCTGACAAAAAAGCTCTGACAACGTTTTTTTGTTTTTTTTAGTCCTCAGCTTATTTTACTGAGTTAAATGGTTAATTTCGAAGAAAACTATCATTTTTCAAGGTTCCAGAGGGGGTCCAACATTTCCCAGGGGGGTCCAACTTTTTCCAGGGGGGTTCAATTGCTTATTCCCTATAGAAACCCATATAACTTCTGATTTTCCAGGGGGGGGGGGCGGACCCCCTGTCCCCCCTCTGGATCCGCACTTGAAACGCATAGTAATAGCATAAAAAACTCAGCTTTTCGATGCATGAGATATTGATGCTGATCCCTCAGCACCAAATCACCAGTATTCAGAGTATGCAAAACCGGTGCTAGTCCTAATTTGCCGCTGACTGGGGACACACTCGTTACTGGTGAAGGCATTCTCATCTTCGAAATGTGATGTTTAAGGCTATATCAAGTTAATTTCATGTAACATTCGAGTAATTGCATTTCAAGTCTTGAAAACTTACATGTTTTCATGTGTTTATGAGGGAATACTCTGCAGTCATTTTTGCGAAAAATGACTGACCCCTGGGTTACTCGACACTGTGCCACAACACAGGTAATGATGCTAGCAAACTAAAGTTAACACTTTTCTCTACCGATGACATGTATCTAAACAAATAAATAAAAATTGAATAATTGTATGCTTTGGTGTTCTTATGTTGCACGGTTTTCTGAGATTTCCTTAACTTTTTTGTTGAGGATATTTAACAGTACATGCAGGATGCCAATTTGAATAGTGGTACCCCCGTTTTCAAATTTCGCATTTTGGCATAATTTGTGAGTCATGACTTTTTGAAATAACCCCCTTTAACATGCAACACGTTTTCATTTCAAAGGCCAAACTCATTATTGAACACTACAGTGCTGAAATGAACACTTCATCTGCATGAGACTCGTTGTTATTGACCAAAGTGTCAAAAATTACCCCACCATCCAATGCAAATTCTTGTGAATTTTGAAATTGGGGGTTCGTGTATTCGGCAAAGTCTCCCGGATACAATTTAATGACTTTTGCTTAGCGGTTTTCTGGTATCGTTTACTGATAGGCTGGCCTATTTGTTAACGCAAATGAAATTGATATAGTGCTACAGCTTTTCAGAAAAATGGTAAAACACAAGTGGCCGGTTAGAACTTTTGACTAGTATAATGATCTATGGCCTACTTATAGTTTACTCTTCCTTTTTCATGACTGCGCCAGTGCGCCTTTAGAAATGGTCGTATTGCAACTTCATGGATTTACTCAGATTTACTTAATAGATATTACAAATATTGACAAAATGTGTGATTAAGTTGGCCAAAAATTTAAATTTCTGTGAAACTGATTGGCTGTGAAGCACAGGAAGGGGCGGAGTAAACTATCATGAAAGTGTTGACACATTTTTTCATATTCGGATCCTTTAAGAAGGTAAAATACCACTTATATCGATGCTATGGGGCATGCGAGTTGTTGCACTTCCATTAGTTCTATTGAACAGACTCAATGAAACCGAGTCTACTGTTTTTCAAATTTTGTAGCGTCTCTCTTTTTCTGAAAGATCCGTTTTCCAGATCAATAGTTGTCATTGTGCTGCGTGGAGTTGATAGTACTTCCCCCGAGCATCGATAAAGTGTTTATATTATTTTCATCTTCTTGCCATTCTGGAATAGACAGCAGAATACCGCTGAGGTCGATAATGGGGGGTGGGGGGGGTGGTTGCATTTTCCAATAATTCTCATGAAGACTTAATAATCCGAGTCTGCTGTTTTCAGATTTTGTATAGAAGGATCCGTTTTCCAGATTTTTCCATTAATGCGTCTTCACGGCGTTGTGAATCTGAGCAAAACACTATCATATCCTTGAGGTAAGTACCTCTTCAACCCAAATAAACGTTGCTTGACATGACTAAAAAGTTGTTGACTGAATCGTAAAGCATCAGCTCAAACAAACAGATCAGGTATGCGTGACTGTATTCATTCTTATAGACAAAGAAAATTGCCATATGCATTGTTAGGATACGATAATATAAGTCTGACATGCACAAAACAGGTTTACAGACAGTTTAGTGTAGAGCATATGAATAAATCTATCAACTGTATTGGCAGGCCTGAATAAAGTTCCGATTATGGACAGCATTGGCATCTAAATTTTAATTACCGTATTCAAATGATCTCGAAAAGGTAATCTAAGAAATGAACATGTTATTAATGGGCCCTGTGCTCACGCGTATAAACATTGCATATTATCAGTCACCTCTCATATAAACTGCATTGTCGCATGTTGCCTGATAAACGTTGTCTATCTCACGGCATGTTACCTTTATCAGGTCATGATGACGTTGCACTTTTTGAATGACGTCGTTAATGACGCTGAATCAACACAAAAATCGAAAATTACGTCAGAATCGCTAGTTTGAAGAAAGAAACAATAGGTAAACTGATAAATAGAATACCAGGTTCGCGTCTTTTGATATCAAGTTTACCAGGCTCGGCTTTGAGAACGCATGTTGAATCGCTCGGCAAGCCTCGCGATGTCAACATGCGTTCTCAAAACCTTGCCTGGTAAACTTGATACCAAAAGGCACTCACCTAGTATTCTCTATTTATCATCATAAACACTTTCAGGGGCGGATCCAGGATTTCTGGCAGGGGCGTTTAGATGTGTAGAGGAGGGGGGTTGGCTTTGCTGATTTTATCTCATTTTTCTTAAATATCTCCATAAAAATGAAATAATTTGGTCTCAGTGAGACCAAATTATTTCATTTTCATGGGATATATAAAAACTTGGGGGGCGGGGGCGGGGGTGGGGGTTCCAGCGAACCTCCCTGAACCGCCTCTGGATCCGCCACTGTCTTTCTAACAGAGATTGATTTCCCAAAACAGCTAAATACAATAAAAATTCTAAACAATATTTTAAAGTAAGTAAGTAAGTAAAGACTTTATTTAATGAGGGTGACTCAGTTGGTATAACCAATCTTCCCTGAGGCCCTCTTAACACAAGCATAGCATACATGAAATAACAAACATGACAATAAATTATTTACAAATACAAGTGAATATGAGTGGAAAGAAAATGGTGCAAAATTTAAGAAAAAAAAAAAAAAAAAAAAAAAAAAAAAAAAAAAAAAAGGGGGGGGGGAGGGGTTGAAGAAATCAACATTTAATAATGTATGTTTAAATGCATTTTGGCTCTGTAAAACATCAAAACTGATTCGGCGGTGGAGGTATGTGAATACAAATATATAAACTAAAGGTCTTTCATCCATGTTATACATTTTTTGACAAAATCACCAATAGTATTTGCCTTTCTTATTTCCAGCGGAATGCTATTCCAAATTAAAGTACCTGAATAAGATAAGCTGTTTTTAAACATGTTTAATTTAGGTTTTGGTGTTTTAAAATTTTTGTTTGAATAAAATGTTTCTGTAGCTGAGCAGGCTGGCTTAAGTCTTACCTGAATGCAAACATTAAAGCAAGTTTATTAATGGCGCAGAAAAAAAACTGATGTGGTTATGGAATTGTATAGTTACTACGTACATGTTCTGTAGGCATAGCGCCAAACCGCTGAACAAAGAGGACGGCTGTCGCCATTACTCTGATATTAGCTGCTCACATTGTTGATCGCACTTCAACTCATAAATTTACATTATTTTAAGGATTATTTTGTTCTTTCTATAGCCACAAAATGAATTCAGCAGTTGTGCAATCATTTGTGTGTATGTCTAACGAGTTTGTAATGAGTAAACAAAGTTCTTATAGCCTGTGAAAATAACAATACAAGCAAACCTCAATAACGAAACTTTGACTTGTGTGTGACACCCAAAATTTTCAAGAACCCACCAACATGTTAATATTTCTTGATTCCTTATATAAAATTCTTTGTTCAGAAAGCGCAAAAAGTGATTTCCCTTTATGACACTCAATTCGTCCCTTTTCACATTTCTAGATTATATTAAATTATTATATTATATTACTTTACATTATATTATATTATATTATATTATATTATATTGTGATGGTTAGGGTTGGGTTAGGGTTGTGTTTGGTAGCAATTATATCTACACTGAAACGATGTTATAAGTGGCCACCTTATATTTTTTGCGCCTGCTCAGAAAATAAAAATCGCTCTTACAAAATTTTAATTCTATGAAAAAATCCGAGGCTTTTTCGAGACACTGCAAATTATCTCATTTCAAAATGACAGGTAGATCTTGCACAGACAAAGTCCGGGAAAAGGTACCCTCATTTCAAAAAGTCACACTTTTTAGTGTGATATAAATTATTGCTCAAATACGTTATCCATTATATTTTAATTTCTTTGAAGCTGTTAATAACAGCTCTGATATAAGATGAAAAAGAATCAAAAGTTTTGTGACACTTGAGCTCTCTATTTCTCTTGTACGTAAATGTGAAGAGAGCCACTATCACAGCTTAGTCACAGAGTTTTAACTTTAACCATGCGATTGCATACAAACTTTGCATTGCTCTGTACGCTGTATTATCTGCGTCACGGCATTGGAATTTTCAGTGATTATTATGAATAGGCGTCACTTTTCCACTTAAGAACTTAAAAAATCTTTTTACGTATGCCATTTTAATGACCTTTAAAGTTTTACGTATAAACGGGAAGTGGGCTCCAGTCTTGAAAAAATATCGTTAGAAAATGGGTTGATCAAGCTGTATTGTGATTGGTATAACATGGTCACATTCAATGAAACACGTGCAACGATTTTAGTATGTGCAGCTGATGATTTTCGAAAATATCAGAAAATGCAGATATTGATTTTTTTTCAAGTCGGCTAGACGGGTTTGTAATCACCTGAACTTCAATTCGATAAAAACTGCTCCTAAATTTCTCCAAAAAGTTGATTTTTGCATTTTTGAACCAAAAAAATGTAGTGATAGAAAACTCTTCTAACGCACCGCTTATCTTTAGTCCATTGGAATGCACATGTTTGGGCAAAAATTCATTTCAATATCATTAGCGCTAGTCAGAAAAGTGAAATTGAAAAGTGGCCACATAGAACTTCGGTTCAGTGTATATTCATTCTAACTACTGTAAGACCCTGTAAGTATGTGCCAGATGAAGTGGCGGACAGATTCTTAAATTGCTCCTTCCTTTTTATTGGTGGTATGCATTTTTATAACCTTGTTAAAGTTAGCAAATTTACGAGCCCCTGTTTCCTGCGAGTTTGATAGATTTGACCCATACATCATTGCTAACTGACGAGAAGGGAGACTCTTATAGAGAAACTGAGACGATGCGTGTCATACTTGGACAGTAGAGGAAATAGCTGTAAACCTAGACAAATATGTATGGCTAATTATCCGGAAGCATTTCGTATTGGAACAAATTCCTTCTTCATGACATTGCATATCAATGAATGATTACACTTGCGCCAATAATGGTCATTGTTTTAGTTAACTGTACATATATGACTAAAGTAAGATAATAGAACAAGAGGGCCAAGGTGGCCCTGGGACGCTCACCTGAATTATTAGCCCTAAAATACTTGATGTGAAACAAGGAACCTGGAGTATCGTAGATTTGATCAATTTATAAAAATTTATATAATTATTTTGAATCTCGACCGATGGATCAAATGTGTAAAGAGTTCTATTTTTAGCATTGGTGGGAGATGTCGTTTTAAGATATTTCTTATCTAGAGCTTTCGTGGTCATCTTGTTCAGCAGAGCAGAACCGGTGGAACAATTTTGTCGTGGGGCTTTATAAGAAACTTTGTGTGAAATTATTTTGGATATGGATCAGTGGTTCAGGAGGAGATGTCGTTTTAAGATTTTTCTTATCTAGAGCTCTGGTGGCCCATCTTGTTCGACGGAGCGGAACCATTTGAAAAATTTCAGCAGAGGACATGATGAGGAACTGTTCTAAGAAATTATTCTGAATTTGGACCAGTGGTTCAGGAGATGTTTTAAGATATTTCTTATCTAGAGCTCAGGTGGCCATCTTGTTCATCGGAGTTTAACCATTAAGGAAATGTTGGTAGAGGACATTATGCGAAACATTTTCTTTGAAATCTGGCGGCCGTCTTGGTCTGCGGAGTGGAACCGTTTGGACGATTTGGCATTTTGAAGAATATTTCTGTGAAAGTATTTGGAATTTGGACCAGTGGTTCAGGGGGAGATGTCATTTCAATATATTTCTTATCTAGAGCCATGGCGGCCATCTTGTTCAGCCTAGCGGAACCATTTAAACAATTGTAGCAGAGAACATTATGAGGAATATTTCTGTGAAATTATTTTGAATTTGGACTTGTGATTCAAGAGGAGATGTTGTTCTAATATATGTCTTATCTAGAGTTCTGGTGGCCATCTTGTTCGGTGTACCAAAACTGTTTAGGGAATTTGAGAAAAAGGGCATTTGGAGGAATATTCCGTCCAATTATTTTGAATTTGGACCAGTGGTTCAGGAGGAGGTGTCTTTTCGAGAGCGGTCGTTTTACACGTTTTTTCAATGAGTGTACAGGTACAGTGGTCGATGTACCACTTTCGAGTAAAACTTGCGCTCATTTGTCCTTGTAATTATTTATTTTTCTTTCTCTCCAATTTATAAAAAAAATTTGTTTCTTCTAGAAATAAGGCGAAAAAAAGCAGCAGCCTGATTCCAGTATATTGTGGATAAGAAAAACCAGAACAAATCTCTTAGTACTGCCACAATTAGTATTTTTGAGCAGCTTTCTTAAATTAAATATTCTGATTTGACGAACCCACAATAATTATAATATAAACTGAACTTCGTGTAATGCAACAATTAAAGAACACCCGTGTTACGTCTAATTTAGTGTGAAGCCAGAAGTGCAATTTATTTGAATAGTTATCCATGCTCGAAAATAGTGAGTATGATTAGGAAATACTGCAGACAAACCGCAGACAAACCCATGGCACCGCGAGGAAGAGACACACATCTATCACCAGACACCAGGAAGACAAACCAAGCAAAGCAACCAGCCCCCCCCCCCCCTCTTTCCCCACCAAGACGACTGCAAAACCAGAATGGGCACAAAGTAACCTGTTAACTCGAAGCCTTAATTGGATAATAAATTGCAAATACTGTTGCATTATTATTGACTCCAAACCAATATCTCCCAGTGCATTGTTCTTTTAAAATTCATCACTATAATGTGTCATTTGAACCAATTGCGTCAGCTTGTCTCGGAATATAATTCATCAACCGAGCCAACATACAGCCTCGGGCCACTGTCGGCCGTTTCGCTGGCAGTCCAATAGCGGCCCCCTTTGCTTACTGAGAAGGAATTCTGGTAAGCCTAATCGCATCTTCGCAAGCAGGGGTACTAAGTCCACTTCGTTCCTTACGAAGTGGACTTAGTACCATTGGCTTGCGAAGATGGCCTAACTGTTTAACCTCATTTTTCACTCATTTCAAACAAATACTTGTGATTTTTTGCAAGTGTTGGTCGCCTAAAATCAAATATTTATCGAATGGAAAATCAGAATATAAGTACGTTCTGCTGTTTTTTTTATCACTGTCTGACTTCATATTGCAGCAGCTGTACACTTCATTATTGCACATTTGAGTGATATTCCAATGTTTTACATTACATATCTCACAATATACAACGTGCACACGCATGCTGGTGCAATAAGAAAGTAATCGCATGGTTTTGCGTGGATTATCGTGGATTATCTATCGTACATGCGTACAAACCATACAATAACTTACAATTGTACGAGGATGGTGTAAGAGAAATGGGTAAAACACTTCCTTATTCTGTAGCATTGTCAATTAACAATTGTTTCAGCCTTTGTATTCTGATGGATTCTTACAACAAACTTGAGATGGTCCATTGTTTTTATTTCATACTTAGCAGTGAAATCAATGCATATCTAAAATAAATAAAAAAGGTATTTTCACAGAGTGAAACGATATTGATTGATATCAGCCTATATTTTCACTAGTGATTGATATCACCTTTTTGGATAACCTCTGACATTTACAATCACTTAATGCAACTCACTTCGAAAGTTCAAACACCTGCTGAAAGTTTTCGATTTTGCATTTTCAGTACCCCCCCCCCCCCACCCCGCTTCAGTGAATAAGGCAATGCATGTAACCTATGTTACGTAACGCCATCAAACATTTTTGACGTCACTTGTCTCGCACTTTGACGCTGAATAAATGTAAGTCCCCATGACAATAGATTGATCAGGTATTCTGTCACAAATACTCCTTGTTCTTCTTTTTGCTTGCGGCGCTCTCGCCGCAAGCATTTCTGTCGGTATAGTGATACCCTCTACCTGGTTTGTCTATTTATATAAATAAACTGTTAGCATAACGGTCGTGGTTATGGGAAGAAAACAGTTCAGTGACAAGACAACTCACCGACAGCAAGTTAAGACAGGGTTCGTACAGAAATGGGAAAACAGACGTCCACGACTTTTTCAGGACTATTCCAGGATTTTACCGTTTTTCAAGGACTCAATTTCTTCCCAATTTTGTATAACACAACGTTTTAAAGCGCACTTTTTTCAGTCAGAAGCGGCGAAATGAATAGGCGCACTTGATTTCTTTGATTCTGACACCGGTGATAAAAACCGGGACTACTGCACAAAGTGAATATAATAGAATACGAGTTGCACCTCACTCTTTGACGTGTATCTAGCGATTTTCATTCAGTTTTTTTTGCGATTTTCACACAGTTTTTTATAACTTATCCCATAGATCTGAAAGGACTAGTTGTATTTTTATATTTTTCAAAGACTAATTCATATTTTCAAGGATGATTTTACAAAATTCCAGGACAATTCCAGGACAAAGGGCATTTTTTTTCCAGGACCAAGGCCAAATTTTTCCAGGTCTGTGCGAGCCCTGTAAGAGCATGCCTCATATTACATGCCATATTAACCCCCAAATTCAATTTGTGGATATATGTTGTGGTCATGGAATGTCGCTCATTGTTTTCATCCACTGTGACTTTATGGTTCCGACTTAAAGACTTATCTATTGATGAGATGGTAGGGGCCTGATGCTTTGGCTGTTTGTCGGGCCCACCGGGGTTTACCTGTTGGATTTCTTTTGCTCCGGTATTCAGTTTAATTTACTGTTGAGTCCTTATCCTTGCTTTATCTCCTTGTTATATCTTGATTTATATGTTTTAGGAGATGATGCATTGATAAGTTAGGGGTCTTTCATGCAAACCAAATATCTATGTGTCTTGATCCACATCTGAATTAAGGGTGAGGTTGGCGCCGTTAAACCAGTTTAAGCCCTCCAGTAAAATATTTTACTGACCGTTCCAAGGCGGTAATTCTTTTGTGGATCTTTTATGTTTTTGTTCTGTCTTGTGTTTGCTATGTTTTGTGCGCGTCTGTTTATATGTGCTTTTTGGTCACCTGCTGGGAAAGGGCTGACCTCTTGGCTCTCGTTTGTGGTGTCTTCTGTGAGTTTGTCACTTTCCCATTGGTATCCTGGGTCAGGTGTGGTACTTGATTGTATCGATTCCTGATCTTTGCACCATTACTTACTTTGATCTCAGGAGTCAGTTCTTAAAAAAAATGCACCCACAGCAGATCGCCTATTTTATTTATGGTAGCATTCCATATTTGGTATGTAGATACATCTTGGACCCTGGAGAGTCACCAAATGTTTCCAGGTCACTGTGACATTGACCTCTGGTTTCTGTTCTAGCAAGGTCAAGCTCAGAGCTTATCTGTATATAATTTGAGGTAGGAATCCTAAATTTGGTGTGAGGATATATTTTGGGATCATGACGTGTCGCATACACTTCTGGGTCAAATTGACATGTAGCTTGTACATAAGCATGTATAAAAACACTGCAGATTTACTTTTATAACTTTATTAATCATGCCACGATTGTCCAAACATAAACCATTTGGCACAATTGGAATGACATTGGCCCACTTCGAATCGAACTAGAGTTCCTACTAAAGATCTTACCCAATAGATGCGTGCGTACGTTTACACCTAAATGGCTACAGTTGCTCCCTTTTGATTAGTTGTCAAGTAAACAAAGTGAATAGCCCTGTATGTCCCACCTCAATTCTTCATCATAGACAAAAAGGGTGTGCATAAACTGCACAGACTACTCTAATTAACAATTACGAATAAGAAGGACCACAAATAGAACACATCAAGGATTTATTTTGTAAAATAAAAACATTTTGACGCTATTGATAGATCTTGAACCCATCTTGCTAGATAGGTCTAGAGGAGGGAACCACCAGATAAGCTACTAGAGTAACGGTGCTCTGACCCACCGTTGATCTTTAGTAGGTTCATGACGTCACTATAGTAGCGACTATCGATGTTCGAATTGAACTCTAGTTACTATAGTAGGAACTAAACTTCGATTCGAAGTGAGCCATTATACTTGCCATCTGCCATCAGTAATCTATATAGAACTGCCACCAGTCTGATAATAAAAGGAGTCATTAATACACGTAAAATATTGTAATAATATCTTTCTTTTCCAAATGGTTATGTTCATTACTCTATAAATGTAATTGTCTGCAGTAGAGTTGTATGATTATCAGAACTTAGCATCAGCCTATAGACTAGCAACAAATTAGGAATATATTTATATGGGAAACATGAAATGACTATTTGAAAAGTTCTAGGCCTTTGGGAAAGGCGATCAACTATACAACCCCTCAGAGATCGTTATCAGGCTACAGGGACAGTTAAATATTGAGGCAGGTCTGGTTAACCAAAAGTGACGACCTGACGTTAAGACGGCAAATTACGTCAAGTGTATCAACGATATTTGCATCGAAGATATCCGTTCTGTCTGGCTATCGTCAGTTCCAGACAAATAATAGGGCTTCGAGGGTAATTTGTATCCAGGTTTTTAATAAAAATATTTTGAAACAATTACTTTAAATCACGTCTGATTCCTAGACAAATTTCAATTTGCAACTTTTGAATCTAAGGGTATTGCTATTCGATAGACTGTTGTCCTAACATTATTTATATTTTGGCATGAAATTAAAAACATGTTTTGCTGACGTGTTGATGTTCATTGTTGCCAAAACCAAAAAAATTGATACGTTGAAAATAAGTAAAATTTTATTAATTTCATTTTTTTTTTGGCGTTTTAAAGTCCTTCAGTGTACGTTGCTAGGTGCCGCTTTAGATAACTGTTTGTGTTTTTCTTTTTCCAAGAGTATCTTACCCACCGACTCAATAACTATTGTTAATGTTCGTCTATGACGTGGTTTTAGTGCAGTGTAAACAATAACCAAATTTGGAGGTGTTCCCAACAAGGTGCACATGCTGTTTTTCAACTAGGCAAGCTCTCCTTTAAAAAGGAAAATTTATATATTATTCTGATTTGGCTTGAAGCATGGTTAATTGATTAACCGTAAATCTGCTAACAAGTATAAGATAAAAAGAAAGTAAAAACCAGATATGTGTCATCTCATGAGTTGAAAACATCGAAATTTCACTCGTGATGCGCACTCGTGAAAATTCTGATGTATTCAACATACTCGATGAAATATATTTGATATTCATCTCAAAAAAGTATATATTCGCCATATATTAAGCGGTCCGACATGTTGTAATTTAAAAAATTGAATTTCTTTCTCTGAAGATCATTTTAGTCTTAGCAGGAAGTGCTGCATTTCATCAGGGTCTTCACTGTTTGCCAAAGAACCCGTTTATGGGTTTCCAGTATACAAAGGATTATGGGAACCGATTTAAGTTAAAGATCATGGCCCGGAATAACAATAAGTTAAATATTGATTTTTCAACATGCTATATTAAATGCTAAATAAATTGCCTGGATCGATGTGGTATGTGTGGTCAAAGATATCATTGTGATCTTCAGAAAAATTAAAACTATTTTTATTTTAATCAGTATTAAACGTTATTTTTCGCATCCTGAAAAAACAATACTTAATTTAAGTCTTTCATAACTCTAAGGAAGCATTCTAATTCCGGGTTCATATCTGTAAAGCTTTACAAAACATTGGTTCAGTTCCATTGGCATTTCGAACTCCCTCATTATGGTATAGCAGGTTAGAAATTTGAGTTTTCGTCTAAAAATCGAAAGGCGCATTCCTGTAAATGTAAAAGAACAGTGTTTGGATGAAAAAGGTTGGTGAAAGCTAAGAGCTATATTTAAGAGTGAGGTGTTCAAGCAATTCATATTTATTAGATGGAAATATAGTTGCAGCACTTTTTGAAACAACATCTCACTGGGTTTGATGACAGGTGAAACGCTTAGAAAAAAGCATCTTGATATTTCTTTCAATGAAATGTTCCTCCCATGTAGGGTGCCTACCTTCGTGGGCCAAAAAGGTGGTAACACAAGGTGGTCACAATGGTATCTCATTCTTGTTTATTGAATAGACCACGCCCAATATGTAATTCTTTGTGGTAACCACATTGGGATTTGCCACAGCTTACTAAAAAAAGTTAAAATGGAAGTCTTTGGAAACAACATTTACAAGTCTGTGTCCATTAACATAAACGTTGAACGTATCACTTGACTCTAGGCTGCCCTTAATCCTTCAACAGAATCACTTGATCCGAATAGAATTGATAACCACCATCAATAACCTGAACCAACCCACGAGATCATGGAACGTAGTCGCACGCACAGCCATCCAGAGGTGGACTTGATTTGATAAATAGAGTACTCGCAGTACGCTAGAACAGCCGCCAACTGGGTGCTTTCAACCACTCCCGTCTACTCATGTTTAATAAAGTACATGGCGCGAGACCACAATTAATTTTACTATATAGTTTAATCATTCCTTACAACACCTCCTGTTATACATGATGGACCTGGCTTTCTTCTGAAGCTTTTCCCTAACTAAACATGGTCTGGATGTCACTCTAATGTGTGTTTAGATAGGGCAACTTCGGCTCTATTTTGAACTACAGGAGAGACGAACCCTCTGTTGACTGAGGAGTTCGGTAGTGTCATTTATGCAATATTTTACCCTGATGTGCAGAGGCCTCAATCTACCGAAAATGGCCAGCTACCAGGAAAGAAGCTGCATTTTCCGACTGCTTATTCATTGGTCAGTTATGACATAACCAATAAGAAGGATGTTCACATAAACTGACAGACACCCTCTGTTGACTGAGGAGTTCGGTAGTGTCATTTATGCAATATTTTACCCTGGTGTGCAGAGGCCTCAATCTACCGAAAATGGCCAGCTACCAGGAAAGAAGCTGCATTTTCCGACTGCTTATTCATTGGTCAGTTATGACATAACCAATAAGAAGGATGTTCACATAAACTGACAGACTTACAACCCAGTGAAAAGAGGACTATTTTGCGTGGAATAACATCCTCACCGATCCTCAACCGATCAAAGGTCTTATTCCACACGATCAAGAACAAACGTGTGGTCTGATTCCAAATGCAGGCAGTGCTACACCATCTTGTTTCCGGCGGAACAGATCACGTGACTGTTCAGTCCACACCTCCTCGGAAGACGGAATACGCCAGAGTACTCCAGCATCTCCGTTTCAGTGCACTTGATTTCTGTTCTGTCTGTTCGCAGTAAAAGGAGTAAAGAGAACAGTCCCAGTTGAGCTAGATGTCAAGTTTGTTTTCCTTTAAACCTTTGTATACCGATGGGTTATTCCACCTGATATGATACAACAAAATTGGTATGGTTTATTGCATATATTTAGGGGTCACAGGTTATAGTTTCCAACTTACAACAGATCGTTTAAATTTTAGCAAACAGTGTAAACCCTTATGAAATGTCGCCTTACGCAGCATTTCATCTTACCAAAGTACCCGTTTAGGGGTTTCCAGTATACATTTAGATTTTTTTTGAAAAGAGTACATTTTATGAGAGTCGCTGCTCATTTCAGAAGTCTCCTTTTGATGTTTCCTTGACAATAGTCGTAGTGCATCAGATCTCTTTTCTCACAGCAGCATTGATTATGTAAATCCCTGACACAGGGCTACTACTCCTTGAATGATATATAAGGTGTCATTAAGACATTAGCTGCTACGGTTATTAATCATAGTTCGATATCCTCCTCAATTCTTTGGTTACATAAAAATATTTGGACTAATCGACGACTCTTAAATCGTCGGATATTGAATCATCGTAGATCTTGGAATTTAAATGGCGTCATTCACAGGCCATGAGTACATATCCCACTTCGTTCGTGCAAGTGAGCCTGTCCCAGAAGTGGAAACAGATGTGGTAGATCCTGGACCACAATCAGGATCAGTCAGTCAATCCTTGCTGGCGATTTTTCCAATGGTGAACTAGCATTCAAAGTTTTCCAAGTCAAAGAGTCAGGGCCAGGGCCTCTCGACTTTAACCTAGCTATATAGCATGTGCAAGTATCGTTAGTAGCTGTTATCGACACTCAATGGCAAGTTGCAGGATCAATACTACAGCTGCTATACGAGGAACTTTCAGTTTGAAACTGATGCCCCTGAAGCATGGATAAGGCCTATTTTATACCTATCGTGAGAGAAAATCTCGCGAATAATCAAGAATAGTCGCGAATTTCTTTTT
This sequence comes from Loripinus fragilis, assembly GCA_964019695.1. Lineage (NCBI taxonomy): Eukaryota > Metazoa > Mollusca > Bivalvia > Lucinida > Lucinidae > Loripinus > Loripinus fragilis. Next base: position 38,095,013 of record OZ026516.1, read on the forward strand.
AATTCGTGTCCAATTCGAGCATGCATTCGGCGTACTCTAATACTTATTCGTGATTGAGTCTTCAATTTAATATATTGCAGCATTTCCAAATAGATTATTGCACATCGTAGTGAATTCGTCAAATCAGGCCGAATCCAGTCGAATCCCACGAATATTCGTAACTGTTTCTTATTAATAGACTTCTCGTTTACTGTAAAGGCGGCACATTTTTAATATCTATATCTGAGCGTGGTTCGGCTATTTCATCTGCTAAGGAAGGGCAATCAGATATTTTTTTTATATATAATTTGGTAAAGCTTTTTGAGCCGCGCAAACGTGCGTCCATTTCATGAAAGTACTGACCGTATATACATGTATCAACCCTTAAAGCGCATTTCATAAAAAGTCGTATGTTTTGTTGTCTGCTGAAACATTTTGAAACCTCTTTAACAAACAGTGTAGATCCAGATAAGATCTGGGTCCACACTGTTTGTGTCTATACTTATGATGAACAAAAACAGACACTTTCGAACGTAGTCATCTTGCTGGCGTTTTAAAGTTTAAATCATTACTGTCTTTACTAAGGTGTTATGGTACAACGATACAGGCGCACTTTGAATCGAACTAAAGTTCCTACTATAGTTCTTACGTAATAGATGCGCACGCACGTTAACACCCGAACGGCTAAAGTTGGAACTTTTAGTTGGTTGGCAAGTAAACAAAAATAACAGCCCTGTATGCTTTACTTCAATTCTTCATCGTAGACTAAAAGGATGTTGTTATAAACTGCACAGCGCTTTCTAATAATCAATTACGAATAAGTGGGACCAAAAATTATGCTCAGCTAGGTTTATTTTACAAAAACATATCAATTTGAGGCTACTGGCCGATCTCGAACCCATCGTGCTAGATCTTGAACCCATCGTGCTAAATCTTGAACCCATCGTGCTAGATAGGTCTATAGTAGGGAACCAGCCTACTTACAAAGTAACGGTGCTCCGTCCCGCCGTTGATCTCTAGTAGGCTCGTGACGTCACCCTAGTAGTAACTATAGGTGTTCGAATCAAACTTTAGTTACTATAGTAGGGACTATAGTTCGATTCGAAGTGCACCATTGTTACTTTCGAATAGAACCACGCCTCATTTTCAGCTTTACCTATGGCAAAGGTAGACCAGTCATAATTACGCATTCATGAGGTGCCGCATTTACAATAACCAAGAAGTTCAATAATAACTGTTTCGTTATTGAATCCCTGAAGATCACGAATTGGTTTAAAAGTTTACAAGTCTCCACAAATCCCAACATTTATCGACTCTTGATGATTCGGGGATTCGTGGTCAGTGTGGAATAAGTTTTCAGCGGCTTCAGGCGATGCATTGTTCTTTTCTTTTTAATATCCCCGAAGACATGTTTTCTTATGACGAAGTCAATTTCTTTGAGCTTATTGTGAGCAGTACGAGTATTTACGAGTATATGGTTTTGTCCTTAAAACAACTAACTAATGTCATCTCAACAATGGTTTACATCAAATCAAGAAATGACAATTTAGAAATCAGATTGAACATAGAGCAGTTCTTGTCCTTTGTTTTGTCAAGAAGACTGTTCCGTGTAAAATAATGATAAAATTGGATTATCGTATCTCGCAGTAAGACAAAACGTAACAAGATTTAACGATTACTTAGGAGAAATGTTGTGGTTTGTGTTAAATTGCCTGGGTCGTCGGAGCTTTATTATTCATAAATGCAAGCTGTAAAAATAGTCAGATTAAAGGTGACCAAGAAATTATGAAGATATCACAGAGCACTTTTGAATTTGAAGAGGAGTGAAGTAGTTAAGAGCTGATACTAGTCTGTACCTAGTATTAGTCGGGGAACCAAGGCAGAAAAAATGCTAACCCTTGCACCCGAAAGGTATACAGCTGAATTTTGTATGATTGCAAAGGTAATTCTATGGTGTATCTAAAACCACTGTATAGCAGACTCGATCGACTTGCATAACGCCAGAGCAGTCAACTTTCTACGGAAGCCCAGCAATAACATGTGAAAATATCATTTTTCAAAATGTCATATATTTTTATCTAAAACGATCGGGACTGAAAAATATTGAGTTTATATAATAAAACGGCATCGGCGTAGACCCCGGAAGCATTGGTGGTTATCTTAGAATACTGCTTACAGATTTTTAAAGCATTTTCATTAGGGCACCCCGATTTTGAAATTACATTTACAGATTACTTTGCTTCAAATGTCATTAAACTGCATTTATCGCTCAGAAATGCATTTGATAATTTTTTATATATTGCTTGGCAGCACATCTTGTAAAAAATTGCGTAATTGCTCTTTCACTTTTATCCCCACGCTGGCGAGGTCTGCATTGCAAATTTTGTACATAAATGAATAAATTTTAAATTGTATGCGTTTAAACATTGCATACAGTTAGACAGACGTTTGGGACATAATTTTGTACAATTTATTTTAATTTCTATGACAAACTAGAAAAGGTAGCTGAAAGTAAAAATATGAAACCACGATGATTTTATACTTAGTAATTTAGTCCATGTCAGCTGGTTCGTAGCTAAATACTATGGACAACGAAAGAACAATTTAACAAATAAGTGAAATTTATCAAGGTTTAAAGGATGTTTATCTTCCATATTTACAACTGCTTTGATACAGAGGGTCCTTGTAGGGACAAGGGGGATTTTTTTCAACTGAAACATTAATTTCATTTGACAATGGTAAAATAAAGATGGTAAAAATCGTATAACTATTATCTTTTCACCATGAAAAACCTGTCTGTTCCCGTTTGAGATGCAATAACGTAATCGCATAGTATTTTTTAAGAAAAAAAGGTCCCTAGGAAGACTATTTTGGTGCACATATATCTGCCCATACTTTGAAATGCATTTGATAGTGTATTATTGTATTATCGGTCAGTCAAACGGCTTCTCATACTCATCCTCCAGTTAAGAGTGCGTAATGGAAAATTATTTTTGTTATTTCTCAAACAAAACATATGTTGTGGGTACTTAAATGGACCTATTAACTGAGACGGTTCTTATGAAGACCAAAAACACACTTTTTAACTTATTGATAAGGGAAACATCACAATGTCTATACTATTAAAGATTGCTTAACATGACCTATGAGGCATACAAAAATGCAATTTTCCGCGAAATGCAATTCTGGTCGCATTGCTATACAGTGGTTTTATATCACGCACTATTTAGACAATCGGTATACAAAATTCCAGCCGTATACCTTTCGGGTACAAAAAATGTGTTATCTTGCACGATAGGCGACTTTGGTTCCCCGACTATATAGGATACTGGTCTGTAACAAGTATAGGAACCTTCTTCTTCCAAGTATTGGTCAGGATTCTTCAAAAGAATGTACTCTTGACCAGTGAGAGGGGAAAGAGACAGCCTCATCTTTCCAAAAGTTAAAATCACCGTATGTACAATTGAAATAGGCATGGCGACATGGTTACTGCTGGAGGGCCGGTAGGGCATGTCCCAGGCCGACTCTGAACTCCTCTATGGTGGTGGCATCAGTGGCTGGATGGTCCGTGGGAAGAAGGAGTTCTTGTAGATGGACAACTTGGCAGCTGACTGGTAAAGTCTGTGCTGACCTCTGGTGCGTTTGTCACCTGGGCGAACTACATCAGTGTCTAGCTCAACCAATTCATGCTGAATTTTTAATAGTGTTGTCAATCGGTCCACTCTTCTTCTGTGTTGCAATGGCTCCCGTCCAAGGTCTGAGACCATCTTGGAGACGCAACAAGATGTCCTGTCCTTCAATCGATGCAAATGAAACTATACCAAAATGGATTCAACTCACAATAGAGCCACGCCACGATGCCAGGGCAAAGCAATGCAAGAAATGAACAAATACATGTAAGCATGAAAATTCTAAGCAGAATAGTGCATGCAATGAACATTGTTCTCATTTATTTCGATCCCATCAAATCCAAATGTCAGGAAACGTGACAACATGGTCATTTAGGTGCCAAATGAACCGGGATTAAAACAAATTGGATAAAAGAAGCCGCGATATGATATTTCCAACAATGTGGTATGTGCGACCAGCAAAGGCTCAGAGCCGCATGCGCATACTCGCAGTCTGATCAGAGCCTTTGCTAGTCGCTTAGATATTATATGAGTGTTAAACTACTGGCGGAACATCATTTGGAGTTTCTAAGCTGCACAGGCTCGTCTCAGTCTGCGCTTGACAAAATGCCACATTGTTGGAAACCACATGTCGCGGCTCAATTATACATTCTGTTTTGAGCAGCAATACATATAGTTGTCCTGATTTTTGCATGGATGTAAGGTCAATAATATTTCAAGTTTTAAAAATTCATATACAATAATTTTCTCGGCCTCATCCTCGCAGCCCAGGCAGGTTCACGAAAAATCACATTTTCTGGTCTCAAGCATTTATTGTGAGTAGTCACTTGAACCCAAATCATGTGTTTTCCTGAAAATTGAATTAAAGCATCTAAAAGACATTGCATGGTGTTCCGCCACTACGGAAAGTCTGGTCAATTTTTAAAGATTTTGCTAAAAAATGTTCTTAAAAGGGTATCCTTTGGAAGCAAAGACTGCACCAAATAACTGAAACTAGAGTGTGCATATTTCCTGGGCCAGACTAGCTAGTTTCTGCCTTTTAGGCTTCATCAGTGACCCTCTAATAGTTTCAAAGTTCCACAATGAAACCCATGATCCCAAAGGACAAGAAAATCAAATCTACACTATAGTGAAGGACAGGGAGACGTTCTACCACCGCCACACAGTTCCAGTCACCAGCTGTAGTGAAGTCAAAAATGTTCTTAAAAGGGTATCCTTTGGAAGCAAAGACTGTACCAAAGAACTAAAACTAGAGTGTTCATATTTCCAGGGCCAGACTAGCTAGTTTCTGCTATTTATGCTTCATCAGTGACCCTCTAATAGTTTCAAAGTTCCACAATGAAACCCATGATCCCAAAGGACAAGAAAATAAAATCTGCACTATAGTGAAGGACAGGGAGACGTTCTACCACCGCCACACAGTTCCAGTCACCAGCTGTAGTGAAGTCAAAAATGTTCTTAAAAGGCTGTAAAGTCATGGTAGCGATTTAACATTCATAAAAACGGTCCAATTAACTGAATTCTGATGGGTTTCCCCATACGTATTGATACAGTAAGAATGGGATTGTCCATTGTGTACTTTAAGGGCTCACGTGTAGAATTTTCTAAATTATAATGTATTTCTGTCCCTGAAGGTTGTTTTAATCGTAGACAATAGCGCAGACCCTGGAGAAATGCAGCATGATGCTGCATTTCATCTGGGTCTTCACTTTTCGCCAAAGTACTCGGTTAGGGGTTTCCAGTATACAAAGGGTTAACAGTGTATTCATTCTCATTAACTAATCTTCAGACAATAGTGTAAGAATGCCATAGAGTTTGTAATTGCTGAGAACCTCCAGCTACTGTATGTTACAAGTTTAGTGGATTTTTAACAGCTTTTAAAATTACACCACTTTCCTTTAGCTCAGTTTAAAACAAGACTAGAACGCGCAGTCGATGGGGCGCCATCGCAAATCCCCACGCTAAAGATTTTGACCATCCAGCACCCCCAAGTCCCACCCCTGGGGCTTGACCCAGGCAACTGAATGAAAATTCAATATATTTTCTATATTTTATCAAAGTTTGATATAGAAAAAAATTGAAAATAACTTCGTAACTGAAATTTAATGATATTTGACCTTTTGGTCTCAACCCAAGGTCACCGGTTTGACCCTAGGGTGAAATTTTTCTTGCATTCTGTTCTGCTCGTCATCCCCGTCAATTTTATATGCCAAATGACCATGATCAATTTTTTGACACCCTGTGCTAGAGTATTGCACTTACACACCCAAAAGGTTTTTACCCATTTATGCCTGATGGAATTTCCGTCTCTTATCAATTGGACCTTAAATGGAGTTGGGAGGTATTTTTCATTTTATTCAGATTTCAATAGAACATTCTGTAAGCAAACAATGTAGACCCTGATCATACGCCGCGTTCTGCAGCGTCTGATCTGGGTTTGTACTGTTTGACTATGTCCCACAAGAAGGACGCTAGACTTAAATGAGTTAGGGAAGAATGCAGCATTATCAAAAATGTGTTCAAAAAGGGAAACGTGTACCGTAGAACCATTCCATATTGATACCAAGTTAGGACAAAATCTGATTACTTCTATTGAATCCACAGCCAGAATGTTTTCATACATGTGTATATAATTGATTTGGCAAGGGACAGGTAAAAGTACTTATAGACAGTCGCACGGATAAACTTAGTAGTCGTTCACTGTCGTGAAGGGTTTTAACAGGTTAGGCATCGATTTTTAATCTTTAAAGCTGCATAGTCAGTAACTTTTGATCTTCTAATTTTAGAAATAATGTAGAACTCAGTAAAACTACTCAAATCCAGGTAAACATTTTACCATTTTCATTAATCTTAATAAAACAGTAGCATTTATGTTAAAAATCAACCGTCTAGAATTATTGGAGGGACGTAAATAATTACCAATAAGAGAAAAAAAAACATTTTTTATAAGATAATTAACTTTTCCATGCAGTTTTCAGCTGTACTGACCATATTTATTGTGAAAACATAACTTAATTCTATTCTTACAAGTGATTTAAAAAGAAAGTAAAATTTTTCAAAAAAAATTCATATTTACAGACTTAGTCTCTTTAATTGGCATTATGGGAAAATGTAGCCAGCTGATGGGATATATGGCAGCAAATGCTCAGTCATCCTATGTAATCGGTAAATTTCGCCAGAGCCTTCTCTGCACACAGAATAGGTGCAGATGGACAGGCTGATCGGAGCCACTATCGTAATAGTTTCGCACGTCAAAGTGAGGCTACTATAACGAGCCGTGAATCTCGCGGCGCGTCCCTTTTCAAAATTTAAAGGAATTTAAGAACAATAATTTGTTATATGGGAAAATACTGTTTCCACATTAGATGAAATACATTGAATTTCAATAATTTTCCTTACACATGTATGTAATGGGAGCTACGTGTACGCATAAGAGATTCGTCATTTATTGGTTTTGTAAAAATATTGCTGGTCCATATATGGCAGGCATGTTATCGCAAAAGCTACGAAGCACTACATAGTGGCGGGTTTGTCATTTTCAGAAGCCTGCAGACATATAGATCCATATAAAATAGACCAGGTCATGAGGTTTGGCACTTATCGCATTTGCGTTGGGCCATTCTTTTAAAGTGCATGAGTCTTTTGGTGGGTAAGAGGCCTAACTTTTGTCCCGAACCTTCATCTACGCTCCCACCTGGTACATGTGAGCAGCAAATTCTCCGATGAGACTGCGCTGATGCGCAGACTCGTCTGAGCCTTCGCTGCTCGCTTATGCCATAACGCCAAAATCTCATGAGTTGGCACAAATGGCAATCAACAATTGATAATATTATTGGTCAACTATAATGAAAACCAGACTTCATAAAGCTGACAGACCAATCACTCAGAAATTCATCCCGTTCTTGACAAAACACGTCGTAAATGTGGTTAGCAGTGTAACAACAAATTCTCACCAATTATCTGACATGAAAAAGTATGATTTAGCTGATTGACACAATCAAGAAAACGTGGTTGATGTCAGTAGTGGTGTCAGGTTGTTATCCTGCCAGGACTGTTGTCCTGAAAATGTGGTTAACGTTTTACGTATGCTGCATATATTCAAGTGTACTTCAGGTTAAGATCCTGTAATATATTTTCGGTAGGCCTCAATACCAGACTGGTCAATGTAAACGCACCGGTGGTTGCTACAACGAGCTGGTGGTGGCATTTTTACGCACTGGTGATGGCTTAAAAGGTAAAAAAATCTATACCTTTGGACTTTATGATTTATTTATAAGCTTGCATTTATTTTATTTGTGATGACACCTGGCGCACAGACCATCGGTAACATTGCAGTTTATGGCTCTGCAAAGCAATTGGTGATTTAATTCATGGTTTGGACGGCAAATCCAGCACAGTTCTGAAGTTTTGCCATGGCAGGTGCTTATTTCTAGTAAAACTGCCTAAATTGAGGGAAATATACATGTCTAAGCACAGCTGTTATCATGTTTACATGTAATAACATCCAAAAGAAACGATTATCACTTTATATTTCTTTTCTTGGTAAACTAGCTAACGTTTTATTGAGGAATTTTATTACAACGCACTGGGAGCATTTTTTGACGCATTGATACAACGCACTGATGGTTGCCTAGATGTGCCATGGTTGCTGATACAGCCTCACCACAGCATTCACTGTTCTTATAAACGGTACACAAATCGCTATTTGAGTCATCAAATGATATTTCAGTTCTGTGACGAAGGCTCAGGTGAGCCTGTGCAAATGTACAGACTCGCCAGAGCCTTCTCTGCATAGAATAAAATAGAGAGTAGTAATCGTTTTTGGATATTATTTCATGGGACTATGATAACATAACTGCAACTGTGCACAAACGTGCAAAATTCCCTCAAGTTAGGCAGTCACAATAGAAAAAAGCACCTGTCACTGTCAAACTCCACAACTGCGTTGGATTTGTCGGGCAAACCATGAATTAATTTGCCAATTGCGTGGCAGAGCCATAAACTGCAATGTAACTGACAGTTTCTGCGCCCGGGTGTCATCACAAGTAAAATAAATGCAAGCTTATAAAGAAATCATACAGTCAATAGGCATAGATGTTGTGGTTTTTGTACACTGATGAAGGCTAAAGCGTGACTCCGCAAATGTGCAGACTCACCAGAGACGCTCCAGAGCTAGCCCTGTTCGCACTTTGATAGTGTTTCTGCCTATTTTTCAGATTGGCCCCAAAACTTTTAATTTGATGAGATTGTTTGTCCGTTGTGATACATTGCAATAGTTAAGAAGAATCCATGCGAGCTTAACATTTTTTGTGCTTCAACAGCAGCAGAATCTAGGGCGAAGATTTGGTACCAGTAAAATGCATTTTAGCACCCCAGTGGCTTAGGCTGCTGTCTATTCTGTTGTTGTTGTTGATTCGTTGTTGATTGTTACTCCCATTATAGGATTCTGTAATTGTTCTTTATTTTGTTACTTTATGTCTATTCTTGTTTTGCAATCATCTTGATGGGGAAGAGAGAGAGCTGGATGCTTTGCTTAGTTTGTCTTCCTGGTGTCTCATGCTTGTTGTGTGGCTATTCCTCTCAGTGCCATGGGTTTGTCTGCAGTTTGTGATTGTGATATTTCCCGATCATACTGACTTACTATTTTTGGGTGTCATTCATGCCAACAGCGATGGCTTTGGCGAGTGTGCACATTTGCTTGGTCTAGTCTGAGCGTTCGTCACAGTTCAAAATTCTTATGTGGTGGCTCAAATGGCGATTGAATGCCAATTTGTGCGAGCAGCGAAGGCTCTGGCGAGTCTACACATTTGCACAGGCTTACCTTAGCCTTCGTCACTGTACAAAATATCTTGTGCTGCCTAAAATGACAATTTGTGTGCTATTCACGCCAGCAGCTAATACTCTGGTGAGTCTGCATATTTGCGCAAGCAAAGTCACTGGACAATGCCATAAGTATCAAGATCTCTTGTGCTGGCAGCGAAGGCTCTCAGGAGTCTGCATGTTTGCACAGGCTCACCTGAGCCTTCGTCACAGTTTCGAATTATCATGTGCTGGCTGAATTGGCGATTTTTGTAACTTTTATTTGAACAGCGAATGCTGTAGTGAGTCTGCACCAGCAACCACAGCACTTCTGTGCAACCATCAGTGCGTTGTATCAATGCTTTAAAAAATGCTACCAGTGCGTTGTAATAAAATTCCTCGATAAAACATTTGCTAGTTTACCAAGAAAAATAATACAAAGTGGTAATCGTTTTTTGGATGTTATTACATGTAAATATGATAACAGCTGCCCTTAGACATGCAGGTTTCCCTCAATTAAGGCAGTTACACTAGGAAAAAGCACCTGTCACGGCAAAACTCCAGAACTGTGTTGGATTTGCAGTCCAAACCATGAATTAAATCACCAATTGCTTAGCAGAGCCATAAACTGCAATGTTACCGTTGGTCTGTGCGCCAGATGTCATCACAAATAAGATAAATGCAAGCTTATAAATAAATCATAAAGTCAACAGGTATAGATCTTTTTACCTTTTAAGCCATCACCAGTGCGTAAAAATGCCACCACTAGCTCGTTGTAGCAACCACCGGTGCGTTTACATTGACCAGTGTGTGTATACAGAGAAAAGATTTTTTTTCTTGCTGTTAGAATAATTTAACAGGTCTTGCTCTCAAATAACCATACATTATCAAAGAGAGGTAACTATTATTTGCAGCAAAGAAATTGACAGACATATCAATTGAAAATGAGTGCTAGTCTTAGTAGAGCTAGGAAATTCTGATTCTATAACTCAAAGTGCCACCACCACAGCCTATAATAATTTATTTACGAAGTAGAACTCAACTAACCAGTTTCATCATTTTTATCCAATCACATTGGCACATAGTTGTAACTGTAAGCTCAGTCTACAGACCACAGGACTCCACCCCGATCGGTCCATATTACAGGAACATAACCTTAATATTCTCAAGAAAATATTCAAAAACCAAAGGTACATACATCACTCTTTAGGTGAGTCGACATTTCAACCATGTCACAAGAATGCATGCACTTTTTACATGGCATTGTATCAATGCTCGGGTCAGAACACACATTCATCTTGTCATTTTTGGACGCGCAGCAAACAGTGCCACATCAAATAAATAATTTAACTGATAGTGCTTACTTTAAACAAAACCTGCAATTAAATAACCTAACACCACATGTTCTTTCCCCTGTGCTGTCAGGTTAACCTCCAGCTGCCCAGGGACCCCCCTCCCTTAAAAAAGAAAGGAAAAAATAGTAAAAAAATAGTCATGGAAAAAGGTAGGAGAAAATTAAAAAAGAAAAGAAAAAGAAAAAGGGGACTTTCCTTACGAATCCTCCCTTAGAGGAATTCGTTTGACTAAAAGCCCTTTTATAAGGTCTCGTCATTCACTGTTCAAACATATACGTCACTGTACCGCGCAAAATTGAAAATGTTACACTACAATATTTTATTTTTGTGACAAAGTATTGGACAAAAATTGTTTACTAAAACTTAATAATGCCTTGTAAACCAGGGGTCGCAGGTTCGATTCCTGGCTTCTCCATAAAACCACTTTCGGTGGGCCTTTGGGTGTTCCCGACATAAAACCAACTCAAATCTTAAACCAACCTGGCGGAACTGGTTTATACCCAGAAAAGCCACAAAAAGTTTTAATAATGTTCCCATAACACCACTTTCGGTGACGTTGGAAACCAACCCGGCGGAACTGGTTTATACCCAGGAAAGCCACAAAAAGTTTTTTTTTTATATAATGTTCCCAGACATCCAGCAGACGATTCGTCGAAAGTGTGTAAATGGCAAACGATTCAGGTGTAGCATTTTCACTTTTGTTCAGTATAGTTTGGGGAAATAATCTCACCAAAAAAGAGAGAGCCGGTTGCTATACTTTCAGTGGTTCTGGTGTGTTGAGTCTGTACCCTATATCTCTTCCTCGCGGTGCCGTGGTTTGGTTTGTAAAGGATGTGACATTTTTTTATCATAATCAAATGTTATTGACCTAGGAGTACAAAATGTGTCCAATTCTGTGGATAATTACCATCTCTTATGCCTCGAAATCAGCAGACAATCAGATACAAGAATAACTTAATATATACATGTATGCATAGAAATAGTCCATCATCAAACTTAGAAAAGGTTGTGGGGTAGACGTACATATATTGATTTGTTAAAATGGGTCAATAAATACTGTCTCTGGAAGTCCAAAACAATTTATAAATCAGATGGCAGTTTATCCATGCGCGGATCCAGAAAGTTTTGTCACAGAATTTTTTTTAGTTTGATGAGGGGAGGAAGGATCCAAATACCACTATCAGCGGGCCATGAATGGCCCGCCAGCGAAACGCCATTTAAATGTGATGATCAATTTGCGATGATGGCCGAACATTGAGTGCTGGCTTGGTAGCTTTGTGGTTTTAAGGGGATCCGGACCAGTATTACTAAGGAACCCTATATTTTTGCAATTTTCCTTGGGGTCCGGACCCCAGTTCCCCTCCCCCCTCTGGAATGATTGTGCAGAGTATGTCCATAATAAGTGGACAAGTTCTTGTCCATATCAAGGCACCTGTTGATTACTTTTCTTCTAAATGCCGCCATAAATATATAATTGATATGGTCAGGAAACCATCAGCAAACCACATGCCACAATTGATAATTAATATACACAGATCAGCATCAAATTTCATGTTGACAAAAAGGCAAAAGCTAAGTTGTGTCAAAATAGTTGAATACAGCCGCTAGACCCTGAGACAAAAGCTTGAAGCTGCAAAATCACCAGTTCACTGACACTGACAAAGTGATGACATGGTTTACATAAATAAAAAAATAAGTTGATAATGATTCATTATTTTATTTCAGTGAACGGTACAATATTTTATAACTCACAAAAAGACAAGATCCTGATATATGTCATTTAAAACATTGACATGGCATTTTATGAAAAAACATATGCGGGATAGCTAAATTAGCTACATTAAAAGTTTTACTAATGTTGCTATAGCTAGATTATTGAAACTTTGCATGTGGCAAATTACAGTAGGAGGGTTTGTATATCAGCTAATAAAAAATTCTGGCCTAGGCCTGTATTATATACCAGTAGCTTGTCTATACAACTTTTATTTAAAGCCACTATAAATGTTGAAAAGGAGAATATTTCAAATAAAAAATTAATCAAATAATCATTTAACATCATTAATATGATAATTAATTACTTTTGGATGTTTAAAAAAGATAAATCCATTTATCACCATAAATAAGACATTTAGTTGCATTTTGTAAAAAATGAGATGATTCAAACAAGATACGCTCCAAAACATGTCTTTATTCAGGACTCTAGGTAGGAATGCATATTCAAACATTTGTTCTTACTTCTGAACCAAAACATATACAGTGGCGGATCAAGAAGGGGTACAGGGGGTTCCCCCTTCACGTGCCCCCTCTCCCATTTTTTTTTTTATATTTATGAAAATGAAATAGTTTGGTCTCAGTGAGATCAACTAATTTCATTTTCATGGGATATTTAAGAAGAATGAGATAAAATCACCAAAGTGAACCCCTCATGCCATTATATATATGAACCCCCTTTCCAGAAATCCTGGATTCGTCCCTGATATATTATGGATACTCAGTGAGACAGTTCTTTAGAGCACCAAAAACAAATGTTAAAATTGATGGTTAAGAAAATAATCACTATTTTACGCTGAAAACATTTGCCTATTGGAACCTATGTTACCAGGTCTCAAGGTTATAAAACTTTCTTCATGCTCAACTCCCTAGCAGGTACACATTGTTGACTCAACATAGATTCAACGTTGATTCAAAGTCATGGTGTTGAATCAACATTGAATCTATGTTGAGTCAACAATGTGTGCCTGCTGGGTCATCTGAGGACGAAATTTCAACTGCTCATAAAAAATAAAATACTGACAATTGAATAAATTTATTGGTTTAAGTCTCAGATCTTGTATTAATCCTGCTAATTGATGGCATTTTAACATTTATGAGCAGGATAAAAAAGTTCTAGCGATAAGGCGTATATTTTCCCTAGTTGGCATGCTTACAAACACTAAATTTTCAAATTGCTCTAATGTTTTTAAAACTGGTTTGGTTCAGCAGTAAAATATGCATAGTAAGCATCAAAATACGTTTCAAAATTATTCATCATTTACAAAGCCCTCAAAACTTGTGCTTTCTACTCCCACCCTCATTTTACGGCTTTATACTGGGTGCTGTTTAGACCAGACTTTGAGTAAACACATTGCAAGTTTTCAAAAAGTAAAAAATGGTTAAATGTTAAGGTTAGCAGTGATCTTCATTTCCAAAACTTTAAGGTATTCCTTCTGCACATGCGTACAAAATATATTTAATTGTGACGTTTGTCATTGAAAAGATGAAACTGGTGTCTTTCACTTTTGTTTTAAGATGCTTCACCCCCTAGACCCAAGATGCCCTTTGGACAATTAAATGTCGCTATATAAATATACAACATATGTAAAGGGCGTATTGGGTCTAGGTGGGCGGGGGGAAGAGGTTGTATAAGCCAAAGACACCAAACATCTGGCAAAAATAGTCCACTTTGCAAGATGGTCGTTTTTATTGTACATCAACTGTAAAAATATATTTACTCTATCGTTACAGGACGAGTGTTTACCTTAATTTAACAGTTTATTACCCATACATATTACTGAAAAAGCAAGCACAGTCCATGCTCAAAACAAATTTTAAGGGGAAAAGTTTTAAATATACGAAGAAGGGTGCAAGGGTGCCTAAACTGCTGCTATATATGTATTTGTTGAATGTGCCTAGTGTCTCCAGTCGTTATTTCAACAAAATAAAACGAAAGTCTCGTTTAGGGAAACAGCCCGTCTTATGGCTAGAAATTCTTTCGTGCTCAGCTGACTTGAGCATGAAGATGTTTTATAACCTTGGGCCAGATTTCTATTTTTGTACAATTCCATCAAAACTCTAATTTACAATCATATTATTGACATTGCTATCCAAAACGTAAACCCATTGCATGCTGGGTATGATATGGGCAAAAGTCTTTATCTAGGCCGCTAGATAAGAGAGTGCATTCAAAAAATACTTTCCTTTTTTCTTAACCAAAACATAATATCATGTTGTGGATACTCAAAAGAACCATCTCAATGAGATGGTTCTTTTGAGCACCCAAAACAATTGTTAAAATTGATGGATAAGAAAATATTCTTAATTTTATGACAAAACTATCCGAAACTATTTTATTTTTCTGCAATAACAAGATTTCTATTGTTGTACCATTATATCAAAACTCAAATTAATTATCATGTTATTGTTATAGAGGATCTTACATGAGTGCTCATGTTTTATTGAATTTATAAAACGAGTTGGGGAAAAGAGATAAAATGCGAGGCTTGCCGAGCATTTTATCTCTTTTTCGCAACGAGTTTAATAAATTCAATAATACAAGAGCACGAATGTTAGATTCTATTTATCATATGACATTAAGATATCTTTGAAGTTTCATTGCTGACGGTATAACGTTATAATATTGTCATTATGTACGCAACGTTGTTATTGACGTCATAACGTTTCCCGTAAATCGATAAACCACTAGTGGTTTACAGATTTTATTGCATGGCGTTATTTCACTCCCAGATGCGACGTCATATGATAAATTAAATACTTGAATGCTTCACATGCTGGGTAATTTTTTGGTGTTTGTTGTCTTCTGCTGACTTATTTCAAATTTAATCCTAAAAAAAGCTTTGAGGAACACTATCAGAGTGTCAAATGGTTTGGATCCAGATCAGGACTATTGTTCGGTCAGTCCAGATCTTGGTCCAAATTGTTTGCAATGGTTATCACCAGATGACAAGTCTCCGCTAGCAAGGAATGAGTTATTTGATTACTTGTGTCAGATGAAATCCTTATTTTAATGGATTTAATTAGTAAGAATAATGTAAATTCCATGTCAATATATTCAACACAAAATAGTGGTTCTAAAAATATCAATAAAATATGTCATAATTAAATATCTTAACAAGAAATAACAAAACTCAAACAGCTGATTCTAAATTATTACAGGGACATGTATATACTTTCATGAATGAAAGTTCAAAATTTACGAAATTGGGAACTTAAAAAATTCAAATCTTAAAACTTACAGTATATGCCAACAAACTTTCATGTTTGTATGGTCGCTTTTATGGTCAATTGTCAAAATAATCATTGAAGCTTTTGCAATCTGCATAATTCAGTATTTTGAGGCTGCCTTTTATGAAAAGCCAGCCTTAAAATCCTGAATTTAGGAATAAGCAAGAAAACTTTCATCCATGTTCTTTCGTATAACTCAAACTAGTTAACATCTTGTCACATCTTATTGAAAAACAGTGTTTGACCAAATAAGTGCACTAATGTTGTGTTAGCTTGTGATCTAACCCCAGTGGCAGATCCAGAGGGGGTTATGGGGGTTCGCTTAAACTCCACTCTCTGCCCCCTGTTTTTAAAACTATCCTATGAAAACGAAATAATTTGGTCTCAGTGAGACCAAATTATTTCATTTCCATGGGATATTTAAGACTAGAGGACCTGAAGGTCCTGGGGCACTCACCTGATCTCCTTAATAATGTTAAAATAGGTCAAGGTCAACTACGGCTTATAATGGAACAAATTTTGTTTTCCCACATATGGGGATTGCAGACATTTTGGTCAAGTGACTTAAACAATCTAATGAATAATCCATCAAACAGCCCAGTGATTTCTGAGAAACAGATGTTTAGATAGGTGTGTGGCAGTCCAAATGAGTGGCCTTGGATAAAAGGTCACAGGTCAGCTTGACATTTGGTACTTAATACAAGATTTTTCCCAAATAAATGCCTAAGGTATCAAATTTGACCTTGCCATAAAGTAGATCAAGGTCAACCTAGATTAATCATTTGTGCAAATCTGGTAGGGCCCACATCCCATATGCTGCATACCAAGTCCCAAGGCCATTGGCATTTTGGTTCCAGAGAAGAAGACATTTAAAGGGTTTTTATCATATATGGGCGTGGTGGCCATCTTGGTCATGTGACCAGTACAATTGGTATATATTTTGGCTAACCTATCATAAGGGAGTCTTCATATGAAATTTGAGTTCAAATGGCTGAGTGGTTTCTGAGGAAACTATGTTTTGATGTGTTGCTGGGACTCCAATATGAGCGACCTTGGCTAAAAAGATAAGGGTCAACCTTGACCTTTGAAACTTATTTATAGCCATTGTCTCATTTGGTTTAACATATCAAGTGAGAATAATGACTTCGGCCTCAACCGTTTTCAAAAAATGAAATTTTCAAAAATAATCCCATTAAAATGAATTAGGAAGCAAATTTGACCTTGATGTTAAGTAGGTCAAGGTCAACTTAGGTTCATCATTTGAACAAACTTGGTAGGCCCAACATCCCCAATGCTACATACCAAGTCCCAAGGTCACTGGCCTTCTGGTTCTGGAGAAGAAGATTTTTTAAGGGTTTTTACCATATATGGGCGTGGCGGCCATCTTGGTCATGTGACCAAAATATTTTGCCCAAATTTTAGCCAACTTATCATAAGGAGTCTTCACATAAAATTTGAGTTCAATTGGGCCAATGGTTTGTGAGAAAACTATGTTTTAATATATTGATGGGACTCCAATATGAGCGACCTAAGCTGAAAGGTCAAAGGTCAACCTTGACCTTTTGAACTTATTTATAGCCATTGTCTCATTAGGTTAAACATATCAAGTGAGAATAATGACTAAAGCTTCCACAGTTTTCAAAAAAAATCAACTTTTCAGAAATTTTCCCATTTAAATGCATTAGGAAGCAAATTTGACCTTGACGTTAAGTAGGTCAAGGTCAACCTAGAATCATCATTTCAACAAAATTGGTAGGCCCCACAACCCCAATGCTACATACCAAGTCCCAAGGTCATCGGCCTTCTGGTTCTGGAGAAGAAGATTTTTTTAAGGGTTTTTACCATATATGGGCGTGGCGGCCATCTTGGTCATGTGACCAAGACCATTTGAACAAACTTTCGTTCCCCCATCCTAAGGAGTCTCCATATGAAATATGAGTTCAATTGGCCCAGTAGTTTCAGAGGAGAAGATGTTTGAAAATGTTGACGGACGACTGACGACGGACGGACGGACGACGGACGCCGGAGTCACTGGTATACTATTAGCTCACCAATGAGCCTTCGGCTCAGGTGAGCTAAAAAATCAGCAAAGTGAACCCCCACACCTTTAAACATATGAACCCCCTTTCCAGAAATCCTGGATCTGCCCCTGAACCCCATTGCTATATCTAATCTGGCAATGGTGCAGTCGGTAACATGTCTGACTGCAGATACATGCCTGACTGCAGATCCAGGGGTTTCGAGTTTGATCCCGGCCTGTGGAGATTGATCATGAAATAATTTCTACGGCCATTCTCTTCCCTTCCCTTGATTCAAGATGGGTTGTTGAAAGTTACAATAGAAAGTATTTGCACAAAGTACATTTGTACTTGTTAACCGCTTAGTCAAGCTTGACCAGGGAAAAAAAGTTTGGTTAGGTGAAGTGACCGTCCCGACATGACCATAGCTGTTGACTGAGATGTACAAGCATTTAAGCAATTTCCTTTCATTTCAGTGATACCATTTCATTATTATAATGGTTTCATTGAGTGGTAAAATAGTGTGGATCCTGATCAGCTGTCTTCTGATGAAGCCACTTGATCTGAATCTACACTGTTCAAGAATTTTCCTAGGCCTGATTTTGGGCCGAATATTGGCCCCATCCCAATTATAAAATAAGCAAAAACTTCCAAAAATGGTGTATATCATTCCCATTCCCAATTTCTTAGTTCTACATTTTGATGAAAATTTCATGAAAATCCAAAAACAAAAATAGCAAAGTAGCATGAAATTTGCATAAAAATGTGAATGAAACATGTTTTCATTCACATGTTTATGTAATTTTTCATGAGTTATAATGGAGGGCAATTAAAGCAACAAATATTTTACAGCTTTATAGATTTACTACTTACTTCTTATATGGTTTTGAATCCATTTTAATGGCTGTATAAAGTTTTCCCTATTTTGATGGTTGCAATGCTTTGTTCCCAAATTCAACAGGGCTCTGGCCCCGACTTCAGAAAAGTAGGAAAATCCCTGTTGTTTTCAAAAGGAAGTTATGAGGGCCGTACACTTATTAGGTCAAATATGGTAATTTGTTATGTACAAAGTAATGAAATACAGGAAAATATTGATCAAATATAATGCACATTTTAAAAAAGCTGTATTACACAGCCGTGAAAATATAAAAAGTTGTATTTCATGTGTGAAATTGGATGTCCTCTGTTTTCTCCATTGACTTCTTTGAGCTCACTTCAGAATTTCAAACGCCTGTAACTTTCTTATAAGTGGACAAAAACACAAAGTGTGGGTAGTCATTTTCTTAGTTAGATCACAAGGAAAATATTGGTAATAAAATTGTCGATATTTGCTGAAATTTTCACTTTTTCTTCTCCTGCTCCTATGATTTCAGTTTTGGTCATCATTAATATGATGTAATGTGTCAATGTGTATGAGGTCATTTACTTCAAAAAATCTGTCACACTTAAAATAAAAAAAAAAATAAAAATTTTGTCATAAATATGCCATTTATTTCATCTCGTGAAGCGAGAAAATGTATATTTCATTTCAAGCTTCACCACTCATGAAATATGCATTTATCGCTTCACTTGAAATAAATGGCATATTCATTCCGAAAATGTGAATATCCTCTATATAACAAAAAAATAAATGTGTATCAAAAGTAAAATAAAACAAAATGATATTGCAGAATCTGTTAAATTATTAAAAATAAGAATGAGAAAACGCTGTCTGACACAAGATTTCGAAACTACACAAAAATAAAGAAATAACATATTCTAAAATAGCAAACACACATTTAAGAAATAAAGATAAAGTAATAACATATTCTAAAATGGCAAGAGTGAACAGAAAATATATTGGAGCCTTAAAAAAAGACAACACAAACTTATATAAAGATTAAAGAAACATGAACTATTCTAAGAATAAAAAGATAAAAGTAATAACATACTCTAAAATGGCAAGAGTGAACAGAAAATATATTGGAGCCTTAAAAAAAGACAACACAAACTTATATAAAGAAACATAAACTATTCTAAGAATAAAAGCAAAAATACATTTGTGAGATTCTAATATATCTGTACAAAATAGTATTGCAAATTAAATATATTCGTATGCACCTTTTGATTGATAAATAATACATAGTTTATATCTGATTTACTTCTGATTAACAATGTAAAATAACAATTATCATATACATAGAGGATCTTACATGAATGCTTATGTGTTATTAAATTAGTTGGGGGGGGGGGAGAGAGATAAAATGCAAAAAATGCAAGGATTTCTAAGCGCTTTGTCCTTTTTCCAAGGAGTTTAATAATAAAGAGATACGTGCATTAAGTGGCTAACTTTGCCCCCTCTGGAGCCAATAACTGAAAATTGCTTTTCACCAATTTCTTCTGATTGGTTTATAAGAAGAATAACCCAAGTGTAAAAAGCTGGCATTTATTTAACTTTTACTGTTGCTATGGTAACAAAAATGGCCGACAAAATAGGCTTAAAATAGAGAAATTGCCATATTGTACATAATTTATGGGTTTTGGAGGCCAATTTTTTTAAGAATTAGACATCAGCACAGCTAAATACAAAAAAAAAACAAAACCTTTTAACATGCTGTGTGAATGATAATTTACATCATCTGTCAAATTACCTTTTTGGTATTTGCTTGTGCTCTATGTTAATTTTGCTGTCAAATGTCTTAAATTTGCTCCAAAATGGCCGCTTTCCTTTTTTCAGTCTATTTTTGGCAGTCATTTTTGTTACCATAGCAACGGTAAAAGTAGAATTAGTGTCAGACTTTTAAAGTTGGATTATTGTTCTAATAAACTGATAAGAAACAATTGGTGAAAAAATATTTTTAATTTTTAGCCTCATAGGGGGCGAAATAGCTTCTTAATGCACGTAGCTCTTTGATTATACAGGAGCAAGAATGTTAGATTCTATCTAAAACTACTCTGAAATCACATTTTGATTTGAAAACGCTCAAAATGCAGATAAAACTTCCGATTGTAAAGAGACAAAGGTGATTCTTCAATGTTTTTCGTATGGAAGTATGTTCCCCATCTTGACCCAGCTTCCTACTGACATATATTGTGTAAATTCATTATATGCATTTACCTTTTAAAGAATTTGCTGGGTCAAGGTGGGAAATATACTTGTATATGAAAAAAATAAGCGTTGCCATTTTTCTATTAACAACTGGAGTTATTAACAGCATTTTACACACTTAAAAAATCTGTAAGCATCCTCATCAGACTGATCGAATCAGATATTGTTAGATAAATCAATTTTACATTCTTTGATGGTAAAACACAATTGTGGAATTAATACAATAACTTAATTTTTAGCCATTCAATTGATATAGTATAAAAATGATTTTTTTAAGGAATTATATTAAGCAGTATTTATCTCCCCTTTGCCCTTGCTTTGAAAATCATAAAATATGTTCTTGAATATTTTAGATGTATGTCCATTCAGTCACAAAAATTATTTCAAAAATCGCAGTTTGAAAATTTGAATTTTTCACAAATTACTTTTAGGGAGATCTCATGCCTTACCAGAACAACTCCTTTGGTATCACAGGTGCATGCCATGTGCCAAGAGCCTGTCAACCTTAGTTCTAACTGCACTATTTGGTTTGCCGCGGTCCCTGCGCACGAGGCATATATAGCACACAAGGCACACCCAGTTTTATGCACCCACTTTGGCTTCAAAGAAGGAATTCGGGCTGTATCCTGCCCTTATCCTATGCCTATTTTGCATTAAGTAAAAGTGTGGGGCATTAGTTAGTTTGAATTTTGGAAATGTTCTAAAGCAAGTTTCAATCTTGTGGAAATCGACGTGACAATTTTGTCTGCACAGTGTCACCCCCACTGTTCCTGAAAGTATAAGTTTTTATTTCGCCTGGAAGGGCAAGGAGTTTTGTTATTGTTTGTTTGTTTGTGTTTTCCGCTCCCCCTAATGGTGAGCTGTACGCTGATGTTTTTTAAGGTAACATCACCCAGGGTATCACTCCGCTTCTCCGTCCAGTCCTTGTATACATAAGATCGCGGCGGTGTTACTAAGACCCGGACATAGGTCTACGAAGTTAGCTTCCCCTTGGGTAAGCTTTGGAAAATAAAATTTTGCCTCTTTTATTATGTTTCTCTATTTTAGTTGCAGTTTTTGTGGAGCGGGTGGCGAGGAGTCGGTGTTCTTTGTGATTAATGATCCCCTCAGAGATCTCACTTATTGCTCCTTAAAATTTTGAGCTCCATTTCAAAAAGATGGCCAGTCATCGTGTGATGGCCTATTTATTTAGGGGTTTTAAGCGGGGATAGGGGGCTTATTCCTAAGGGAAAGGGTGCCGCTCGGGTATGGTAAGACTCAGAACATGTGTGTGTGTTCTGAGTTCTCTCAGCATCCTATCTTGAAATTTTGCTTGAGGCTTCCAAAAAATAATATACCTTTCGGGTTTCTCGTGTGAAACCGTTAGTGTATATTAACTAAGTTTGCGTGGCATGCAGAAGCATGGCCGCCACCTACAGAGCAAGTTGTGGGAAGAACGCACTACCCTACCACCCACTTCCTGGTTTGAACCAGTACTAAGCAGTGGATAAAGTGTCTTGCTGAAGGACACAACACAGTGAATCTGCCGGCGGTGAGGCTGGAACCAGCAACACTTTGATCCCCAGTCTAATGCTCCACTGACTGAGCCACTCGGCTCCACTGTAGTCTCACAGTCCCAACAATACAAAGTATTGTATTACATAAAAGTTCAGGCCAAAAACTGGACTAGTTATGAATATACATTAAAGTTATTTAACTGGGCTAACCATGTTTAAAATGGAAACTCCTGATTAGGTACTTTGGCAAACAGTGAAGACCCAGACCAATGCTGCAATATGCAGCATTTTGCTAGTGTCTACATTTTTTGCTAAAATGCATATGCAATAAAGTAATGATTTTTGTGGAAACTCTTGATGAGGTACTTTTGCAAACAGTGAAGATCGAGACAAAAATGCTCCAACATGCAGCATTTTGTTAGTGTCTACACTATTTGCTAAATTTATGCATGTATATTAAAGTAATAATTTAACTGGGTGAACCATGTTTAAAATGGAAACTCCTGATTAGGTACTTTGGCAAACAGTGAAGACCCAGACCAATGCTTCAATATGCAGCATTTTGCTAGTGTCTACACTATTTGCTAAAATGCATATACATTAAAGTATTGATTCAAACAGGTTAACCATTTTTATAGCAGGTACTTTGGCAAACAGTGAAGACCCAGACCAATGCTGCAGCATGCAGCATTTCGGTAGTGTCTTTACTATGTGCTAAATTTGCTATGATTTAGAATTTTCAAACAATGGACCCCTTGATATGCTCAATGAAACATCCCAAGCATATTATATAAAACCAGATGGAAGAATCCATCTGTACAAACAAGGTTGTAAAGTACCAATTTCATGACTTCGCTCAAATATTTGATTATATCTGTTACAATGAGAATTTTACACCCATCACAAGTAAGCAAATAAATATTCTAATGCACTTGCTTTTGTAACACGACGTCTGATTGGAAAATGTCAAAAATTTGTGACAGTATATCCTGTGATATACTGTAGGAAACAGTTTGATGTCAGTTATTATGTCACATTTCGTTTGGATAACGTGCAGCATTATGTGGCTTGCAACGCTCCAGTTTGAGCCGAAACTACAGAAGTGCATTAGAATGGGGATAACCATATTCTAAATTTTCATTGGGGAGGTATATCCTCAGATATACGTTCGGAAATCATGTTTTACGGCTCCGCTAGCACGTCGCCATAAAACTACATTTCGGACTGTATATCTGGCGATATTGAATACAGTTATCACCTTCTTTTCTATCAAAATAGTGATCATATTTATGAAATAAAATATTTGATAATTCAAGTCAGGTGAAATATGCTTCTTTTTAATGGATAGCATTGTGCTTTAAAGCATACGCTGATGGAAACAAGTACATTCGTGCACTTTGATTCCTCTATACCATATTGTAATTTATTGTAATATTGTGACCATTACAACAAATATTACTGTTTCTCTATTATCATATTGAGACAAAGACTTATACAGACATAGCCTCCAAGTGAGACATGTGGTGAGGAGACAATTTCAGTGACATCAGAGGAAGTTCAGGGGGTTTGCTGGAACCCCCCTCCCTGGCCCCCATTTTTTTTTTAAATATCCTATGAAAATGAAATAATTTGGTTTCAACAAAACCAAATTATTTTATTTTCGTGGGATATTTAAGAAAAATTATATAAAATCAGCAAAACCAACCCCCACCCCTTTATACATATGAACCCCCCTTTCCAGAAATCCTGGATCCCTCCCTGCGATTTGTTCGGAATAAAAAATATGGTAGATGTTGTAAAATTTCAAACACTAATTATCTGCCAAAAAGACATAGACAAACAGTGCAGGCCCAGATCAGACTGCTTCTGAAGAAGCAGTCTGATCAAGGTCTTCCCTGTTTGCTTTTCTGACAAGAATGTTGTGAATTCCAGCCCTGATAACCAACATTTGAGCCATGACATGATAAATCCACCAAAATGAGTGTGTGCATAGTGAAGACTCTGAGTCTGATCAGAGTGTTTGCTGTGCACTATGTGGCTAACTATGGACGCCAGTTTTTTTCAAGTAGACAGTGAAGACTCTCATGCGTCGATCCAGAAAGTTTTCTCAGAGGGGGTCCAACTTTGACAGTGTTTTTTGGTGTTTTTTTAGTTGATGAGAGGATCCAAATACCATTATAAGCGGCCATCATGCGCCCGCCAGCGAAGCGGCATTTTCAAATGGCATTTCACTGGCGGGCCGATAATGGCCCAACATTTAATGCTGACTTAGTAGCTATGGGGTTTTTCAGGGAATTCGGACCAGTATTGCTAAGAGACCCTATACTTTTGCGATTTTTCAAGGGAAATCTGCACATTTTTTTTACCTTTTGCTGGCGGGCGGATGATTGCCCAACATTGAATGCTGGCTTGGTAGCTTTGTGATTTTTCAGGGAATCCGGACCAATATTGCTAAGAAACCCTTTACTATTGGGTTTTTTCAGTGGGGGCCGGTACCCCTGTACCCCCATCTGGATCTGCGCATGACTCTTATCAGACTGAGCTCATGCCTAGGCTGATCTGAGTCTTCTCATGATGCCCAGCTATATTGTTGGTTTTCTCATGTATCAGCCCATTTTATTTGAGCACAGAAAAGAAAAGTGTTCAAAATTTTAGAACATTTACCTTTTAGATGCACTCATGTGCAGAATCCACAAAAAGGACACTACACTAGCAAACACACAATATTTAAAAATTAACTAAAAATCATGTGTTATTGACAGTACAGTAGAACCTGTGTAAAGTGGCCACTCTCAAAAAGACCAAAAATTGGTTTTCAAGACCAATTATCGCTTAATGCAGGTCAAAGGAGCATTCTGCAATATTTTAGACCTTCATTAAGCTACCTTTTGTCATAAAGATCTTCCTTTTGTCTATTTTTGAGTGGCCGTCTTTTGTTTGTTTGTTTGATATGATTCTTTACGTCCCAGTCAACAATCTTTCAGTTACGCCGGGACGGGTCTTCCTGAGTTAAAGCAGTACTAAGCTAGGATTAACGTGTCTTGCTCAAGGACACAACGCAGTGATGCTGGAGTGGCCGTCTTACACAGGTTTTACAGTAACTGGAACAATGTTTGATTCCATGCAACCAGAACTGTTTTTTGATTCAATACACTTGCTTCTGAAATAAATGTCTTTCACTAACATAGTTGCTATACAAGGTGTTTGCTTCTTCCCGGAGATTTTGATGTTCACAGAGCTAGATTCGTACTCATTACTTATGAGCCATATGACCATTGTTAGAAGGGAGGTGAGCTTCGTCTTTTCCGCTATAGGCAGTGAGAACACTCGACAGAGAGCTTTGACAAACCATGATCCAGTATCTGGTCTTCTAAATGCATAATGACCTGAAATCATATAAGCATGAGTGAAAGTTCAAAATTTCAAAAAACCTGAACTTTCAAAAATTCAAATTTTAAACTTTGCAGGATGCCTACAAAAACAAATAATTACAAGTTTAAATGATTAATTGTATTTTAGTAATCTGAAAACTAATCAAAGAAGCTATTATAATCTCCCTAATTATGGTCCTTGTTATGTGATTGACACAGTTGTTGTTAGTGTCCATTCTAGTTCTGCAATAATTTAACTGAGGAAGAGAGAGAGCTGGTTGCTTTACTTTAATAGAGTTCTTGCTTTCTGTGTTCCACATCTTTTCCTTGCCGTGCCGTGGGTAGGTTTTTCTGTGATTGTGGTATTTCCTGGCCATACTCGCTTGTTTTTCATCATGAAGATGAAGAGCAGTGTAGATCCTGATTAGATGTTTTAATCAGAAAGCTTGCTGATGTGAGTCTACAATGTTTTCCAAATGTAATTCTAATCTAAATAATATGTAGTTACTTAAAGAGATTGCTTAAATATCCATAGATACAGATAAGGAAATTTTATTAGCATAAAATTGTAATTATTTTCTTACCTATCAATTTAAGAATGTGTTTTGGGTGCTCAAAAGAACCGTCTCATTGAGATGGCTGTTTTGAGTACCCACAACATATGTTTTGGATGAGAAATAAAGAAAATAGGTTTTCAATATGCACTCTTATCTGGAGGCCTGAATACCATAAAATATCTTATTCAGAAATATACTCTCTGATCTGGATTGCCTTTTTTTTGATTTAACCGTTTATAGACCACTTATTTGGACTTTTCCATGAAGTTTGATACAGCTAAGTCAAGATGGTCCATTTGATATATTGAGGGTTCATAATTAGTTATAATTTCAAAAAGTTTTTCTCTAAAGATCAATTTTGTCTTAGCAAACAGTGCAGACCCTGATGAAATACCACAATCAGCTGCTTTTTGACTGGGTCTTCACTGTTTGCAAAAATACCTCAAGTTGTAGGGGTTTCCAGTATACAAAGGGTAAAGTAAGTTCTTCAGATTATAAGGATTTTAACCGATTTCATTCTGATGGATTATTCCATACATACATATATATTAAGTATATGGAATTGTCCATTTTTTTATTTTAAGGGTTGCCTGTCTTATTTTCTATATAATAATGTATTTCTGTTCCTGAAAACTGTTTTTATCTAAGCAAACAGTGCAGACCTTGATGAAATGCCACCTTGTGTGGCATTTCATCTGGGTCTTCACTGTTTGCCAAAGTACCTGTTCACCGGTATCCCGAATGAAAAGTATTAAAAAAATAAAGTATTAAAAGAATAAGAGTATTAAAAGTATAAGAGTATTAAAAGAATAAGAGTATTAAAAGAATAAGAGTATTAAAAGAATAAGAGTATTTTTCTACCTGGTGGAGTTGCATACATTATCAAGAAGTCTTTATAGATGGGACTGGGAACAACTTCATAAGTGTCAGCCTTCGAAGAATCCACTTCATCAACAGCAACTGGAAAACTTACACCATCATCAAGCGCAGAACCCCTACAAGCCTATTAATTAACAAACCAATGAGGCAGTGTTTAGGAAAGAAATACAGTCAAATTTCAATCGCTAAAGCACCTTTGAGACCATGAAAATGTGTTCAAGATAGAGGTACTTTGTGCCAGAAAGGATTAATTACAGCTCCAGATCTAAAGGCATGATAAGGATTATATCTTTGTCTTACATAAACTTCGTTTTTGTTGATGCTTTATGTCCCAGTCAACAATTTTTCAGTCATGTCGGGACAGTTTTCCTAACTTCCTGGGTTGCACCATGCAGCACTACTCAGAGGATAAAGTATCTTGCTTAAGAACATAACACAGTGCCTCCACAGTGAGTCTTGAACTAGCGACCCTTTGATTCCAAGTCTACTATAAAGGTATGTTATGAGTATTCATTCAATTGCCTCTATGGGGTGATTCTAATGACTACAAACAACATACCTTTTTGAATTGAAATAAGGCCAATCTGCCTGAACCATGCATCTTAAATGTATGGACATCAGGAGCTATGGAAATAATTTTTTCAAAGTTTAAATTAACCATGGTAAACAAGTGAATGGTGTTCAAGCCATTGAAGTTTTAATGTAAACATGCACAAGAAAAAAATAGAAATACAGGATCTCACAGGACTGCTCATGTTTTATTGAATTTATTAAACAACTTGAGGAAAAGTGATAAAGTGTGAGGCTTGTTGAGCATTTTAATGCTTTTTCGCAAGGATTTTAATAAATTGAATAATTAATACAGGCGTAGGAATGTTAGATTCTAATTATCATATGACTTAACATTACTTTGAAATCGCATTTTTGCCGTGAACGATAGTATTTTGCCATGTTTATGCGATGTTATTACGGGTGTCATTTCATAACTTTACATAAATCTGTAAACCACTAGCAGCTTATGGATTTTATTACATGGCGTAATATCACTCCTGGACGCGACATCATATGATAAAGCACAGGAGCTTGAAGTTCCATCCTTATATCACTTCTATAGCCTCAAAATCGAAAGCTCATAATGTCATTACATAGTAATGACCATTACGTTGTAATGACATTATTAGCTTTTGGTTTTGAGGGTATAGAAGATGTGATATATGGACGGAACTTCAAGCACCTGTGGATAAAGCATGCTAAACAAAAACTTTTATGTTTTTCTGAGACTTAGGTATAATTTAAAAAGAGCAATAATGCCAAATAGCATCCCAATTAATTCTACTGACTTTTGCCTGTGACAAAATCAGAACAATGAAACATTTTTGTAACAGCAGAAACAGAACAGTAGGGGTCGATAAATTTTATGAATCATGAGTACTCATGTTAGATCCCCTATTTATCATATAACGTCCCATCTGGGAGTGAAATAACGCCCTGCAATAAAATCTATTAACCACTCGTGGTTTACAGATTTTTGGGAAACGTTATGAGGCCCACAACAATGTTGCGTACACAATGACAAAATTATTACGTTTTGAAGGCAGAAATGAGTGAAAAACTGTAATCTTAATGTCATATGATAAACAGAATCTAGCATTCGTGCTCTTGTATTATTGAATTTATTAAACTCATTGCGAAAAAGAGATAAAATGCTCGGCAAGCCTCACAATTTATCTCTTTTCCCCAACTTGTTTGATAAATTCAATAAAACATGAGCACTCATGTAAGATCCTCTATACAGTAAAACCTGCCTTAAGCAGCCACTCAAAAAGAGGACCAAAAATGGGCTTTCAAGACCAATCATTGCTTAATGCAGATCAAAAGTATTGCAGAATGCTCTCTTTGAGCATTCTGCAATACTTTCGACCTTCGTTAAGCTATCATTTGTCTTTAAGACCTATGTTTTGTCTATTTCAGAGTGGCCCCTTAAGACAGGTTTTACTGTATAATAAGAGACTCACCTGTATGAAAAACAATCTTGGTTTACCAGCTAATGATGGTGACATGTTATCAGTGAACCATTCCACAATCTCTCTGGTAAGAACTATTTCATCTGAGGCATACACAATATCTTCCTTCTCTAGACGGTCAGGCAGTGCCTTGTCAACAACATGGACAAAGTCTCCATGTGACAGGACCACACACCCAAAACAATCTTCATCACTGTGGTCCTGTTTGGATGCTAAATATATGAAACAAGACAATTGAGAGCAAATGAGCCATGAGCTCTAGATAATCAGTGGCGGATCCAGGACCACTTATGCTGGGGGTGCTTGATAGATGGACACGGACAGTCAAATATATTACAGACACAAATAGCGCAAATTAATTTCCATATAGAACTGTGTCCCATAGAAGCAAGCTACTCTATTAGCCTATATACCACTCCCCGAGCATTTGGGCTTCTGGTTTCAGAGATTTTTTGTTTAAAAAGCAAATGTCCCCGGCGCGTGATCAATTTGAACCACAGGTGCGTGGTTGGGTTAACGTATAGAAAACACTTAACACTAAACTTTGCTACATATTAAAAGCTGTGGACAGAAGATTTTTATAAAAAAAAAGTTTTTCCCCATTATGATTATGGACGCTATCAAAGCCTAATGATCGTCTGTATTTGGTAATTTTTGACCCAAGATGCATGGCTGGCAGAATTTATGGGACTACAAGCTGTGGGCCTCATGGTTTTAGGGAAGATGTTTTAGCTAATGACTCCATGGCTAGTATAGACACCAGGAGCATGGGTGGCAGGGTTTATGTAGGTGACCACAAGACATACATCTATAAGCTGCAGGTCTCACCGTTTCAGTTTTTTAAGTTTTTCCCATTATAAGTCTATGCATATGCCAGTCAGCCCAAAAACCACATGCAATCTTTCCCCGTCCATACCTGATGATGCTTTATATGTAATTTGACTAAAATTAGTCCGCTGATATACTTCTTTGAAAACGTGAACGGAAGATGCCATGACGAACGTTGGACCATTGCTACACTAAAACCTCACATGAGTTTTCGTGGTCATGTGAGCTAACAATACTGCTACTCAACTGGGTCCGCATTTAGATTATTTCCCAGTTGATTGGAGGGGAAGGCAGTGAAATAATTCCTAACTGCTCCCATCTAATAGATACAAAAGGGCCTGGAGTGGGGGGTTTGCCAGTGACTGACAACTGTCCTTCTTTCAATAAATTAGAACGGTGCTGGACGGGAAGAGCTAACTCGTGACAGCCTGATCCCTAGTCAGACCCATATCCCACAGAGTTGAAATACACACGCACGCACGATATGCAAGACTGGCATCGCTGATACGATAGTGTCAAAATCTTATGTGCTAGTTCGTTTTTGAAGCGTCTGTTGCCCACTTTGGTGACCTGAATCAGAGTGCGCATCCGTGTTTGTCAGCAAAAAATGAAGACTCCAGCTGCTAGTGAACAAAAATAGGCACAGATCATACTGAGATGATGTCAAAACAAGTGTATATTTCTGTTGAAATTGTAACAGATAAGCCTACCTCAGGCAAAATTTCTATACCGCAGCTAGTCTCTGTAGATGGGCAAACTGGATTGTACCTTACCTGGTCGCAACCCCAATATTATGTCAACATGCTTGTGTATCAACTCTGCATGCTAACTGATGTAACAATTGTTATCTGCAGACTTTTATATTAACTTCTTTCTTGTCTCGGACCGGGTGCGAGTTCATGTATACGTCATAATTTCAAGCAGTTCGAAACCTTATCAAAATTTCGGGCCTGATCGGAGTCCAGACTGTTTGCCAATGTTTTCAGTGGTGTTACAACCAGTGGTGATTCATGATCAAAGAGACCGACAATTTTAAAACAGACCACGGGTATTCTGTCGTGTCAGTGGCCATGACGCGTGAAAATATACATGACATATGAAAAATTGTCAAACTCTGCATACATAACCGCCCAGTAACCGCCCTTTCAGCGGTTTGCAAGAATATCATTTTCAATAATGAACGCATATTTAAGGAAAGCATTTCGCAAGTTATCAAGACTTGTTTTCCAATTTATACAAAATGTATCAGTTGTTTAGAAATTCTTTTTTTCGCACTGACTTGAAGATAAGGCTATCCAAATTAAAGGTAACTCAAGCTGCCTGATTACGCAGTCGGTCAGCAGATTCTTTCTTAATTTTATGATAAGGTGTGACTATAAACAGCCGTTTAAATCTTTTGGGTGCTGACTTAAAAACTGGGCGTACATGCAGAACATGCAAAAAAAAATTGAGAAGAAAAAGGTAGGTTAAGATATTTTTACCATAGACTTAGCTTGGGGTGCTGAAGCACCCAAAGCACCCCCCCCCCCTAAATCCGCCACTGATAATGAAGCTGAATGTCCAGTTTAACCCCATTACTCCATAGGCTATTTTTAGATCATGACATCATTTTCTATTTTTAGACAACATTTAGAAATTTTAAAAAAATTGAAGTTAAGTTTTGAATACTTTGAAAAATATTATGGAAAATGGAGTATTTGCTTTTAAGGAGCAAATCGGTTGTTCGTTTACAAAAACTCGTACATGCGCTTTGGTCAACTTTACAGGAGAGACAAAAAACTTTCTGGATGTTTGCTTTTTGTTATATTCTTATAAGATTCAGACTGAAAGCATATTTTAAGTTTATGTAATGGGTACAAGTAGTGCATTGGCAGAGTTTTATGTTTCTATCATATTGTGATACTTTTTAAAAAATTATTTTGTAACCAGATACTGCATTTGCCAATTTTCGAAACTCAATAACGACTAGTTTTGTTTAAATTAAATCTATCAAAAAGTAATGAAGGGTAATTCTTTTCATTTTGAGATGCATAAGCTGGATTTGGTGTATCCACGTTACTTGTGTTGACAGTTCTATTTATAGGGACAAAATCTCG
The DNA here is from genome assembly GCA_964019695.1 of Loripinus fragilis. Classification (NCBI taxonomy): domain Eukaryota; kingdom Metazoa; phylum Mollusca; class Bivalvia; order Lucinida; family Lucinidae; genus Loripinus; species Loripinus fragilis. Next base: position 38,127,133 of record OZ026516.1, read on the forward strand.
TAAACTACTACTATTGTGCCAACGAAGAGTGACAGTCACGTGATATTTTGTTTACAGTTGCTGAGTATATAGTATAATCCATGCAATGTTTATTGTCGTCGCCCTGGGCCCTGTCACCTGTTAAACTAACGGCACCGGGAGCCAACTCACGACAGTAAACATTAATGGCATTATACAATACTAACCATAAAATATTAACTTGTGTACCTCACGTTAGAAGATACTGTAGTGTAGTGGTTATGTCTAGGGCGTTGGGCGCAGGCGTACCAGGATCGAACCTATCTAGAGGTGTTTTTTTAATATTTTTACTAATATAGTTGACAGACCTATTTCATCAAGTTTTTAATCGCGCGTTATTCCCGTGTACTACACCTCAATTTGATTTTGCCTAGACATATAAATATCGACATGGCACAGTCTAAGAGTCTTAATTCTAAGGCCAAACATGGCAATCGGTACAAAAAATGCAACAACATGATAAACCATGTTCTTGAGATTCAGACTTAGGTCACTAGGCCCAAAAGGAACAGACAGCATTATTACAGCTTACTGTAAATTCGGAAGTTTTCGCGAGGGTTTTATTTTCGCGAAACTTCGCACGTGCAAAATTTCGTGAAAATAAAATCCTCGCGAAATGGCGAGATCACTGTTGTTTATTGACATATAGGTTAATCATGCCCTAGTCACAAATTTTGATGTCACAAATATGTCTTTTAACGCTATTCGCGTTAATTTACGTATTGACAGTAGTTTATGTTGTTACATATGTTTTTATATATGTGCCTTATACATGTTAAAGGGATGAAAACTAAAAAAAATAATGACAAAATAAATAAAAAGAAAAAAAAAACATGAAGAGAATTATCAAATCAGACCCCCCACCCCTCCCCGAAAAATAAAAATAAAAACTGAATAAAAAAGAGCAGCCAGTGAGATTCGAACCTAAACAATTTCTTTGCGGTTTAGTAATCCTCCTCGCTACCACTTGAGCTAACTCGAATATATTGATCAATAGTGTATTAATCCTGTCATAAAAGGTAAGTGCCATAACTTTGTAAACAAAACATGACGTCACTTCAACTCTTGGCTGGCAGAATAATACATCCACAAAAGAGTTGAGTTTACTAATTCTCATATCTGCAGCATTTTCATAAATAATCTGAGAAACAAGTTCTCATGACAAATTTATGCATGAATTCAGGAGAAAGTATTCATAGACACCTTTCTGAACCCTCACAGTAATAAACCAGATAAAGCTTGCCTGCTTTTTTGTCTTATCAAATTTACGTTTACGAGGTTTTAGAACTGGTAGGTTTGGCTAATTGCGGTAAGAGCTTTTGAAACATCACAAAACAACAACTTTTCACTGGCTATTGCATTCAAGGTTATGTGACCTGGCATGCTGAACTGTCATTATTGGCACCATGCTAAAAACAGGGTTTGGCAAAAAAGTGCACATGCAAGGTTTTGTAAACGAACCAACGAAATGCTTCATATTCCATACTATTTTCAAATACATGATATTCAAAGGCATCAAAAGGTGTTATTATGAAGAAAAGGGTTAAGAATGACTCTTTGCATGCTGGGTAATTTTTCATATTTTTTTTACATCTGTAGACTTTTTAGAATTAACTTTTTCTAAAACTTCTTTCAGGAACATTATCAGAGTGTCAAACAGTTTGGATCCTGATAAGGTCCCACGTTCTGTTGGGACTGATCTGGGTCTAAACAGTTCACAAAGATAATCAGCAGACAGCCAAATTCCCCGCTAGCAAGAAAAGAGTTTGTCTCTTTAAAGGTGTACAACTCCATGATAACTACAAAATATGAATCCTGGCCCCGAGGTAATAAAAGTTTTTTCATGCTCAACTCAACTGAGCACGAAATTTCGACAGCTCATAAACACTAAAATGTTGACAAATAAAGAAGTGTCTTGCTTTAAGTCTCTCAGTTGTTGTATTTATCATGCTAATAAATGTTAAAATACCAGCAATTGTTGGCATTTTAACATTTATGAGCAGGATAAATTTCATGCTCAGCTGAATTGAGCATGAAATAGTTTAATAACCTCGAAGCCTGTGCAGTTTGCACATATTTCATATTTTGTACATTTCCCATGAGTGTAACAGTATAATGAAACTATTACATGCATTTTAAGAAGCTAAAAATCCAAACATGCTGTCAGCCTATTCTTGAAAGTACTAGTACAGTGCACATTGATTTCTAAGGCCTCATTGTGTAGAAGGAAAATCTACCCATTTAATAAAGACTAGCAACTAGGCAATTTTGAACATTCAGGCCTTAAGAGTGTGTAACAGACAATTCTAACACACCTCGCCTATAGAGCCAACGGTAACAAACTGTGATATATCGGACAATAATTCACTGCTAAAGTGTGTGATAGCTGACGTCACTGGAATATGACGTCATTCATGGCGTTAGACGGTGTAACGTCATTTTTACGCTTGAAAGATGTTACAATTTCATGTAAACGTATGCGACGTAGTCTAAGTATTGGCAGGAGTTCTTCAGTGCAATGGCGGAAAGTTGGAAGAAGATGAAGACTTCAAATGTGTTTTCGTCGTTTATTGTGTGTTAGAATCGGAATAGATCAGCTCCAGTGCGTGAATTGATGAGTAATAATTCACTGTTTGTCGGTCAGTTGTACAAAGATAAATCACTCGCGCTGCGCGCTCGTGATTTGATCTTCTTTACAACTGACCTCCAAACAGTGAATTATTACTCAACAATTCACTGCTGGAGCTGATCTATTTCTTAAATAACTTTCTTATTTCTCAACCAAAACATATGTTGTGGGTAGTATAAAGAACCGTCTCGATGAGAGGGTTCTTTTGAGCACCAAAAACATATGCTTAAAATTATGGGTAAGAAAATAATTACAATTTTAAGCTGAAATTTTTTGTTTACCTAAACCTATGACATAGTATCTTTATGGAGGAAAATTTGCAAAATTTTAGTGAATCACTGATCATAACCCCCAGTTTGAATTTTTCACTAAGCAGGACATGTCTCTTTTGGATCATTTTGATAATATTACTTACATAATGAAACTGACATAGTCTACCTATGTACTACTACTATGTATATTCATTTTCTGGTGAGCGATTCAAATGTTTGAATTCAAATTTAGATAGTATAATATTGAATCTATCTTTGAAAATATTTTTTTCTGCTTAGTAATTCAAGCTAATAACTAGTGAGCCAGGCAGTTGCTATATTTTCAACGGAACTGTAAAATATTTGGATCCACTAATGCCTACATTTTAATACTACTTATATCTGGCTACTAATGTACAACAATTTTATGCTTAGGGATTCAATTAGTTTAAATAGTTCAATCTATTTTCCTTAAATTTTGTTGGATTTTTCATGCAGCGGCCCATGTAAGAAAAAAAATCACCTGGCCCCAATGCTAAAGAATTTTTTCAAGCTCAAATCAACTGAGAATTAAATTTATCCTGCTCAAAAATGTTAAAATACCAACTATGGTTGGCATTTTAACATTTATGAGCAGGATAAAATACAACATGTGAGTGTTTTAAACAAGAATAATTCTTTATATTTTAAGTATTTTAGCTTTAATAAATAGTTGAAATGTCATGCTCAGTTGAGTTGAGCATGAAAAAAGTTTTATAATATTGGGGCCCAGAAACCCTTCTTATCAAAGGCTATGATACCTTTCTTCAAAGTATTCAACATTTGTTTCCTGGTCTGATTTTCATGCAACTGAACATCAAATCCAAGTTTAGTAAATGTTTTAACAAGATTAGTGACGTCCACACTTGACCCAGGTCTAGCTGAATGCTTCTCAAATTTCTCAATGTTGAACACTAGCATGGTGCCCCTTCTACTGTGTGTAAAATCATATTCATCAGAGATATCCCATATGACCTCCTTCTGGGTCTTCTGTAGGAGGTTTTTGATTGGTCTGAAAAAAGCAACATTATAATGCTTTTAAGACAACAAACTTTTTCATCTTGTCTGTTTGAAATAATTAAAGTAAGAAGGACGACAAAGATCAGGAAAGGATACAATCAAGTACCATACCTGACCCAGGATACCTCATGAGAAAGTAACAAAAATACAATTAACATCACCAACAAGAGCCAAGTGGTCAGCCCTTTCCCAGCAGGTGACCACAAGGCAGAAATGAACAGACACGAAAGCATGAGAAACACAAGACACAAAAAAACACAAATGATCCACAAACGAAGTACCGCCTTGGAATGGTCATTAAAATATTTTAATGGAGGGCTTAAACCGATTTCACAGTGCCAACCTCACCCTTAGTTCAGATGTGGATCAAGACACAAAGATGTTTGTTTTACATGAAAGACCCTAGCTTATCAATGCATCATCTCCAAAACATATAAATCAAGATATAATAAAAGCACCGCAAGCACTGCGTAATACCCCGCCACTGCTGGGGGCACCAAAAGTTATTTTGTGAGATATATAATGCCTAAATAGCAACAGAACTGAGATAGACAGTGATATGACGTCCTTAGTCACAATATGTAACCTTTGATGGTCAACATATCTGTGAAGTTTCATTCAGATACTCCATATAGTAAATGAACTACAGGTCAAAAACCATTTTTCAGATCAATCAAGGGCGGATAACTCATGAACTGGAAAGGTAAGGGTGACGGTCCTTACTAAAAATATGTAACCTTTGATGTTCAACATATCTGTGAAGTTTCATTCAGATATTCTATATAGTAAATGAACTACAGGTCAAAAAACATTTTTCAGATCAATCAAGGGTAGATAACTCATGAACTGGAAAGGTAAGATTGAAGATCCTTAGTCACAATATGTAACCTTTGATGATCAACATATCTGTGAAGTTTCATTCAGATATTCCATATAGTAAATGAACTACAGGTCAAAAACCATTTTTCAGATCAATCAAGGGCAGATAACTCATGAACTGGAAAGGTAAGAGTGATGGTTCTTTGTCACAGTATGTAACCTTTGATGTGAAACATATCTGTAAAGTTTCATTTAAATATTCCACATAGTAAAGGAACTACCGGTAAAAAACATTTTTTAATTCAATCAAGGGCGGATAACTCACAAACGGGAAAGGTAAGAGTGACGGTTCTTAGTCACAATATGTTACCTTTGATGTGAAACATATCTGTGAAGTTATATTCAGATATTCCACATAGTAAAGGAACAATAGGTCAAAAACCTTTTTACAGACCTATCAAGGGCGGATAACTCACAAACTGGGAAGGTCAGAGTGACGGTCCTTAGTCACAATATGTAACCTTTGATGTGCAACATATCTGTGAAGTTTCATTCAGATATCATGAATAGTAAAGGAATAACAGGCCAGAAACCATTTTTCCAATACGAAAAAGGGCAGTAACTCCGTTAAAAATGGACGGATTTTGCCCATTAACAATCCCATACCACTCATCGCCGATAACAATATGTATGCAAAATTTGAAAAAATTCCGTGAATAAATACTCAAGTTATCGATCGGAAATGGTGCGGACGGACGGACGGACGGACGGACGGACAGACGGACAGACACCGAAGGGTATAACATAATACCTCGCCACACTTTAGTGGCGGGGTATAAAAAGGAGATAAAGCAAAGATAAGGACTCAACAGTACATAAAACTGAATACCGGAACAAAAGAAATCCAACAGGTAAACCGCGGAGGGCCTGACAACAGCAAAAGCATCAGGCCCCTACCATCTAATCAATAGATAAGTCTTTAAGTCGAAACCGTCATAAAGTCTGAAGTCGGACCAACCAGAGTGCAATTAAAGAGGTAAGCAAAGTTTTTTATAACAGTGATTGGGTTGACCACCAAGCATGCCGTCTGTTGCAATACATTAATGTTATAGCCAATCTTTTTATAATGGGAAATTATTTTAATGAACTGCGCTGAAATATTATTAGAGCCAACAATCTTCAACAATCAACAGTTCCATTATACAGTTGAATCCCATCGACCGTGGACATTGAGTCTGAGCAACGATGTCAAGTCGATATGTCAATAAAAATGATTCAGTCACGTGCAAGATGTAGATTGGTTTGTTCTCTCCCCGCCTACTGTGTAAAGTTATTAACCGTGACACTTCGAACCGTCTGGGTGACAAGGCAGGAAAGTGTGTAATATATATGCAACACTCCATTTGTGGTGTCTAATGTCACAATATACAAAGCCTTCAAGACAGACATTTCGAACTGTCTCAGTGACATAATCTCTTAATTGTCCGCAAAAAGATTTGTCGTTTTAACTTTGCCTGCTGGCGCTATTACCCTTGCATACAATTTTAACAGATCAGTTTGTCCCGAATGTGACACAAAAAGATTGCCGCCAATAACCCTTGCAAACAGTTTGAACCCAGATCAGACCCAACTAAACGTCTGTAGCTGTCTGGTGGTGTTCCTAAAATAGTCTTTATATTGACAAAACTATGCAAACTTATCCAGCACGCAAAGGGTTACTAGTTTCTATATATAATTATGCGACATAATAAGGTCATTTCAAATCATGTCAGTGTCAAAAATCTTTTATCTGGAGCTTGAAAAGGCTTTGAAATTAATACCGCTTTGATCTTAACCCTTAAAACGCCAATCATGACAAAATGCACTGTACACTTTTGTGATGTATTGCTTGAATTTCAGGGAGAAAATATACCTTGATATTTCATATGAATCATCTACCAGCAGACAATTCACATGAAATGTTGTTCCTTATTTGGTTTCTAAGATAGCAACAAACTTTAAAAGTGTTGTTTGTTTGATACAGTCAGCTTTATTATCCCGTAAGAAATGCGTGATTACTGCAAGCACAATCTTTCTACACAGACCCCAGAGAGAATTTATTGGATACATGACAGGTTTATATGCTGCGAAATAAGGTATATATGAGGTAGTTAAAACTGTGCACCAAGCTACACAACACGAAGCCTGATATTTGTGATATATTTCACGCCAAAAGCATCTATTTTACGAGCACTGACACGCTACGTATACAGTGACCTTTCCCTTTACACAAGGTAGGCGTTGCTTTCCTAATATATGAATCCAATCAGGATCGGCAATGTGACTTTGTGATGAGCTGCTGACAATTGTTGTGCTCGCGCTCGTGAATAGGTTTGTCCATGGTCATGTTCCAATGGCAGTAAATACAATTTTCAGGGACAGATGTACATAATCATTTGAAAATTTCAACCTGTGACCCCTTAAAATATATAATAAACAATCCCATCCTTATTGTATGTATCTGTATAGGAAAATCCATCGGAATACAAAAGGTTACAATATACAATTATGCAGCTATCTTGCTGCGGGGCTATAGAGGCCTAGATTTTAGCAAGAGCCTAAATATTCACCATATCTACATTAATTGCTGGTTCCCTGTCTACAGGTGGTCAGTAATGTAAATACAGGTAACCAAAACCCCCCCATTTCCAGGTATTGGGGGGGTACTGGTTACCTGTTTTTCCATTACTGACCACCTGTAAAGCGGGAACCAGCAATTAATGCAGATATGGTGAATATAACCCTTCTTAGCAAATTCATGCACAGGGGACAAAAATATTTAACTATTGCACTTGTCCTGCACGACAATGACTAACATCTTTCACTTGTACTGCAAACACATGCACTTGTCATTTAAAAGCGTATGCAATAAAGAACATAAGGGAGTGATATGTAATATGACTTCCTCGAGTAATTCTTTCCAAAGCACTCGTCCTACAAGACATGCATGCGATAAGTAGGAATTTTATATCTACTGACTATATACCTGTGGACATATTCTAACAGCTCTGAGAGGGAAACTGCAAATTCTGTATCATCTGGAAAACAATAAGATTGATTCATACGTCAACCATTTAACGGGAAATGACTCATTTAAGAGTAAACAACCTTCGAGTTTACTATCAGATACTGGTCATTGATTCTGTAAATGTTTAAATACCAGTATATGTATGAATATAAAGAAATAAAATATTGCTTTAACTGACTATTTGATATCCAAATATGAACACTATAATCTTTTGAGTAATAAATTTGATTGACAGGGCTATACAAAGGGTGGAAAACAAAGGTGTATGTCAATAAAAAAAAAATATCATAAAATTGATATCCCATGTCACATAGATTCAAAAGACAAAGATCATATTTGCAAAAAGGTCAAAAAACAAAAAAAATACTTTAGGTTAGAGTAATAGCTCTTGTGTAGTACACTACCTCCCATGCTGTTCTTTTTGCATGACAAATTACATGTCAGTAGCTGTAATACTTGAAGAGAAAAATGCTGAACAAGCTTCAAATGGAGAACAATATTTTAGCAAAGAAGGGGAATAACTCAAAATGGACTGGAGCTAGGGTTATGGCTTTTGTGCACTGGAGTCACCCCATGTTGATTTTAACGCATGTCAAGTTACATGTTTGTAGTTGTTTTCCTTTTAGAGAAAATTGACAAACAAACATGGAAATAGTTAAGCGAAAACGAGAAATAATTCAAAATATACTAAAGTTAGAGTTAATATTCTTGTATACTGCACATGCTCTACTGTTATTCTATCTGCTTGTAAAGTTCCATGTCCGTAGCTGGAATACTTTTAGAGAAAAAATCTGAACAAGCTACAGAATGTAAATGAATAATTAAGCAAAAAGGGGACATAACTCAAAATATACTGAAGCTATAAAAATGATTATTTGCATGCAAGATAGGCTGCCCAGTAGACACAAAACATTAAAACAATGTAGCATGAATATCGATGCGACATCATTACGTCACACTGACGTTCATGTGACATTGTTAAAACGTTAGGCATTTGCTGGACGGTCAAATCTGCTTGTTTGTGGTGGATTTCCTTTTATAAAGGTAATCAGCTGATTTAGACAAATTACACGAATATCAAGTACGGAAGCACTATGAAATTAGCTTTGTAGTAACCAAAAGCCCCACGTAGCAAGCTGAAAATGTAAATGATTAGAAGCCTAATATCTTATTAACCCATTACTTCATAATAACGCCTTTTGACACCTTTGAAATATCATATATTTGAAAATATTATGAAAAATGGAGCATTTGCTCTATTGGAGCAAATGCTCTATTTTCCATAATAATCATTTTCGAAGGTAATCAAAACTTAACTTAATTTTTTATTGAATGTTTTCAATGTTGTCTAAAAATAGAAAATGATGTCATGATCTAAAATAGCCTATGGAGTAAAGAGTTAATTATGTACCTGATGATCCATCTGCCATTCTGTCTCTATTAGTCTAACGTTTTGCATCACATCATGTCAGCACATTGACACCCCTGAAACCAAACACACTTGTAAATGCACGATACCCATACTAAACACATCAAGTAAATCATTAAATGGCCCCATCAAGGGAGAATTTTCTAAGTCTGTAACAGTGACCCACAGAGTTACTGGCCCGCCAGGGGAAGGTACAGACTGAAGCAATGATGACAAGTATCTCACAGGTTCTTTACATTTGTCTAAAATAGACAAAACACGTAGGGAAATCTATCTTCCTATTTTCAGAAGGGCAATAAGTTCAAGATATGTAATGCAGAGAAGCGCTTCTTGTTCTTTTTGTGTTCAAATTTTCATGAAAATATCTGAAAGAATGCGTACACAACAATATTGTAATATCAACGTTTTTTTCCCAATTTCAAAGAGCAACTAGAGCGCGCAAACGATGGGGCGCCATCGCAAATCCCCACGCTAAAGTTTCTGACTCCCCCAGCACCCCGCAGTCCCACCCCGGGGCATGACCTTGGCAACAGAATGAAAATTCTGTTCAATATATTTTCTATCTTTTATTTGTGAGAACACACACAAAGTTTGGTATAAAATTCTTTGAAATTGACATTTTAATGATATTTGACCTTTTGACCTCGCCCCAAGGTCACCAGTTTGACCCTAGGACGAAAATGTTACTTGCATTTTGTTCTGCTCGTCATCCCCGTCAATTTGATATGCTACATGACCATGTTTGAAAAAAAATTGTTTGACCCCCTGGGTACCCCCAGTGCCCCAAAGTCCCACCCCTGGGACACCGTCTGATATGATTTGTATCTTTCATTTGTGAGAACACACACAAAATTTGATATAAAAATCTTTGAAATTGACATGGTAACCGAAATTTAATGATATTTGACCTTTGACCTCACCTAAGGTCACCAGTTTGACCCTAGAATGAAAATTTTACTTGCATTCTGTTCTGCTCGTCATCCCCGACCATGTTTTAAAAAAATGACCCCCTGGGCACTCCCAGCGCCCCAAAGTCCGACCCCTGGGGCATGACCAAGGAGACAGAAAGAAAGTTTGTATCTATCATTTGTGAGAACACACACAAAGTTTGGTATAAAAATCTTTGAAATTTACTTTGTAATTGAAATTAAATGATATATGACCTTTTGACCCCTCCCCAGGGCCCCAGGGGGCAAGGCCAAAAAAAGTTTGACGTTGCACGCCCCATTCATGTCAGTAACTCACACACCAAATTTGGTTGAATTTCGTCCAACGGTTTAGGAGATAGCAATACGGACAGACGGACGGACGGAGGCGATTACAATATCCCTTCGCTTTTTAAAAAAAACAAAAACAAAAATATATGCGTTAACAAGGGTTCTTGCGCTCTGCAGCACCACTGATTTTAAATCCTACTGAACAGTGGTTTGGAATACGTTGGATTCATGTAAAAGCGTCAAGAAGTTGCAACTTGTCAGACGATGTTGGATTGTCCAGCATGAAATTCGGCGGTACATCAGTGACCGGTGATCGAGGCAGATTGCGATCATACTCGATATTTTAAAATTGTGACACAAAATTGTCAATTCATAAAAGAATTCATAAAAAAGGCCTGAATCAAATTAATCTCTGCAGTTATATACTCATATCCAATGAAAACACACCGCTCTTCAGATGCGCATAGTTGTGGCCTATCAAAAGCGGTGCAATTTATGTTATTTACATGTATTTATTATTTAGGACAATGTTATCGCACAAAAATATCAGTTGCTCTCATTGATTGCAAGTGTTTTGTGTTGGACCCTCGTTTTGTTAACTGATTCTAGATGTCCCACAAGTTTAGTCAATATGTGTCATAGCACAGAGGATTACTTAAATTATGTTGTGAAGTCAGTGTTCTGTCTCTTCCACAGGGTACCATGGGTTAATATGCAGCCTGTGATTGTGGCATTCTCTACTCATACTCACATCTTGAAAAACATTCGCTTGCAATCCAGACAGTAGCAAACGTTTACAAATGTAGGAGGAAAAATGTTGTTAAGGTTACATTGCATTTCAGTAAACACCAAGCTTAAACAGCTAATACAGATCCGACATTATGCGTGTTTTAAATCAGACATTGTTTGAAGAGAACGTTTCCAATGCAAATTGTTTGCCAACATCTATTTGAGTATATCAAAACTCAGATGGTAACATTGTTCTCCTTTTGGTTTCCTCATATGATTTCAGTTTATTTCTAACGTGGCTTTTGATATTTAATTAATGGAACTGATAATTATATCAAGTTTGTACTGCTAATGATTTGCAAAAACAAGCACTATCTTAACCTTAAAAGTAAATGGGTTATTTAAGATACCATTTTTTTACTTTATAAGACCTAAACAGGCAGAATAAGTTCAAACAAAATCTGACAAGATCATACGTAGTGATAGCAATTAGTGCTTGCATAACTGATGTTAACAAATTGGCTTTTACAATAGTACCATTACATAAGTTGAGTCATTGAACAAAGTTTGGGCAAGTTATTGCTGAAATCCTGTGAATTGATTCCGCAATTTTAACAGGGTTTAGAAAACATTAAATAATACATAAGTTTAAATGAGAAAAACTGCAAATGCAAAGATATCACGTTTTCTAGCAAGCTTTCTATGGAAGCACAATAGAAAATGCACTATGCTAATAATGACCATCGTCACTAATGATAGACTTTGATGTCATGTCAGGAAAATATGGCCTTTGAAATAGAGTACAAGTTGTGTGATTTGTTTTTAAATACCAGAGACAAAATATTGACAACGTTACATAGAATACGAATGGTATTTTATATATAGGAAAATTGTGATGGGTGTCAAGAATCTGTGCTTATATAATAGTATCATTTATTGGTACTTATTTTATGAATTTTACTCAGTTCTAATGTGCGAGTAGCAGTTGCCATATGTACTCATTGTTGGTTTAAATATTTTAAAGGTGCGCTGGAGAATAAAAATAGTATTAAAGCAGATTCTATCCTAGATGCTAATAAGCTCTATGGCAAAAATCAAACGTCTGCAAATACTTCCAGGATATTTCAGTACATATGACCAATCAAGTCATAAACTAAAAAGAGGGTAGCCCAAGGTCCTGATTATTGAAGTCCAATCAATTGAGAATGTCTACAATTCTAATAATGCAAGAGGGCCTTTCCAACTGATTAATTTAGAATGGGAATTTAAACAAAAATACTCTCCTGTTTTGTGGCTTCACATTTTTGTAGAACCAGGCAAAACAATGATAAAAGTAGTATTCTCCCTAACAATATTGTTATATACGATACCAACAATATTTTTATTCTTATGGCACCAAACTTGACACCATATAGATGCTAAAATACTATAGCCATAAATATTGGTATGATTGGTTCCAAACGTGAGACATAAATCATTGCATTATCCAAAAAGTTCTCCCTTTTTATATTGCAGTGATGAACGTATTTATAATGTTACACGTCTTAATTTGCACTTCTGGTTTAGAATGTTAAGTTAGCTTTTTGCATGTTGTTATAAACATAGCTGTTGTAATCTATTGCTCATGGTCTATGTAAATATTTGATGGCTTACACAATGAGGGATTGATCATCCTAAGTTATTTTATATTTCACATCTGAATTGAGATGTTGACAGCTTGGATTAAAATGCATGGTTAATGGCATTACATGCATACATTTTAGCGGCACAGAGATAAAAGCAACCATTTAAGCCTTTCAGGTGATAATTTGATAATGAAACAAATAAAAAGGAATAAAAAGGCTGTTTACTCGATTTGCTAAGACATCTTTAAAGGCATTTTGTGTACCCATTATATTCAGATTTTCTGCCATTTAAAGTATCCATTCTTCTTTTGAAGTTAAATCTCAGTAATATGTTAGGTTTAAAAAGACAATATTACATATTTTGTGATTACTGAGCACATAGATGGTAGTCATTGATACACTGTAGCGGTTTGGTCTCATATAGTCCTAACATTGCACGATAATAACGTTATTTATAAAGAAAGTCACGTATATAACAGTAATACCAGATGTTTAAGCTAATTATAATCGTTTTACTACCAAGCTGAATTCAATTAAAAGATACAGTTGATAATTTTTTATGATATGTTAGAACACAGAAAATGACAATAACACTAGAAAAGAAGTTCCTATTATTTATTAACAATTGGCTGTTGCATGGTAATTACCCAATTTCCAAAGAATCTACATGCATTTATTTTGCCACGTATTATGTGGTTTAGAAAATCATAGTCTACAAAACTCTCTCTTCATAGGTCGTTGGCAATCCATGGTCTTGTTATAAACAGTAACATTTTTAGAGTAAGTAATGTATAATACAGTAATAGAAGAGTGATCTATTTTAACTTATACTGTTCGTTTGCCACACTGAGTTAAGTGCTTTTAAGACAATATGCAGATTGTAAGAAATATGACTTATCTGGCTAAAATTAACTTTTCTTTCAATTCCTAAGAAGTCATGAAGTCAATTTGGTCTAGCATGGGCGTAACTATGGTCACCCAATAATTTAACATCTTTTGCAAGACTTAAAATTTTTGCAAATATAAGTTTTGACACTCCTGATACATTATTCTAACTCAGGCTATAGTCTAAAATTCTACTACTTTCCTGCCACATTTTTTTCCAAATTGCAGCTCTCTGGGTCCTCTTCGAATGTATCCCGTTCGGGAATAAAAGATTTTTCATATATTCCCAAACAGGAATCACTGTTTCCCGATCGGGCTTCACAACTTTCTCAAGACCCCGATCGCGACTCACAGACTACCAGAAAAAAGCCTAATTTAAACCTTTATAACTTTTTTTCTAGACAGTTTAAAAAAATTCTGAACTATCAAAAGTTTGGAAAGTTATTCATCTTTGGACTGTTGAAATTTGGTGAAAATCCATTAAAAACTGTGACACGTTTTTTTCATTTTCTGAGACCACTATAAAAATGATAAAATGGAGCCCGATCGAGTAGCAAGTTACTATTAATAGTAACATTTACCTGTATTTTTCTCTCAATTTATGTAGGTCAATGGAACCCGATCGGGCATCTCTCTTCCACTGATAAAAGCGGGCCAATAATGATCATTCAGTTTTAAAGACCTATCAGTAGCTTAAGGGATCAACGAGGTCAGCGTATCTTTTCTTCTTCTTCTTAAACCGGGCCGCGTAGCGCAGTCGGTAACGTGTCTGACTGCAGATACGTGTCTGCAGATCCAGGGGTCGCGAGTTTGATCCCGGCCCAGTCCCATACTTCCACAGAGATCATGGTATAAATTCTACGGACATCCTCCTCCCTTCCACTGATTCAAGAAGGGCCGTTGTCAGTTACAAGCAAAAGTATGTGCACGAAGTACAGCTTAACCACTTAGTCAAGCTTGCCCAGGATTAAGTGTGGACCGTCCCGACATGACCATAGCTGTTGACTGGAACCAAACCAAACAAAAACTTTTCTTAACTTTCATATATCTATTTGAAATATGTTCCGTTGCGCCCAGAAAGTTGATCACTCTTGACTCTTCTGAGTGTTAACAATGTCGAGACACTCAATTACGATTTCCTAAATGTTGTGCAAATGAATACACAGTTAAATCTCTCTCTCTCTCTCTCTCTCTCTCTCTCTCTCTCTCTCTCTCTTGTTTTCCTTTTAAATATATTTATCACGTTTTTTTTCTTTACATATTCTACCTGTAGGCTAGTTGATCATTCTTTGTAATGTTTATATACTATTAATTAGCCTAGGTCCAGACGATAATATTTAGGCAATATTTTCTTTTGCTAATGTTCTAAAAGTTAAGAGAATAAAAATATACCAAATAAAAGGTGTCAGTAGTCCTTTATTGATTTCGGTTAATATTGACATTTCATCGCATTCAAAATTTGTTTATTTCAATGAAATTTTGTGTTGTTGTAACAGACGTCGTCATGACTTACTAAAGGTAATTATTGACTTATTTAATAGATGTTCATTTTTCATGTAACATCAACAAAAATAAATGATTAAATGTATATCTTATGATTATTTCTGCAATTCAGGAGAAGAGAATACTCTGACAGTATATTATTCTTGTTACAGCTAAAATTTTAAAGCACCCATAAATTTTAGTCACCAAGCCATACTGATATTTAGAAGTACCTTAAAATGAAGTCAACACTGATTTTCAATAAGTGAGTCCAAGTTGTGTTCTTCGTATTTTCTAACAGACAGTGCATGTGAGAAACGGTCATTGTGTCCTATTATTACGAGATGCTTATAGTATACAAACATTGAAAAAATTAGGTTCCCTGCTTTGTCATTTATTTTTTTTTTGTATCAAAATATGACTAAATTTAAACCTTCGATACTGTCGCCAAGAAGAAACTCGGAAATAAAGTGCTTGATATATTTTAGTTCATGCAGTGTACATCTCATTCCCTGCATTTCTAATGTGCGCGAACTATTCTAGTTTATGAAATAGTAACTTAATTAGCTGAAATGTAACTATGTACTGATAGCCGTTCATCTGTTTACATGTCGCCGAAAAATCAAATGTGTGTAAAACCTTCGTAACTGACACATGATACAGGCTGTAGCAGCTATCAAAATACGTGTCACAAGGCAATTGCTCCTTGAAAATATACTTATAAATAGCTGTTATTGCAGGAATAACATATTCCTCCCTTAGGTGCGTTGTCTGCCTATTAGCTTATGGTAAAAATAACCATCTATGATTCAAAAGTAAATAGGTAAAACCTTCGTGACTATAAGCACAGGTTCAGGCAAACTCTATAGATCAGGTACGGTATAAGTGCTTGCCTCGTACATGTTGTCGTATAATTTTTAAAGCCATTACTGACAGCGCCAATTGTAAATACGGAATCTGCATTACAATCAATAGGGAATTTAAACCTTCGTGATTTAAACTTTCGTTATCGAAATACGAAACAACGGGACTATTCCCGAATAGCTCTTTATATGATCTAATATATGACGTCACAGCAAAGTATCAACAACCGCCATCATTGAAAAGTTACCACAAGGCACAGGAGCTTGAAGTTCTATCCTTAAAACGCTTCTAAACCCTAAAACCGAAAATCTCATAATGTCATTACGTAGTAATGACATTGTGAGCTTTTGGTTTTGAGGCTATATGGGTTATTTAAGGACAGAACTTCAAGCTCCTGTGCACAAGGTTACTCAACGGAGAGAAACCAAGCAGAGTTTTGTGTTCCTGTGTGGAAGGAAAGTAAGTAAATTAGTGTCATTGTTATAAACAGTTCTAACAAGAAATGTTGCAGTGATATTGATTTATTATTTATTAAATTTTAGTAGTAGACATTTATCAGCGATGTGCAAAACACAACACATACATGAGTTGTCTCCCCTATGCCGTAATTTGCACTCAAACTCCATAAAACCTTCGTTACTGAGTGGATACGAAGGTTTTGACTGCCAAATCTGATACTTTTGACATACTTAGGTGTTATTTTTTAGAAAAACAGATGCACACAAATGAAACAGAATATAGAATGAACATGTTTAATGGTTTATTTTGCCTTTTCATTGATGTTGAAAGGCAGGTGAACGCACATGTCACATAAATGGAAAACCAAGACAGCGTGTGTAGGGCTCATTAGAGTTTTTCTAGTAAATACATGGCCTTGTTAGATAAACGATTATTCTAAAGAAGTATGAATGTGTAAGCAATACTTCTGTACACTTTCTGTGCATTTTGAACGTATACAAATCCGTTTAATGCCCATAACAAAATAGGTAACGAAAGTTTCCCAATGGTAACGAAGGTGTTATGTATGTAAAAGGCAGACCGAGGTAGTATTACGTGAACGTCTCCCTGCTCATAACATTTTCACAAAAGACCAGTCTTTTTACCTTAATTATCAGAAGTTCTCCATAGAATCGTATGTTTTGGATGTGTAATAGAATCGCCTCGGTGAGGAGATTCTAATACACATCCACAACATATGATTTTATGGAGAAATATTGAAAAATTATCCATTTTTATCATTTTGATTCTGACCCCAGATTTCCCCTATTTTTACTATATGTTAGGTGGAAATCTGGAGATGTTTCCGTGATGGAGATAGAAGCAAGCCTTTTGCCTCTCACCTGGAAAACTATTACTTCGCATTGTGTATAAATTTATGCAGACAGATGGACGCACGAACACACCAGCAGACGAACGGACGCACAAACAAATCAAAAGCCAATTTATCAACACAGGATTCGTATCGCTAGATGTAGTGATATGGGTGAGAATATGAAAGACAAGTTCCATTAGATGATTTTATTCCTAAACTACTAAGAAGTAATACTTTTAACTTTGATGATTATCATTTAATGCCTATGACCCTCAGAGGGGGTCAGGCCATCGATGGAACATGTGGGAGAGCGGTTTTGTCGCGTTTGCCCACCTTTTTTTTTTTTTTGGTGGCCGTGTTCCTTGGCTGTACCAGTACTGGCCGGGTGTGTTTAAGCCCACCTCCGTATTTGTGACGCTTCCTACCCCAAGAGCTGATATGAATCAATCCCAAGGCAGGCTGCGCCCCAGTCTTCTGCTATGATACTTTATTTATTTAAGACTGGTTAATCGGGGCCCTTTGTTTCCCACTCATAAGAGTGGTTCCCACTCATAAGAGTGGGTCCCTCAGGGGTCCGACTGCAAATACAAAATGACAGCAAACAGCATGTCAATATATCACTCCTCGGCTCTGCGTCCGTGCGAGGGTTAACATAGCACGGCCACAGAGTCCAGGGGCGAACGCTCCAGTTCTTAAAAGTTATGTTAAATACCTGTTGCTGTTTAAGGAGGTTTAAGCTTAAGGCAGTGGCTAGAGGTACGGATCCGTACCCCTAGCCTGGGAGGCTAGGGATACGGATCCGTACCCCTAGTCTCGGAGGCTTGGGGTACGGACCCGTACCCCTAGTATATTCTACCATGTCAGGCTACAGATACAGACATATAACCCTGATTAGAAATTCTAAATTATCATGATGATAAGTGTTAGAAAGTACCTTGTTGTTGTGTTATGAAAGTCGCCATTTGCAATGTGGGATAACTCTGTATAGTAAATATAAAAACGAAACATGAATTCGGAATTTGAACAAGTGGTGCGGGATTTATGTTGTGTTGTTATTATTATTATTATTATTATTATTATTAAACCAAATTAAACTTGTTATTAATGATTTGTTTTTGCTGTTTTCACTTTCGGTTTGTTCATTAGCGAGGGTGCGAACAACATTCTGTGATTAATTGGTAGGCATGACGCACTACAGAGGCATCTTTAAACTTACAAGAACAAATTACAATGATTGGCTGAATATTTTAATGCCCAACCTCACAGACATCAGAAGAACGTCCTTAATTAGCCTAATCCGTACAAACGGTATCTAGACCTATAATTATAAATATAATTATAACTATTTGACGTAACCGCCTAATTCTCGCTGCTCATTTATAAAACTCCCAAGAAAATTATGTTCAGTCTCACTTTGTCAAAATGGCTAAAACGCTGAACATAGGGAAAAAGTTTGAGGACTTTTCCTCTTAGAAATTGCCATGCAGCAGTATCAGAAGGAAGAAAATATTCAATTCTTTAGGCGCCAAAAACTTACGTTTAAAGTGATAGAAAATACAATTTTACAAACCGCCCGTCCGTCTGTCCGTTCGTCAGTCAGTACAATTTTAGTATTTGTTCTCGTGCTTAGAAGTAACATAAGTACCTTAAGGATCTAAAAAATATTAAGTTTGTCCATAAATCTAAAGGTCCTAACAAATAAACCTAGCCAGCACAAAATGTCGGACCAATATCGTTCTGCTAGCAAAACGCCATTCAAATGGTATTTCGCTGGCGGGCTGACCCTTGCCCGCTTTTTTATGTTTAGTTTTGATATAATGCATAATGCGTAAATCAACTATTATATTTTCAGATACACAAATTTGGTGCGCAAAAGAGTCTTCGCGATGAGAAGGTTCTTTTGAGCACCAAAAACTTACGTCAAACGTGATGGAAAATACAATTTTACACACCACCCGTCCATATGTCCGTTCGTCAGTCCGTACAATTTTTTTTTTTTTTCGGGCTTAGAAGAAACATAAGTACCTTAAGGATCTAAAAAATATTAAGTTTATCCATACGTCTAAAGGTCCTAACAAGTAAACCCAGCCAGCACACTTACTTAGTTAAATACAGGTGAGCTTATTTGACACTGCACACTCATCTCACTCATCAGCTGCCAACGAGTGGTTAATTGGTTACTTTAATTGAAGATGAGAAGATAATCGCTGGTGAGAAGATAATTGATTTGTTACAGGTGATTAATTTCCTTTACTCATTGTCTGTTAAGGATAAGAAAAAAATATAGGCAAAAAATATATATAGAATTATGTCCTTTTTTTTTACTTTACCGTTACCCTTTTGTATAAGCTTATACTTGTTTGAATTATATATGACATATGACGTCACAGTAAATAGAGTAGCTTCCCTTTATCGATCAAAGCTGGCGGACAAAACAAATGTAAAACTTCAACACGAGTTTTTGTTTAATTAAGCTATATCAATCATGATAGCTTCTCATCAGGGTTATATGTCTGTACCTGTAGCCTGGCATGGTAGAATCTACTAGGAGTACGGATCCGTACCTCTAGCCTTCCAGGCTAGGGGTACGGATCCGTATCCCTAGCCTCCCAGGCTAGGGGTACGGATCCGTACCTCTAGCCACTGCCTAAGCTTAATGCATTGTTTCCAAATTGTTATTGTATATTTGAAAATAGCTGTACATATTTGATTTTGAGTGCAAAGATCTAAAGTTTTGTCATTATTTCCAGTTTGAAGTAGGTTTGAATTTAGAATAATATTGGGTGTAATGTTTTGAAGTTCCAAAAGAAGGGCGGTACGTTCTGCATTATGAACTGTACAGGTTTCAAATATATGTTGAAGCGTATTGGGACCAAGCCAACAGTCTGCACATCTTGGGATACTGCGAAAACGACCGATTTTGTGGTAGTATTCGCCTGTTGGCAGAATTTTATGCAAATATTTGAAGATTATAAGTTTTTCATTTGATTTTTGAATTTTAGCATAATTGTTCCAAATTAGATCCCAGTTTGCTGATGGATATTAAGCCCACCTTTTCGGATATGGCTTTTCTATCGTACTTAAAAATTGGGCATTGGCAAGTATATATGAAGAAATTATTATTAACATAGGCTGTATTTATGATCAAAGTCATTTTGAAATAATAATGTCTACGATTCAGAATTCACATAAAGATTCTTATTATTTAAAGAATCTTACTTTTAATTAAATTTCCGTAAATAATCATATAAATTTCACTTAAGAATATGTAAACATCCGTCTCTGTCAAGAATGTACAACATAGAGAGTAATTTCCCTTGAATAAAACAAGTAACCGTTTTCATACAAGTATTAGCTTTAACAGAAATTGATATAAACTTAATATTTCTGAATATGCATATATACATATGCTTTAAGATTGACTGCATTTTGCACAACTGATATGCCGTAAACCTTCGTTACGGAAATGAATTGGTGAATCTGTTGTTCACATGCTTTATTTTTCAGCTCGTTTCGTGTTCTTTTACCTTTTTCAGCGTTCTCGTTTAAAATGAAGTCTTAAAAATAACAGAACTTTGTGTTTTGTTAAAATGAGTTTCCTTCTGAAATCAACAAAACCTTCGTTACATTTAGTACTGTTAATTAAACCTATCCCTCTGGACTATATCAGCATGATTTTACCCAAATAATACCGGTATGTAATAGGAAATTGCCTACACAGTTGCATTTCAGTAATAAATAATTGCTCAAACGTTTAGCTAAGTCGTTATAAATTTCTAAACATGTGGCAAATTGATAAGCCATTCAAAATATTTGCCGCTAAAAAAAGACAGAATTTTTGGTCTGTTGTATATATTTTCTTGCACGAAAAATTTGAAATGAAATAAACTTGCGAGTTATTTTAGTGTCCGTACAATCTATTTTGACCCAAAACCAAGAGATTTATGATGCAAGTATCTTGTCTTACAGTCAAGAGTAGAGATAGTACTGTGCAACGAAGGTTTTGTCCTCGACAAAATGCCCATTTGACCACGTGCCGATGAATGCTTGTTGCAAAAAAGATACAAAAGTGTTGCATTCAGAATTTTAGGACATAGTTTCTTAAAGGTTTAGCTAAAATTAAACGTTAAAAACAATGATATTATCACACATGAAAAAAACGAAAAAAAATATATGCAATTGGACCTACTTATTGAAAATCAGTGCAAATGCCTTCCTTGCATGCCTGCAGACAAAATCATGAAATCTGACATTTTTGTCTACCTTGCCATTCCGAATAAACTGTAAGAGGTGGCATAGGAATCCATATCATTCATATGGTAGGACTATTCTATGCACGGATCCAGGAATTTTCGTCATGGGGGGGGGGGGGTCCTCAACTTATTTAAAGGGGGGTCCAATGCATGTCAATGGTTTTATTACAAAGTAAACTACAACTTTCCTAGGTTCCAGTGGGGGGCAAAGATTTTCCAGGGGGACCAATTGCTTATTGCCTAAGACACTATATTAACCCATATAGCCAGTCCCCACCTCTGGATCTGCGCATGCATTTGTGAGTGCACTTGCTTTGCAGCTCTTGAACAATTTTCACTTAACAGAATAATTCTGGCTCACAGACACGATGGGTCTTTTTGAGGGAAATTTGTAGAAAAGTAATCAAACAGCAGCACTTCCCTATACACTTACCTTATAAAAAGGCCCATGATTTCAAGAAGGGGCCTTTCAGAAAATTTAGGGGCCTTTAAGTACAGGGCCCCTTAAAGAATTAGCCCTGCTTACTTCAAGCTTAGGTGTACGGAGTACCTGGCAGCAAGTATATTTCTTCTAGTAATGAAAGCACTATATGGCCATTAACTCGAAAAAAAATATTGAAATAAAAAGTAGTCAACCTATATTTGAAGCATTTTCTAAAACGGTTAAAAAAACTATTCTCAAAGATGTGTATCTCCGGGGTGTATCTTTTATAAGAGATGGCCAATTAATCTCCCGAATTTATCTGTACGACTTGTTGAAAGCTATTGAATGTTTTGCTGATTTCGGTACCAAAATAGATGTACAATGTATATCATGGCATAGCATCTAAGCCAGGATATCAGCACTGGAAGCGCACAATATCGGAACGATTTTAATAGAAAACAAAGCCTAAATCAAGACAAAAGACGTTACAAACAAGAGAATCAATAGGAATATGTTTCGTACCCGGAAGTCAAATAACGGTCGAGTCGATTACTAGAAAAGATGACCGGCCGGCAATATATCTGGCGCCAGGTGAACCTCAATCGAGTGAAATGTCTTAGCTCACGTGCTATTTTACGATATAACAATATTTTGCCTTACTTTATCTTACTATCACATCCCCCCACCCACACACACTTTTTAATTGAACCATGTTGATTGGACGGAGGACATTAGCCCTTGAGTCATTTTATCGTCGACACACCCATAACACTTTCGCTGCGAAGCACCTCAAAAAACCAATACCCCAGTGACAAGCATGTTTCAAGGACTCATGAATATTGAGGGGGGTATATGGGTTAAACACAGAGTATCTCCAGAACCATCCAACCTATCACTGTGAAACTTTCACGGAATGTTGCATATAATATAGTGTTATGATCTTGAGGGTGAGCCAGGTGGAAACCGGGTTTTAGTAAGAGGTCGAAACGTCTTTAAACGACTGCAGCTGCAGATATGGAATTTGGTTTTTTTTCGGAAACGGTGTAACCTTAAAAATACTGAAAGAGCGCTCGTCTTATTTTATCATTATTCCCCAAGAACACTCCCTCTCGCCGATTCATTACATGGTGGAAAATTCGAACTGAACTTTATTCTGTGAAATTACAATAATGAACTTTTACAGCGATTAGATTTACAGTGTGTTTCAGCGCTCTGAACCAGTCTGAACTAACATGGTGGACTAAACAGTCGGACAAAAATGTATGTCGTCACCGGTTGAAAATTCCAACTATTGGAAAACATTCAAAAACTGAACTTTTTAGAGAAATCCAGACATTCTACACTACAAACAACGATATTAGGATGAATCCTAATTCCACCAATCCTTTTATAAACCAATTGGACCAAATAAATGACACTTTTCGTTTGAATTTACCTCCTTTGTCCGAAAGCACCACAGCCCCTCAAGCCCTAAGTCAACAACAGATGGTGCCTTACACGACGATACTGGTCCAACCACCCATAGTGTCAGACAAGACTATAAAACATTTTGGTGGTTTCATGCATGAGGACGGTGCCAAATTTCTAGCAGAATTTGAGAGTTATCTAACTTTGTCAGCAATTGAACCGGAATCGCCAAGAGCTGTGGCAGCCTTTCATCTACATCTAACAGGACCTGCCCTCATTTGGTTCAATACTCTAACCACCAAGGATTCCTGGACAACCGTTAAGGCTTGTTTTTTGGCTGAATACGCCAATTCCTTAAACAACCCCTCCCTAATCGCGGAATCACTGGCCTTTGACAATATAAAGCTGGGTCAAACGCAGGCCATAGAGGACTTCCATTCGACAGTATTAGACAAGGGGCGACGTCTACATAAATCTGACACCGATATGACCAACAAATTCATTGCCGGTTTACCCCCACAATTGGCATTTTTTGTGCGCGCAGGCAGAGTTTCTTCGTTCAGAGATGCGCTTCAAAGTGCCAAAATTGGAGAGGCGCACGGATACAGACAGTCTCAAGGACCACCAGCTGTGGTACCCCCAGTCAGTACCACTACCAATACAGTGAATGCAGCCTCTGATTCTGTCCAGAGGCAACTGGACAACATTACACAGACTCACAACACCATATTGACCAAGCCTTCTACCGCTTTCCGAACTGACACACAACCCCTGAAATACAATCAACAGCCTGGCCCTTCGCATCGTACATGTTTCCGCTGCAAGGGGCCATATCATGTGAAGTCCAGGTGTAACTGGGATGGTCAAGGAGAAGCGTCCCCGAATATACAATGCCAGTTGTGCTCACAATGGGGGCATGATGCCCCAAGATGTGTGAGATTGAGTGGACAATTAGCTGGAACTGTTTCTCCTGACAAGTGTCAACTTTGCCAACAGCCGGAACATACAGCGGCGCAATGCCCTCAGTTAAACAAGTCTGGCCTGGGAACGGTGCGCACTTCTCAGGCCTAGAAACAAGTGACTTTACTAGTACTGATGAGTCCTGTAAAAATGACGATTTTATGCGCAATGATTGCTCAACCAGTCATAACTTTATGTATTTACATTGCATTGTGGGTAAAGCAAAGGTTACAGCACTTTTGGACTCTGGCAGTTCCATTAACATTATTTCTCACAGTTTCTATGATTCCGTGCCCGAGACATTCAAATTTGATTATCAAGAATGTGCAGAAATGATTACCATGGCTGATAATGCTTCCATAGCTGTTGATGGCACTGCCAGCATACAATTGTGTACACCCTCAAAGAAAAGCCATATTTTTTGCCTGTATATATTTTCAGAGACACATCTCATCCTTTGATTCTTGGAGCAGAATATATGAGGTCCAATAATGTAGTTTTGGATTTTAGTAAAAACTCAGTGTTTCCTAACATGAAGAAAAGTCAAAAGGTCAGGTGTAAGAACACATGTGTTATACAGCCGAATACTGAATCTGTTTTGGAGGGTAAACTCGGCACTGATGTTCCTGTCGGTACTCAGGGAGTATGTTTAGGTCACTCTGAAATGTCACATAAAGGCTGGTTGGTTGCCAAGGGTTTGGTAACATGCCTGTCTGATCATATTGTACCTGTTCGCATATGGAATCCTTCGAACGAGATTGTTCATGTGAACAAGGGTTCCATTTTATGTACTTTTAGTATATGTGACAACTCTGTGGATGTACATTGCATATCGCCTCCCAAGTGTGCACATGTACAACTGCAGTCAAGTAATACTACCTTATCTGACAGGAATATTAGTGTTGATGCCAAACAGGCCAGGTCTGTAGGCTCATCAAGAGATGGTGTAAGTCAAGGTGATTTCTGCAAGTTTTCTTCCTATTTTGAAGGGTCCATTTCCTCTGTATTATCAGATGACCAAAGGCAAGACTTACTTCAGTGTCTGTACAAGCACAAAAATGTCTTTGTAACTGATGAAAATCCAAATTTGGGATTCACTACTGAAGTGGAACATACAATAACCCTCAAGCCTAATGCAGTTTCTAAACATCAAAGACCCTACTGTTTGCCACCAAACAAACGCTTGATTTTACGCCACCATCTTGATGAACTACTGCGACAAAATATCATTGCGCCAGTTTCTGACAAGGAGAGCGTTCCAATAACGAGTCCGATTGTTCTTGTGTCAAAGCGAAACAAACCTAAATTGGACCCAAACAATATTACTCGTGAACAAATTTTGTCTTCATTTAGGTTTTGCGTTGACTTTTGCTACCTTAATACACAGACCGAGGATTTCCGGTATAATATACCAGATTTACAGGAATTAGCGGAATCGTTTGCGGAACGCACTCCAAATTTCATCACATCAGTAGACCTCAGCCAAGGATTTTTTCAAGTGGGTATCTCGAGTGATTCGACAAGGTATACTGCATTCAATACACCTTACGGGACCTACAAATTTTTGCGTCTCCCGATGGGATTGCGGCAAAGTCCAAATTTTTTTCAGTTTTTGATGGATAGGATTCTGAAAAAATTGACATTTGAGAAGGTATTATGTTACCTTGATGATTTGTGTATTGTTTCGGATACTTTTGAGAATCACTTGAGGGATCTGCATGAAATTTTGCAGAGATTAGAAAACTCACACTTGAAATTGGGTCCAAATAAGTGCAGTTTCGCCCAGCAAAGATGTGTATTTCTAGGCCATGAAATTTCCAAGGACGGTATAAGACCGCCAGCACAGAAATTGGAAATTATCAAAAACTATATGCCCCCGCGCAATGCAAAAGAATTGAAATGTGCACTTGGATTATTTAATTGGTTCAGGAAGTTTATACCCAATTATAGTGCAGTTGCAAGTCCATTGTATTACTTGTTGAAAAAGAATGTGCCTTTTAAATGGACACAAGAACATGAGAAAAGTTTTCAGGAACTTAAAGACCTGCTTGTAAATTCAGAAGCCTTAGCCTACCCAAGGTATGACCTCGAATTTCGATTGGCAGTGGATACATGTTCGAAAGGCATAGGCTATATGATTTACCAAATACACCCTGATGGAACTTCGCGTGTTGTTCGGTTCGGATCAAAAGGTTTGAGTAAGTGGCAGCAATCATATGGACCTACTAAGCTTGAACTGCTTGGGTTAGTTACCAGTGTACTGGACTGTTCTTCATACCTGAGAGGTCGACACTTTACTGTGGAGTGCGACCATCAAGCTTTACGCCCCCTATTTCAGAAACAACTCAAAGGACAAATATATGAGCGATGGATGGCAATTTTGCAGCAATTTGACTTTGATATTGTGTACAAACCCGCGGCTCAAATGACCGTACCGGATGCTTTATCGCGTAACAAAGAATATCCCGAGTGTATGGACTCGAGTCCAGAGGAAGAGGACCCGTATTTCCCGTATGTTGACGAGAAGCCAACTCAAATTCGCGTTATGACTCCTAATCAGACAATGGAGAAATTATTTCCTGAGGTGAATCTTGTGCATGCACAACAATTTCAAACACACCCCTATGACGCGGATACGGAAGATAACTTTCGGTTGAATCAGCCAGTCAAGAGACTAAAATCGAGACGACAATATCGCGAGAAGTTATCATTAAAGGAAAGACAACTTGATTTGGCTGAAAATTCAGTGAAAACAGTGGTTCCATTAACACAAAGCCATTGTTCAGAAGCTGAGCATTCTGGGGATGATCACTGTTCTGAGGCTGAACAACAACCGCTTTGTTGTTCACCCTCTGAACATGACATCTTAAACCGGTGCTCAGGTTCGGAGCAGGGTTTCAGTTCAAATAATGACAAGTTGAATTACGAAAAATGTGAAACAGTGAAACAGTCTTCCCTTTCTTCTGGCCAGGAGAATATGACTCAGATATTTGTTCAGCCAGAGCCAGAACACATCACTCCTGTGACCATTAGTACAAATGACAGGGCAGATAATTTGAGTTCACAAATACAACCGGATGATACTCTTGTAGATACTGTTATCAGTAGTTCAGAGCGGTCAGATTCAGTTATCACCGATTTTCAGTCCAGTACTGAGGAAGTCTCTAAAGCTCTTCAGGAATTAGATATGTCCCCAGACAGCATGAGTAGATGTCAGGGTCTGGATTCGGATCTGAGGCCGTTTATTGATTTTCTCAGTGATGGTACATTGCCTAAGTCACAGAAGCGAGCCCGTTCTGTTCTGCTGCAACAGTCAGATTATGCTCTAATCAATGGTGTATTATTCCACTCGCGTGTAGCCAAGTCAAAGAGGGTAAAATTATTAGCCCAGTATCAGCTTGCACTTCCAAAATCTCTCATTCCGACCATATTAAAGTTGTTTCATGACTCAACATTTGCAGCACACGGTGGAATACATGACACCATTGATAAAATTCAGGAGCATTACTACTTTTTGAAGCTTTCTGCCATAGTGAGTAACTATGTCAAGTCATGCCCTGATTGTCAGCGAAGGAAGGTAACCTGCGTACAAACAAAGAACGCTATAACTGCCTACCCTACACCTTCTCGTCCATTTTCGGTTTGGCAGATAGATTTATATGGACCAATTCCAGTGACAACCAGAGGATATTCCTACATCTCCACTGCAGTTGACATGTTTTCAAAGTTCATGTATACTAAACCTTTACATAACAAGGATGCAATGTCTGTTTCAGAAGTTCTGTTTGACATGTTCGCAACCTTTGGTGTATGTGACACCCTCATCAGTGATCAGGGCTCCGAATTTACTGCACGGGTTACGAGGGAGCTCTGTTCTCTGCTGCAGATTCCGCAACAGTTTTCATTAAGTTTCGTACATCACACCCTAGGTGCATGCGAACGTACACACAGAACTATTGCTACTCGTTTGACCCCATACATGAACAAGCGAGGTACAAATTGGGATCAGTATCTATCTGCTGTTGTATTTGCTATGAACAGTGCAGTGAATGCGAGCACAGGGTATTCGCCATTTGAAGTAATTTTTGGTGAAAGACCAAAATTTCCATTGACTAGTCATTCCAATGATTTACTTAGCATGCCTGTGAGCATAAGAGACTATTTAAAGCAAAAGCTGGCTCATGTTAACGCAATTCAGCAGCAAGTGAAGGCAAATGTTGAAAAATCACAGCAAGTTATGTTAGATAGGGCTATTGAGAATTCAGCTGTGCTTAAACTTTCAGAAGGTGACTATGTATACCTGACTAAGGAAACAACAGGACCAGCTCAGAAGTTACATGATTTGTATGATGGGCCGTATGTTGTGAAATCAGTCCCGAGCCCACATACAGTTGTTTTGCATGATCCTGAAAATAAGCGGAAGTTTCCTCGTCCGTTACATCTCAACAGAATGAAGGTAGCATACGTGCGGCAACCGACCCCGTCAAATTATTTCAGTGTTGTCACGCGTGCTCCAGAAGTTGTGTTTTCATCCACTGGGACGCAAACCTTCAACCAGGATATATACACTCAGGAGACTGAAATTGATTCTGTTGAACAGTCGGAATTAAGTTCTCAGGAGATCATTTCAAATGAAGAGAAGCGCAAGGATACACATTCCTCCAAATCCAGTTCAGAAAGGATATTTTCAGAGATAGAGACTCAATCACAAACCCCTAATCCATTGAAATCAGTCGAGATAGAGACTCATGAAAAAACTCCCAGTGTCATTCAGGAGCCTGTTTTAAGAGCAGAGACTCATATGGAAAATAATCAGTTACCAAGTGTAAGGCCTAAGCGTACAATTCGGAAGCCGAAACAATACTGTGATTCGAATCATTTGGATTTAAAAGACTTGAGTGTATCGTCAGACAACGAATTCTATAAGATCAAACGCGTGCTTGCACAGAGGCAGACTGCAGCTGGTTTAGAGTATTTAGTACATTTTGCTGGCGAGCCTGCACAAAATGCCATATGGATCCCAGATTCAGGTCTGAATGTAAAGGCTAAGGAATATATCAAAAGCAAATCCATTCCTTTCATTTAAGTCTGTCTGACTGACATGTAAATGCTGTTATGAATGCCAGAGTAATTGTTTTTCATGATCAAATTTTTCAGAGGTGAATTATGCATTCCATTAGGATTTAAAGGTGCACATTAGAGATTATGAGGCTGTTGATCATTTTATTGTAGTCAGTTATTCATTTATGACTGGGTTCTGCCGTAAAAATCCCATGTTTTGCTACAAGCAAAGATGACAATAAATTGCAGTTGCAGTTGTAGTTTCATGCAGTTGCAATGCAGTTGTATGAATGGTCAATTGCAGTTGCAGTTATAGCAATGATTCAAGAACCTCATGATGTTTGCACCAAGTTTCTACTATTAACAGTGCAGCAGATTATTTAGTCAAAATCATGGATATTGTTTATTTTCTGTATATCACAATTAGTAAAAGTTTTGATTTTTCATGCATTTGACGTTAGCTTTTTGAGAGATTTGAGTCATTTTTATGTCAGACGTGGCATGATTGTATAAGTTGAAGATTCTAAGATTTGACTGGGCATATGGACACAGCGATATACATTTGATTTAAAATGAATCATATTATATTTCTATTGCTCTTGTCAGTGGGTCATTAGCATTGCCTAGATTTATTGATGGTACTAAAGGTACATTTGCAGAGTGAAATGCTATTGAAGGTCTCTAATTTAAGAAACACAGTTATAACATGCCGAAAAAGTTGATATGCACTCTAAAATTGCTTACATGCATTATATATGTACAAGTATTGCTATCAGGTGCTTTTCAGTTTTCATCATTAGTCGAGGAATGTTATTTTATGACATTTAATAATATGGTTGTTTCTTTCCCTTCATGATGCAAAGATGGTTACATGTGTGATCATGGTAAAGGTGATCTTTCATGGTAAAGATTGATATATGTATTTTTTTTTCTTCATACTTAATGATGATTTATATGCTGTTTATCAATCAGACCAGTCCTAATATTTGCCAGGAATTCTATATTGAGCCAACATTTGTCTATCTTCTTAACTGTTTGTATATTTGATGTATGTATGGGTTTATCTACTGGCCATGGATAAACAGTATACTTGTGTGTGTGAATGCTGTCCATTCAGTTTTGGGACATAGTCTTTTGTTGCCTCAGTTATCCTAAAAGATTTATTCTGCTGGTAAATGTGGTAATAGTCCATTTTCAACTCTGGATTCTGTTTGATCAGCATATGGAGATGGTCATTTATATGAGTGCAGACATTTATGTGTAATTGCTTTTAGTTTCTTAGTTTTGTTTGGTTTCCAACTGTTACTGCTTCTTACGGTTTTCACTGGCTCACGGTAAAATTGCAAAACAATTTTAATTTTCAGGCGGGGATGTTATGATCTTGAGGGTGAGCCAGGTGAAAACCGGGTTTTAGTAAAAGGTCGAAACGTCTTTAAACGACTGCAGTTGCAGATATGGAATTTGGGGTTTTTTTTCGGAAACGGTGTAACCTTAAAAATACTGAAAGAGCGCTCGTCTTATTTTATCATTATTCCCCAAGAACACTCCCTCTCGCCGATTCATTACAATAGAGGCTTGTATAGGGGGTACCAAATATCCATATCCCTTGAAGTAAACAGGCAAATATCCCTTATAAATCGGCAAATATCCCCATAATTAATTTTCCTAACTTTTCAATATCCCTGGAAGTAACGAAAATATTGAACCAAGTATCCCATATCCCTGGAAGTAAAATGGATAGTATCCTATATCCCTGGAAGCACGGATGTATACTACCTGGATATGAATCTGCAATAGATTTGCTAATAATTGTTTCCCGATGATTGC
Source organism: Loripinus fragilis (assembly GCA_964019695.1). Taxonomy (NCBI): domain Eukaryota; kingdom Metazoa; phylum Mollusca; class Bivalvia; order Lucinida; family Lucinidae; genus Loripinus; species Loripinus fragilis. The sequence goes on from OZ026516.1 coordinate 38,158,451, forward strand.
TGCGTCGAAATACAGGTAAATCCGATAATTTGACTGACCACTTTACAAATATAGAGATCCATACGTGGTTGGATACTTTTTTCCTAATGTTCCAGCAACTTGGGGAAGACGGTAGTACAGTGAATTTAATGCCAATAAACTGAGAATTCATCCAGCTACATTTGATACCAAACAATCTAGTACTCTAGAGAAAAAATACCCAAGAAAGAAAGAACACGCATCAGGCTTTCCTACACTACGCGGACATGGGATACAAAGTATAGGGAGAAGGCAAAAACTGTTTTCATATAAGGCTAGCGTCCTTTATATGAGACCCAGATCAGACACAGCAGAACACGGCGTCTGATAAGGGTATCCACTGTTTGCTTACAGAATGTTCTAATACAATTTGATTAAAAATGAAAAAATGCCACCCAACACCCCTTAAAACGAAAATGGACTGGTCCAATTGACTGGAGTGGGAAATCCCATTCGGCGTAAATGGGTTAAATAGTGTGATTTCAATAGAAATTTGGTATCTTTTGTTTAACTCTTGTGACATAAATCTGATAATTGGCTATTAATTTATTGTCATCATTTAAAAACTTAGACGGTTTGGTTGAAGATAAATGTTAACGCAGTCGCAATAATAATTACTGCTCATGGACATCCTCCAACCCCCTTGTTAATTGTTAAACAAACGCTTAAGGTAATTAAATGAAGTGTATCTATGGTTGACAAAGCATTGTTTATTATGAAAGATAAGTTTTCACGCTTTTAAACTCTGTGTGCAATGTGTTAAAATATCTGGTGTACATTAGAGGCAATGTTTTGGTTTTTGACATTTCCGCCATTTTATTATGCGAAGATACGAAAAAAAAGACGATTTTGCTAGCATCTTAACTGCATGGTTTTATTTTGTTTTTGCTAAACAATTCGACATTCTAGTTAGGAAATATGTGTACTTTATGTATCAAGTGCCAAGTATATCCAAATTACTCACATTAATTAGCTTTAGAACCGACAATTTCGGTGGTAAAATTGGAAGTTTTAAGATGGCAGTTTGTAGACAACGGAATTTGTCAAAATAACATGAAAATTAACCATTATCCAGTGATTGTATTCCAACATAACACATATGAGACATACTTACCAACTTATTCTCTTATATTCCGTAAGAATTTTCTCCAGTTAAAATGAATATTCACGATTTTAATATTGAAAACTTTCCTATGGATCATCGCTATGAACAGCCTTTTTGAAAATGGCGGTTATCTCGGTGTATACCCGATTTACGCGGAGGCAATAATATTGGTAAAATAGATCAGTGAACAATCCATTCATATTGGTAGAGCACAAAACTGGCAAAAAGTCGCTTATTTAAGGCGGAACCCCTCCCCATCTGTAAAATGGAAAACGATTGCATGAATGATATGGCAAGATGTTGAAGTTTCTTGGATCGCCGGAAATACTTTTTCAAAGAGGGGCAATGGTGTTAAAATTTGGCAAAAACTTCAATTTTAGAAGTGAAATTGCGAATTTCTGAAATCCATTTGCAGCAACAGATACACGACAGCGACAAAGAAAGACTGAAAAATGATCATTGAGTTTTATACAATCCTGACCTGACTTTATTATGAAGTCAAAGTCAGAAATGAAATGTCTTTATTTTGGGGTGAAAAACAGTATTTTTTTGTAAAAATAATCCAATTTTTTGTAATCTGACAGGTAAAATTTTAAAATTTATAGTTTTTATTTATCTTGTTTTAAATTTGATGCTGCCTTATTCAACTTACATATATCCTGTCGTGTTTACTTATAAAACCTGCCAAAATATTTTCTTGCTTTGCCTCGAAAACTGACATTTTAATATTCAGGTATATTTTGGGAAATGCATGTTTTGCTGTTCCATAGATATTAAGGCATTGTCATATTATGAAAATGACGTACATATAGTAAACATTTCAAATGGAAACAGCATTTATAATGTTCTGTGATATCATATCAAGTATTGACACACACTAAAAGAGGGCCAATTGACCCTGGATCGCTCACCTGAGTTTATGTTTAAACCCTTTAATCTATATGTATCTATTTAAAACTGACCATGCTCTGTTGAGCCCTTGGTGGAGCCATTCTTGTCCCCAGAGCTCTACTTGGAGCAAATTTAGATATGGTCCATCCACTGGGTGATATCAGGGATCTAGACCTATTGGTTTCAAACCAGGAGATTTTTTACGTTTCAATTTATAAGTCAATGTACACTTTGTGACATCCAGGATGAGGCCATTTTGACCACATAACCACAGTTTGAGCAAACTCGGTAAAGTACCACAAGGTGATGTTTCATACCAAATATCAAAACTTTGGGGCATTTTGTTTTCTGGCAAGAATATTTTTAATGTTTTCTTTAAATAACCTATTGATCGATGAAAAATCTGGCAAATTATAGTTAGCTCAGTTGAAGTGGAACCTCTCCCTACTTGTTAAATAGGATTGTGATATAACAATGGAAGTTTTATAACTGTACATTATTAATCCACTGGAAAAACTTTTCAAAACAGGGGCAGTGGCTCTTTATTAGGCCTAGAAGAAGGGCACCCTCATTTAGCATCTAAAATAAGCAAAAGTAAGCTGGATGAAAAGAACTGCAAAAATGCAAATAGTTTCAGAATTTTAAAGTATTAGGGGTGAAAATATAACCATATAAGCTATGCATTAAAGCTGCATACTCTGTAACTATGAACATTTTTCGAAAATTTTTATTTTCGTTTTAAATCATTTGTAAAAGTAGGATTAAGCTATGCTTTTACAATAAAAGTGTTCAGTACAGCTGAAAACTGCGTGGAAAAGTGAATTATCTTATCAAATAGGTGTTTTTTTCTCTTGTTGGTAATTATTTGCGTCCCTCCAATAATTCTAGACCTTTGAATTTTAACATAAATGCAATTGTTTTGATAGTGATAAATTGTTAAGATTTACGAAAATGGTAAAATGTTTACCTGAATTTGAGTATTTTTACTGTGTTCTTGAAAAATAAAAACATTATTTTTAAAATTAGAAGATCAAAAGTTACAGACTATGCAGCTTTAAAACAGTTAGGCGTATTCTAATGTAATACATAAGAACGCGGATCTTACAAAAGGGACCTTAAGGAATCCAAGTAGTTATTACGTAAGAGACATTTGTAAAATACTTAAAATAACATAAAATTACATACCTTTATATTTCCATGAAAATGTTTTTTAAACTTTGATACCATCAAAATAATAAAAGTTTCTGATTATACTTTTTAAGTTTTCTATAAGGGTTGTTGCCATGTGAACACTCAGATCACAACACCTACGAGTGGGTCATTTTGAATGTCTATAGTACGATCTAGAAGATATAAATACATGTAACTTCATCTGCATTTTCATTATCACATGTATAGGATATGAGAAAACTTTATATTTGCTAGATTCTTATGCTGAGCATGCAGTAATCAACAAACAAATATAAACCAACACTCTGACGACATCATACCGTTAAGGCCATTTTTGACGTCACATTCCAAATCTGATTACAAATGTTGTTTCTAACATCCATATAATTATAAGTTTCGAAGATAATCACTTCAATTTTTCAGGAAATGCTCTAAACATGTAATACTTTGCAGATAAAACATTAGCCTGATTTTGATTATCGCGACCATGGGATACCTTTCCACATATCCTGGCCCATATATATGCAGAATGGAAGTACCTGATTTATCTTTTTGACACCATTATTTAGTACCATGATTTCATTAATTTAATCTATTGTCTTCATTTTACACATATTGTCAGTGCGTACGATTTGAACGCATTCCAAATCAAGTATAGTATTTTATCCGTCAGCTAATTAAAAATATAGTTTTTGCCTTTGGGTATTAGTAGCAGCATGGAGTTTGTGCATCGACACTTGTCCTCTTAAATCTGTCTTAAAGAGTAACTATGTAAGTGTTATAACAAGAACTTGCCATTTAACTTTATGCCTCGATGTTCATATTTGGTGTGTATTTCAAATTATCAATTTAATCTTGGAGGTTTAGGTCAAGGTCAAATTAAGACAAAATCTGTAATACGACTCATAACATGAACTCCTCTCTAGGGTGTTCATATATGGCACAATGATTGTCTATGAGGTGTAGATTACAACAAAGGTTTCTTATCACCGCTTTGCCATTGGTGTCAAAAGACAAGATGACATATACTTGCAATCAGTTTATGGCTTGTTATGCGAACTCCTCCTTCATTTTTTTAACCAATGGTGTTCATACTTAGCACAATTATTGCTTTTGGTGTATGATTACAAAGTACGTTACATATCACCGATATGGCCATGGAGTCAAAGGTTAATTAGAATTTGTCTTACAGTGGCATGTTTTTGACAGAGGTGCTTCATATTTTGTAGAATAATTGCCAATATGACAATTGAGCATTAATTTTCAAAATAATTTGAAGCCGGTTGTATGGATTGTAAAGCAATATCTCTAACATGTTTTGTTGTAGATGGTTCATATTTTGCACACTGATTGTCTAAGGCGTTATCTTGTCAATAATAGCTACTGATATGACCTTTGTATCAAAGTTCAAGGTTAAACTGCTTAAAATCTAAATTTTAAACCCTCAACGTGGTACTAATCATAAATGTGTTTATGACTTTCCTAGGTTCTATGCGAGGCAGACCAAATAGTAGATTATGAATTCCCTGCATGTGGTAATAAAGAGGTCCTTAAAGGGTTTAGCTATTTTCTGATAAAACATTTATATTAATCTTAGTGAACCTATATAGGCGTTAAGTCCCCTTTTTGAGCCCCCTTAGTCCGGTGAGATATTTAAATACACTTAGACATGAAATAATCTTTCCCTTAGCAGTTAATCTGCTGATTACCACTCATAAACCAAAATATAGACCTTTAAACTCTGCATATACTGCATGTAATGCATTCTGTTTTGGAAGAGGTGTATAAATGACCATGTTTGGGACACTGGCTGTCTATGGTTTCATGATGGCACAATCTCCTCCTAAATTACTAGCTGGATTTTAACTAAACTTTGCAGAATATTTTTCTTATAGGACACTCTTAAATAAGTGTTCAAATAGTTTAGTCAATTGCATATCTAGGTCACATGGGCTAAAATAGATTTTCAAAATGAAAAACTTCCTGTTTGAAACCACAATGCCTAGAGCCTTAATATTTGGTATGTAACCTAGTAGACCTCCACCAAGTTTGTTCAAATTATAGCCCTGTGGTTTAAATGGCACATTCCTGAGGTGGCATATTTTACATAGGTATGTGATCATCTGCTGGGAAAGAGCTGATCTCTTGGCTCTCTTGTACGTGGTGTTTTCTTGTATTTTGTCACTTTCCCATATGGTGTCTCGGGTCAGTTGTGGTACTTGGTTGTATCGATTTCTGGTTTTTGCCCTCTGCTTTACTGTTATATTGGGAAAACAATCCAAATCTTCTTGTCTGAAACGACAATGCCTAGTACCTTGATATTTGGTACGCAACATCACCTAGTACGCCTCTACCCATTTTATTCAATTTTGGGCACAGGGACTATTAAGTGGACCCGCCTGCGAGCTCACACATTCACGATTTGAATATATTGGGAAAATCTTCTTGTCTGACGACACAAGGCATAGAACATTGATATTTGTTATGTAGCATCACCTAGTATACCTCTACTAAGTTTGTTCACATAATGCCCGTTGTGCCAAAACTGGCCCCACCCTGGGGTCACATGTTTTACATAGGCTTATATATGAAACACTTAAAATAGTCTAGACTGAAACCACAGAACCCAGAGTCTATATTTGGCATGAAGCATCATCTAGTAGACTTACTAAGTTTTTTGAAAACTATGGACCTGCGGCCTAAAATGAGGCCTCCTCGGGGATCAAGGTTTTATATTTAGCTTATATAGAGAACATATTAAAACACATTCTTGTCAGATACTAAAAGGCTTGATATTTAATATGTAGCATCACCAAGTGGTACTCTACCAAGTTTGCTCAAATTATGGTTCTGTGGTCAAAATGGCATCGTCCTGGAGGTCACAGATTTTATGAGGCTGTTATTGTTCTTTTACTTTTCCTCTCGGTGCCATGGGTTTGTATGCAGTTTGTGAGTGTGAAATTTCCTGGTCATACATTCTTTCTTACATTGACTTACATATGGTGAAAACATAAAAAAAATTGTGTCTGAAACCACCAGGCCTAGAGCCCTGATATTTGATATGTAGCATTAGCTGGTAGACAACATTTAAATGTGTTCCAATTATGACTATGGGACCGAAAATGGACAACAAGGCAGGTCATCAAAAGCGTGGCCAGTTTCCAATAGATACCTATAGATAAGACGTTTAAAACAAAACTCAGGTGAGCGATCCAGGATCACTTGGTCCCATTTTATTATGTCATTACTTGATATGATATCATAGTACATGATAAATGTTGTTTCCATTTGAAATGTTTACTATATGTACGTCATTTTCTAAATATGGCAATGTCCAGATATACAAGTAATAGTAATACATGCATTTCACAAAATATACCCGATTATCAAAATGCCAGATTTTGAGGTCAAAACGAAAATATTTTGGTGGGTTTTTTAAATAAACACGATAGAGATATATGTAAGTTGAATAATTCAGTATCAGGTTTGAAACAAGTTAAATAACAATTCTAAATTTTAAAACTTTATCAGCCAGATTACAAAAAAATCGTATTTAAATTTATAAAAACCACCGATTTTCACCCAAAAATCAAGACATTAAAATTCTGGTTTTGACACCATAATAAAATCAGAGTTGACTTATATAAGACTCAATAATCATTTTTCAGTCATTCTTTTCTGGTGTCATGTATCTGTTGATGCAAATGGATTTCAGAAATTCGCAATTTCACTTCTAAAAACGAAGTTTTTGCCAAATTTTAACACCACTGCCCCTCTTTGCAAAAGTAATTCCGGAGATCCAAGAAACTTCAACATCTTGTCGCATCATTCATACAATCATTTTCCATTTTACTGATGGGGAGGGGTTATCCGTCAATTTTCGCTAGTTTTTGCTCTACCATATACATCCGTGCTGGAAGTAAAATGGCAAATATCCTGTATCCCTAAAACCCCTATACAAGCCTCAAGATAAATCTTTTATTTGAACCAATAATAAAAAGATAGTCACGTGGTCTTTGGCGGCCATTTTGGAAGTCATATTGAAAATTATGAAAAATGCCTATTAACAACTATTTCATGCAAATATAGATAAAACATCCATCTACATTAAGTATCAAACATCAGGATTTATTCTGATATACTGTTTCATCAGAAATAATTCAAATATTGGCAGTTGAAGGGCTTAATGCGTCCTGTATGTCATCCCCACGGACATGTTTTCGATATTTTTGATTTCTGCGAAATCTAATGACATTACAAACATTTCTGTAAAACCCATTCTTGTGCAGAAAATTGCGTATACCTCCATATACGATATTATTATGTCCCCTGAACATTTTAAAATAAAGAACAAAAATTTGCGTCCCTTATTAAGGGTTAAAAATAGACAGCTATCAACTGTGCCTTTAAATTTCGACTGTAGTCGCGTTTGGCAGTAATTGGTAAATTCGACTACAGTCGCGTTTGGCAGCGAAAGTGTTAATGTAATGGTTTAGACAACGGCGAGTTGTTGTAAACTGAGTGAAGCCAGATTGGGCTCCAGTTTCATTGGGTGTCCAACAGGGCACTGTTCTTGGTCCTTTGCTTTTTTATTGTATATCAACGAAATCTCAACAGATATGGAATCTGAAATAAGGCTTTTTTACCGATTATTGTGTTTGCTATCGTAGATTAAGGACATTCAAAAGGAGGACACAGTTAAAATCCAGAATGACAATGACCGACAAGGAGCCTGGGCAATAAAATGGGGTATGAGATTCCAATCCGTCATATGCAATATGATGAATATCTGACAAAGAAACAGACCAAAAAATCAATGCTGAGTACACTTCTGAGAGGGTACCATTCTTCAAAATATTGACAAGATTGAATACTTCAGGGACAATTACAGAGGATTTGAGATGGAATACACGTTAGCAAATCCCCCAATATTTGCAACCCTTAATTGGTTTCCTTAGACGAACTTTATATCCCTGTCTCAAAGGCGTAAAGGAGGCAGCTTACAAAGGACTGGTGCGTCCAGTTCTGGAGTATGGTAGTTCTGTTTGGTATCTCCTCAAGGTGTTGTTCTTCAGGGAGAATTAGAAAAGTGTGCGACGCTACCAGATTTGTTACAGGTAACTAAATATCTATGAATCTGTGAGTATGCGTGGCATTGTTGGACAATACACCGTTTTAGATTATGTTTACTGTTGTGTCAAAATGTCGCATTTTCCGTTATAAGCGACAAAATGGGTTTGTTTACTATAAATAGAAAGTCCGTATTTCCACAGATTAAAAGTATTAGCAAAAATAAAACTATAGCATCATTATCGTATATACAAATGTGAGTGTAATAGATCTGATAGTTGGGCGGTTGGACTTGGGCATAATTTTCTGAATAATTTAATTCATTTATATTTGACGTCAATCACAGATTATATAAAGGCACTGCAAAAATTTCATCTGCAGTGTCTGCTGCATCAACCTCCTCGCCAACTGTGTTCGTTGTCTCGCCCTCCTCACCGGAGGTGTCAGTTGTCACTCCCATTTTCTCCTGCTACATGAATGGTATTTGTCACTCGCTGGTGTGTCCTGCTCCACGGGCAGTAGCAGAATTATTCTTCCGAAAAAGTTCATGTACATATTTTGGAAGGCAAAACAGGATTTATTTTATTCATAAAACTGTGCACACGTATAGCCTACGCATTATATGTTCCATATTTCAGAAATGTAATGCAAAAAAATAAGACTTATTTACGATATAAATGTGCACAAATGTACAGAAAATAGCCTTGCTTATATTTATACATGCATTATATTTTATTGACAATAACCAAAGAATCAATAAATACACACCTTAAAACGTATTGAAGTTTAGAGGGGACCAAGAGGATGTTGATACCAATGCGTTATTCGAACCTCTCCCCTGTGATTTTCTAGTGCAAAACTCACACCGAGTCTGATTTTAACCCCTCCAAGACCAAACATATAGTTATCAGATACGGTAATCTACCATGCAATTCGTTAGCCTTCTCTTTTCGAAATTTAATGAAAAATATCTTTGCCTTTACTCATTTATTTTCGCAAGTTTACCTACACATCCTTTTTCGTGGATAAGTCAATATTTAAAAGAGTTGACAAGATTTTACTCAGAGGTCAAGGATGCGTGTATGGGCATATTTTTTGTATGCTGTAGTGTATTTCATTTCCTTTAATTTGATATGCAACATGACCATGTTCTGAAAAAGTAGAATTTTGACCAGGCCAGAGGTCCGTGCCAAGCTCGAAGTGACCATAAAATGGTACATGATACTCTGCCATCTCAAGATGCATCCACACACACACCCAATTTCGGATTATTATCTCAACCAATATAGGAGATATGCTCTGGACATGATTATGTTAGAAATGAGGTCAGGACAAGATCACAGTGATCTGAAAATGGTACTCAACACTCCCCCATCAAAAGATGCATCCACACACCAAATTTGGGATGCTTAACTCAAATAATGTAGGAGATATGTTCCGGTCGCAACTATTCAAGAAAAGAGTTCAAGTTAACAGTGACCCAAAATGATACGCGACATTCTGCCATAGCAATATACATCCACACACCAAATTTGGGATTCCTACCTCAAATAATGTAGGAGATACGCTCCAGACACAATTATTCTAGAAATGAGGCCAATTATTCTAGAAATGAGGTCAGAGGTCAAGGTCACATTGACCCCAAAATAAAACGCGACACCCCCATCCCACGATGCATCAATGCACCAAATTTGGGATTGCTACCTTAAATATGTTGGAGATATGCTTAGAACACGATTATTCTAGAAACTAGATCAGTGGTTAAAGTCAACAAGGTCACAGTGACCCCAAAATAGTACGCGACTCTCTGCCATCCCGAGATGCATCCACACACCAACTTGAGGAGATATGCTCCAGACACAGTAATTCTGGAAATGATGTCAGAGGTCAAGGTTACAGTGACCCTAAAATAAAACGCGACACTCCGCCATAAAATGATGTATCCACACATCAAAGTTGAGATTCCTACCTTAAAAATGCAGAAGATATCCAACTTGAGGAGATATGCTTCAGACACAGTTATTCTGGAAGTGATGTCAGAGGTCAAGGTTACAGTGACCCTAAAATAAAACGCGACACTCCGCCATAAAATGATGTATCCACACATCAAATTTGAGATTCCTATCTTAAAAATGCATGAAATATGCTCAGAAAACGATATTCTAGAAACTAGGTAAGAGTTCAAAGTCAATAAGGTCACAGTGACCCCAAAATGATACGCAACACATCGCAATCACAAGATCCATCCGCACACCAAATCTTGGAATCCTACCTCAAATAATGTAGGAGATATGCTCAGGACATGAATATTCTAGAAATGAGGTTAAAGAGCAAGGCCTCCTCAGTTACCCAAAAATAAACGGACAGACGGAATCCAGTAAACCTATAGCCTTTGATCATTAGGGGACTAAAAAACGGTCTTTGGCCAGTAGGATACTAATAATGGAATTTTGAAAGCTAAATTTGGTTTAGGAAAACGCCAACATTTGTTATAGGCAATTAATTCCAATATGCCTTCATATGTGAAGCAAAAACAGACCAGCACTCAAATGGGCTAGTTCATTCTGCTCAATTGAGGAGCTAACAGTTGACTGTGAGAGTATGCCAAACCGCTGGACGAACTTAATTTGAATATTGCATAAAGCACCAAGCCCTGACCCGACGCCAGAGTGCTGAAGGGTGTAGTTCACAGATTTCACAAATTCTAGTCCTCATTTTCAATGAATCATTAGCTTGTCACAATGTACATGATAGGCGACAAGAAAATGATTCCTCGGCCTCTAAAATGGAGAAAATAGGATGCTGCAAGCTATAGAATTGTGTCACAAACCTGCATCTGCTGTAAAACCCTACAACTTATTTTAACTATAGGCCCAGGTGGGCTAGAATCGCTCATCTGGACGAGAGTAATTATGACATACTTACAGCAATTCTGAATCTTCATCTTGCCACGATGACTGTTAAATCCAACATAATGGTTCCCAAGATGTAATTTGAAGAATTACAAGGTGGTGGTTTTAAGATGACTGCTACATTGGTTATCTTTGATATTGGAACAGAACAATTTTAGCAATTCTTGATCTCCATAATGCTCTGATACCTCCCATCAAGTTTTAGTTCAATCTGACATATGGTTCAGGACCAGATATTGTTTGAAGAATTTTATGACCCCCTCTATGGCAGCCATATTGGATATCGAAATTGGACCATTTTATGCTGTCTATGCTGCGTGATTGGGCCTAAATCTCATGCTTTTCAATGTGCCCAGCAAGCGGTATTTGCTTTGAAGAAAACCTTTCCACAATAAATGGATTTGAAATCTCTCACTCACATATTCGCTCCCTAGAATACCATTTTTAACAATTTATATATGTAATAAAAAATGCTTTGAATTGACAGGATTTTCAGGATGGCTGCCCCATCTTCCATGGATAGCGTTTTCAAACTATTTTCCTTCGGGGGCTTTAAACTTTAAAATATTGTAAACAATCCTTTACAAATGTGCTGTTTTGTTCCAGAGTTGGAATTATAAGGAATTAACTAATATTTTTTGTGGATTTTATCCATGTGTAAATTCCAACCAATCACTCACAAACTTTACATTAAGCCCTTAGGGCTTTACTAAGTTTGTGAGTGATTCGCCGGAGTTTACACATCGATAAAATCAACAAAAATAAAATTCATTCCAATAATTGTTACCCTATTCTTAGTTTCTAAGTTATGCCCCTTTGATTATTTTCAAAAAAATATTGTTTGATTTGATTCTTTGCGTCCCAGTCAACAAAGTTTTAGTTAGGTCGGGAAGGGTCTTCCTGGGTTGAAACAGTACTAAGCAAGGATTAATATGTCTTACTCAAGGACACAATGCAGTGACATCTGTGAGGCTCGAACCTACAACCCTCGGTCTTGAGTCAAGCACTCTACCATTAAGCCACTGGGCTCCCTCAAAAGAAATTCTTGTATGTGCCATAATTAAGTAACCATTAACATATCTACATGCTTCTTTATAGGAATGTGTATTAGGTCAAGACATTTCAGGTGAAATAAAGCATGCTTTCAGTTTCTTTGTTTCAAAGTCATGTGCCATGTGGGTGTGGTTGGCGCCATGAAATTGGTTTGAGCCCTCCAGTAAAATATTTTTACTGACCGTTCAAAGGCGGTACTTCTTTTGTGGATCATTTGTGTTTTTGTGTCTTGTGTTTCTTGCGTGGCTCTTGTTGGTGATGTTTATTGTATTTTTGTTACTTTCCCATGTGGTATCCTGGGGCAGATGTGGTACTTGACTGTATCATTTCCTGATCTTTGCCTCCTTTCTTTGATTATTTTATGCTATTTTGTATAATATACATTCCTGTACACTCTATAACTCAGTAACCGTTTAGTATATCTTCATGCAACTTTATAGGACTATGTAATATATCAAGATGACAAGTCACGCACAAGAATGATCAGAATGTTCCTTTTTATTAGTTTCTAAGCTGTGCCCCTTAGATTATTTTTCCAAACATTTGCATGCCTCTTGGGGACCGCTCATTATTTAAGTGTCAGGGAGGGGGGGGGGGCAGCTGAGATTTCGATCCATTATCCAAATTTTGGATGACCCCCCCCCCCTCCTAACAAAATTTAGATACAATGACCCCCCTTGGAAGGGGACGGACAAAAGCCCACTGGGACAAAAGCCCACTAGGACAAAAGCCCACTGGACAAAAGCCAACTGCTTAATTTGGCAGGGTGGACAAAAGCCCACTTTCTTTTTAAAAAAAATAGGTTTAAGTCATTTACAAACCTGTAAACCCTGATCAGACTGCTACTTCAGGGTAAATCACACATGCAGTGTGTTTTCATTGACATTATTATTTCTCCTGTATGTAGTGAAAAGCAACTTAATTTGGGTGTTAAAAGCCATTGATATTTGAAGAAAATAAATTTACAGTTTGGGCCAAACAATCTATTATACTTGGGAAACATGTGTCTAATTAATCCAAATGACATTTGATCTGGTAGTAACAATTAGCATGCACTTTTATAAGAGGTGCCTAACAAAAAGGGATGTTTGAAATTTCAGATTTGAGAAGATATTCTTCATCTGTCCGTCAGTCCATTTGTCCTCCAAGGGGTTGGGGTACTCTGCTCTTTTCATACATATGTAGGCTCTGGCTTTTTGGGTTCAAAATTCTGAATTTCAATATTTGTTGGGGTTTTCAGAAGAAGATTTGGGGATATTTTTTGGGGGTCATCACAAAACTGGACTATATTTAGAGGTAATTTCTATGTATTTTAGGGTCTTTTCTGAAGGTTAAGGTTAGAATGGAGGATATTTTTTGGGTTGCTAAAATTTCAAAATATTTATTTGGGGTGCTTGTATGATATTTTTTTGGTGAACAGTAGATGCTGGGCCCAAGCCTACGCATGAAGGAAAAATGAGAGTACCCCCACCCCCTGGAAATTGTCCATCAGTTCAAAACTATCCCTGTTAAATGCATATAAGTAGGCTTTTGTCCTAGTGGGCTTTTGTCCAGTGGGCTTTTGTCCTACACTCTCCTTGAAACCACAAGAAATATAAACTGACCCCCTCCCCCAGTTTACATCATATTGTCAAAATGCAATAATCTGTTTTCATAATCCTGCTTGTCATAAGTATGGTGTTGGCCTGCATGCACATCTGAGCTTCAATTCTAAATCTTGACCAGTTTTTACCACCAAATTGAAACATTAGGAATCTTTTATATGAGACTATTTTGTTTGCATTGATTATTTACATTCCAGTCAACAATATTTCAGTTATGTCAAGATGGGCCTTCCTGAGTTTAACCAGTACTACTAAGCTGCAGCAGATAAACAGGCTTTCAAGTGCCCTTCCATAAAAAGGAGGGAAAGAGTTGGGATAAAAGTTTTGAAAGAAAAAACATGAGCCAACAAGTAGTGATTTTGGATGTAGAACAGTTAGGGATAGAAGTGCTTTTTCAAATACAGAAGTCATAAAAAGAGTTATTAATAAGGCTTCCACATGCCTGTCAGCAAAAAAGTACAGATAAAAATTAAAAAAAGTAGTGAAAAAGCAGGGATTATCTGTGTTAAAAGTTTTGGTAGTAGGGTTTTTCCAAGTACAAAACCATTAAAATAAGTTGCTAGAAAAACTTTTAATAAGTATAAATTTTATACTCAATATTTAAGCAGGATAATTTAATAGCTGTGACAATAAAAAATCAAAATCAAGGATTTTAGCTGTATGCTTCCTGAAAAAAAAGCTCATTTCTAAAATTGGAGTGAGCAAAGGAAACGAGGAAAAAATTTCTGTATTTTTATCGCATAAACGACATTTAAGAGTGAAAATGGAGGGATAATAAGTTGGACATTTTCAAGAAAAAGTAGGGAAAAGTAGGATTACAAGAAAAAGTATGGTCCATCTGAAACCCAGGGGGGGGGGGGGGGGGGGGTTCTCTATTTTTTTTCTTCAAACGTAGTTTACCCCCACAAAATATAAGTAATATCAAGCACCCCAAAAACAGGGGTGTAAAATTCCACTCGTTCGCTGGCATTGGCGAGTTAACTTCAGGTTTGGGTGAGTAGAATACCTGCCAAGCTCATCCTCACGGTCGAGTGCTTTTTCTGGCACGTTAAATGCATTTTATCCTTGAGCGAAGGCTAAACAAAAGTAACACTACAGATCGTCGATCTTTTTCATTTTAAACCAGGTGTTTATATCTGACTGTTACAACTACACATGCGCATTTTCAGACTGGTTGCAGTTAACTCCCAGCGGCCGCCTTTCAGTAGAATTTATTCGCAGAGCCTCCTCTATATGGGGAGTTTGACCACAGAGGTCCTCAAAAACGGCGGGCAAATTCAGATAGTGAACACCACATTTTTGTTTACATCAACACCGGTCGAATAGTACCACATTTGCTGCCCAAATTAAATGTCACAGCGAGACATTCGATCGTTTTAAATGAAGAAAAAAGGGGAGGAGATAATGTGAGAAAGAAAAAATGATGCCTCAGCAGAAAGACTATGATAACAAAAAACACTATTTAAACTGAAAAAGAGTAAATGTTTATCAATATGATTCAAGTACATGTATGATCAGTTATTAAGGACGAGTGATAATGCCAAGAGGGCTAGTAGCTTTTTCCACCAATTAGTCATGCAGGGCGAGTGAGTAAAAAATAATTCTACACCCCTGAAAAAGTATTTGAAAATTTTGCAACCTCAAAAAATATCCCCATTCTGTTTGTTTGTTTGATTTGATATCTTAAGTCCCATCAACAATCTTTCAGTTAAACAGGGACGGGTCTTCCTGGGTTGAACCAGTACTAAGCTAGGGAAAATGTGTCTTGCTCAAGGACCACAACACAGTGATGCAGGTGAGGCTCGAACCCTCAGTCTCGAGTCAAGCACTCTATCACTGAGCCACTGCACTCCCCTCCCCATTCTGTACATTTAGGCTACCTTAAGAAAAGACCCTAAAATACATAGAAATGACTGCTCAAACTAGTCCAATTTATGATGATCCCCAAAAAATATCAACAAAATCTTCATACCCCCAAAAATATTCATATTTTCCTGAAAACCCCCAAAAATATTGAAATTCAAACATTTTGAAGCCAAAAATCGGTTTGAGCCTATGAATGTGAAAAAATCAGACTATCCCCCTTGGGATCTGAAAGCCTGAGTAATCAATCAATTTTCTATCAAATAGCATGATAAAAGTTGTATCAAAAAAAATAATACCAAAACAGAATAACTTTTGCACTTGAAAAATAAAAACAGAGAAATAGTGGCCCTCCTTACTAAATATTAGACTGAAAATCATAAAAACCAAGTAAGCGAAGTGAGCGAGGAAAAAATTAAATGATTTTATTGGAACAATTTAAACAGACCCCCCCCCTCCCCGGAAGGCCAAAGTTATGGCGACCCCCCTCCTGGCCACATGGAATTTCATATGACCCACCTACTTTTTAGCCGGCCCCCGACACTTAAATAATGAGCAGTCCCTTGACACTCACTAACTCAGTAACCATTAGGGATATCTTCATCCAACTTTATAGGGATATGTATTAGGTCAGGATTACCTGTAACACATACGATTTATTGTTCCATCTTTCTTAGTTTCAAAGTTATGCCTTTAGAATATTTTTTCCAAACCTTTTTTGTGTGAAATAATTTTGATCTTGGCCAGTGGTTCAAGATGTCTTTTAAAGATGTTTCTATTTATAGTTCTGACGGTCATTTTGTTTAAAGGAGCAGAACATTGAGAAATTTTGATTAAGGTCGAAACAAGGAACATTTCTGTGAAATTATTTGAAACTGAACTAATGGTTCAGAATGTTTAAAGATGTTTCTTTTTTACAGCTCCAGAACCAAATTTGTTCAGTGGAACAAGTTTGATAGATGGCAATATGATGAATATATCTGTATAATTATTTTGAATTAGGACCAGTAGTTCAGGAGATGTTGTTAAAAGGTAGTTCTATTTTTAGCTCTTGCTGCCATTTGTGCAATATTGGTAAGACATTATTCATGAGGAACATTTCTGTGAAAATATTATGAATTTGGAACAGTGGTTCAAAAGGATATGTGGTTTAAAGATCTTTCTATTTTAGTGTCCGTTTTGTTTGACGCAATGGAACCGCTTATACCATTTTGGTTAAGGGCATTATTTGTAGGGGAGCCAGATATTCAAAAATTGGAAAAAGTGGCCACGAAGTAGCAGAATTTTAGACTATATCCTGTGTTTATATGATGTTTCAGAAGTGTGAAAACAGATATTGCACAAATTTTAAGTCTTGCAAATGATGTTTATTTATGGGGTAACCATAGCTACCCTCATGCAGGCTTCATTTAGTAGGCTATTCGCTACATTACTGAAAAGAAAAGTTTACACCAGATAGGTCACATTTCCTACTATCTGCATATTGGTTTACAGTAACTTAATTAAAAGCACCAAACTGAAAATAAGTTTAAATGAGTTACGCTCACGTAGTTGTTATATACGATACATACATTCAAATATATTACTATCGTTTACTTGGCCATGGGCTGCCAGAAGGCTTGTGGAGGGAGATTTTTGTACATTAAGATTTTCTTAGCTACTTTATATATCATAAAATGTCTGTTAGCTTTTGATGAACATGTGCATTTACCATGCAATAGCCAAGTCTAATACGTTACCATTAGATAATAAGGAACCTCCTAGTATAGTGTTATTATCTAATATCATTTGCATCGTTTTCTTACATATCATTATGATTGATATTTTAATCAGATGCAGCTTAATAGCAGAATAATAATATTAGTTTAGGCACCTGGAAGTTCTGTTTAATATGTTACTTTCTTTTAAACAATATTTTTGTGCAATACTATGTGTACATGCGTTCAAACAGCTAGTAGGTGAAAATGAAATTGACTACCATCTTAGTGCTCAAAATTAGATTGGAAATATTGTATTTTTAAACATTTAATATAAATGAGATGCAACATCAACAAAATCATTTTTGGTTTAAAGGGAAAAACTTGAAAATAAAGCACATACATGCCATAGGAATCATGTAAATAGGATAATTGATACCTATTTGTTATTCATAACTAAATTGTTTCTAAAAGCTTAAATGATTCTTTAAAAATCTGTGCAACTACCATGTATTTGCTTCTTTTTATGCATCAAATGGCGTTAAATGACATATACAAGACATTTTCCTTCGCCGCTAACAGCTCAATGAATAAATAAAAGCATCCAGTAACTTAGTCAGATCCATCACACATTGTAAAAGCCATTAAATATATGCATTTATAAACAGTTATTCATTACAGCAGCTATATTTAAAACAATAAGGCACAAAATATACCTTAAAACTCTAAAAAAAAGTAAAATATTCCAAACAGAAGTCCAAATCAAGAAGTGATACATTAAAGATACCTTCATCGGTGTCATATGAAACAAAACTGAAGTTTGTGGAAATCGTGATGATTTCTGTCTCTGATTTAGCACCCGCCTTAGCTATCCTTGGGGTTATAATATTTTAGTATCTACAGTGTGTGCTCTATGGAAAAAGAGTATTATTTATGTTGGTAACATATATAACAAAAATCTAAAGATCATTACTTTAATCATTGTGTTGCTTGGTTCTACACGTTTGTGGAGCAATGAAACAGGACTGCATTTATTCTAAATTACCATTTTAATACTTTAGAAACAGACACATGTCTGTTAATAAGTTGGAAAAGCTCCCATGCATTGTTAGTATTGTATACATTTCTAAATGATTAGACTTCGATGATCAGGACCTAGAGCAAACAACTTTCTAGAATAGGACTTGATTGATCATATATTCCAGAATGTTTGCAGATGTTTGCTTTTTAGCCATATAGCTTATCAGCATTCCTGATAGAATCTGCTTTACTGTCTGTTTTATTTTTTACACAATAAGTAATCATTACAACCGTCATTCAGTCCTTAAAACTAACTAATACCATAAAACATGTACCAACTTGTTAAACGATGCTGTATTTATGGTATATTGATAGTTCATGTAATAGAGACAAAATCCATACTTATGCTACTTTCAAAGAATACTTTCAGATAGTATACTCAACAAATGCTATGCTGTATCATACTTACATATAGTGCAATTGGTAATAGAGACAATGTTATCACTATCTGAGATGTATCATGATACTTTTACAAATCGAAAGAAATACAATTTCTTATGCAGACGATTGATAAAAAAAAGAGCGACAGATCAATTAAACATGCATAAATACTATTTGTTAAGTTTATGCATCCTTTGTTAACATAACATGTAAATCTAGTATTTGTGTAAGTAATGATACTAACTATTGTGCCTTCTCTATTGTCCATATAAATCTTATTTTATTAACACAGTAGACTTATCATTTTACAAGTTTATAAATTGCATAACAAAACATAGAAAAATTAGCAAACAATGTGTTTTGTTTCAAGTCAAGAAGTATACCATTTCTTAAAAGAAAAATTTACAACCATATACACAGTCTCCTAATTAGTACTGATAACTCCTTCTTTTGGAACAAATGCTTTTTTATGCCTATCAAACAAAGCCCCCCCCCTTTAATGAAATAATCTTTCCAGTGATGTATAATTTAAGCTATTAAGCAATATTTGTTTGTCTTCAACTTTGTTTTGTACGTTACGTATTGAAAATTGAACAAAAAAAATGATATTCTACCTCAGAAATGTTATTAGGTATTACTCTGAAGTCGGTGATATAAAAAAAATTTATCATAAGATGTTTAAAAACTAACAGAAAAAATTGAATGCTTATTTTCAACCTTAAGAGGTTCTAAACTTATATAAAGTTGTATCTATGGTCATCTAATTGAACAGCTTATAACTGACAAAGTATTTATGTTAGAACGTATCTATTTGCAGTTTTGAAATGGTCAGTTAACGCTCTTTTAAATACATGTTATCCTGAAGTTAAACACATATTGAAAACTTTGTCAAATGAAACTTTATAAAATATCAATAATTTTAAGGGTATAGTTAAAAATGTAACGTAAATGACATTATAATGGACCCAAACAACTTTTAAAAACATCAATATGTGAAGCGAATAGCATGTTCTTTCCGATTGCAAAAATGTTTTGTTCATTTAAATAATTCAATTTCTACCTAAATAGACTTAATTACATATTTTTGTTTTTAAGAAAATGGGGGGTAATTTATTAAACACACTGTTACAGGTATGTTTGCAAGACTTAAATTGAGTGCAATATCTGGTTTCATACTGCCTATTCTATGTACTAAGGATAAAACAAGCGAAAATTCTGCTAAAAAGGGGGCATACCTAAATGTTTATTTTTGACATTTTTGAACCCTGGCTCCTCTACTATATGAGGAGCATTTCTATGTAGTTATTTAGAATATGGGCCAGTGGTTCAGGAAATGTCATATAGAGACTTTTCTAATTTTAGCACTGTTGGCCACTTTCAGAGCCAAACCATCTGTGCAATTATGGTAGAGGGCATTAAGGGGAACACTCCTGTGAAATTATTTTTTATTTGGAACAGTGGATCAGATGCATGGGATAAAGTTCAAAATTTCCCAAATCCTGTACTTTCGAAATTTCAATCTTAAAACTTGCATTATGCCCACTAAATATCCACAATTTTAAGTTTAAATGGTCAGTTGTTCTCAAACAGACTGAAAATAAATCAGAGAAACTAATACAATCTCCTTAAATCAGCATTTTTAGGATGACTTTCTGTGGAAAGTCATCCTAAAAAACCATAATTCAGGAATAATCCTGAAAACTTTCACCCATGCAGATGGCATTTGAAGAAAAGTTTGGGCACAACGGAAGAGACTGATCAGAATAGCTCACCTTGAGTCTTTCGCTCAGGCGAGCTGATAAAATGGATCCTCTAAACATTGTATGAAACTGGATGAAAGGTTTCATCTATCAAGAAAGATATATGGTAGACATGAGTTATTGTGTTTAATATTCCACTAACAGCTTAAGTCATTTGGGAACAGGGCCACAATTAGTCTCCTCAAACAGTCTAGAGGATGGAAGGATTGAACCTGCAACCCTAGGTTTGCATGACAAATAATGTTTCATTCGAAATCTGGGCTCAACTCAACTGAGCACTAAATTTCAGCTACCCATAAAAACTAGAATACCGACAAATGAAGAAGTTTCTTGCTTTAAGTCTCTCAAATGTTGTATTTATCCTGCTCATAAATGTTAAAATGCCAACAACTGTAGGCATTTTAACATTTATTAGCAGGAATTATTGGCATTTTAACATTTATAAGCAGGATAAATTGTGTGCTCAGCTGAGTTGAGCATGAAAAAAGTTTTATAACCTCGGGGTCAGGACTCCAGACAAGAGTGTGTAATTGAAAATTATCTTTCTGTTATCTCAATCAAAACATATGTTGTGGGTACTCAAAAGAACCATCTCATCGAGCACCAAAAAACACATGTTTAAAATTAATGGCTAAGAATAATAATTACATTTTCACGCTCAAGTTCACATAACTGGTGAACTTTCAGCTCTTTGTAAGTTTTGCATGTTTATGTTATCTGCATTTTCCTTAAAATTAACATTTCCCAAAACAAACTCTTCAAGGAATACCATCAAAGTGTCAAAAAGTTTGGATCCAGATTAGGTCGGACATTTGGTCTAGCCTCATCTGGGTCCAAACTGCTTGCAAAGGTAATTAGCATGGGACAAAAGTCACCATTAGAGGGAAACAAGTTAAAAAAAACTAAAATGTTTATTCCTTCAAACACTGACAGTTCTGAATATATTAAAACCACTGTGAGCAGTGCTTAGAATAACACCAGGTAATTGTGGGTGCCAGTGGGCCTCCTTAACATCTGTTTGTCCCTGATGAATAAACAATAACTGAGCCGGTACTTCTGGCTCCATGTCTGATGTTTCACTTGGTTCTGAGTCCCGCTCCACTCCCAGGTCCCATATTGAGACCTGATCATCTGATCCTGAGGCTAGAAATATAGAGCTATCTGATGGATTCCATTCAACAGATGTGATTGGTGCTGTGTGGTGTTTGAACATAGCTGCTGACTTCCCTTGCTGAAACAATATAGCAATCTTTTAAATGGTGAACATAACGAAGCTGTCACTTTGCCTGCCCGTGTCAAATTTTTCTTCTGTTGATGATTTTATGCAAACAGTTTAGACCTAAATCAAGTGCCACAGAATGTCTGGCCTGATCTGGATCCAAGCCATTTGACACTCTGATAGTGTTCCTGAAATAGTTTGAAAAAAGTTTGAAAAAAATCTGCAGACGACAAAACAACTAGAAATTGTGTTTATGAATCTCTGTGCCCCCAACCATTGGCTTGTCGATAAGATGCTCTTTTTTACGACAAGGGTCATCTTAATTTTCTTCAGGCTATACTACTCACCAACCTGTATCGGTTGACCAAATTTGAAGCTCCTAGCCATAATAATTTTTGAGACATCTAGATTACAAGTTTTCAAAGAAGGGCATTAACTTAAAAAAACAACAACATTTTTTTAACATTTCACCAGGTTGTCTACTCATCATCCTCTTTCAACTGACGAAGTTTGAAGCTCCTAGCTATATTTAATTTTCGAAATAGCTTGATAACAAGTTTTCAATGTCAAAATTTGCAATGGGCAATAACTCTAAAAAAACAAAAAAAACTTTGTATTAAATTTTCACCAGGTTATCTGCTCATCAACTTATATCAGCTGAACAAATTTGAGGCTACTAGCTGTAATTGTTTTTTGAGATATCTTTATTGCAAGTTTTCAATGGCCAAATTTGCAAAGGGCATTAACTTGAAAAATTGAATATATGGGGGGGGGGGGGGGGGGGGGGGGGGGGGGGTCAAAGTTTTTTCAGAGTGTGTGTGTGGGGGGGGGGGGTTCAATTGTCTATACATGTGACACTTGACCTCTCACTATGATTTTGACCTTGATGTGAGGAATATACAATCTTTGCTCTGCACTTTAAGAAGGACATGTGTGTGAAATACTTTCAGAGTTGGACCAGTGGTTTGATAAATACTGAGTGCTAACTAAAATACTGCAGACAAAAATTTTGTACTTATGACCCCATTTGACCTTGACTGAAACCTTAGCTTTGCATATCATCTTATTGAGGTAGACATACATGCGAAATATTTTCAGAAATGGATCAGGAGTTAAGAAGAAAGATTGGAAACCAAAACCATCAAGATGAACTGACAGACAGACAAAAACAATTAAACCCTACCAGGGGCAGTGATTTTATTTGGCAATTTTTAAGGCCGTATATGGGAGTCATTCCCAATCCAAAAGTGGCCTTTATTTTCCCAATTTCATGTATTTTAGCACTTATTTTCCCAAACTTAAAGAAATATTTTCCCAAATGTGAAGGAAAAGGTAGCTTCTTTAAATTCCAAATAAAATCACTGAGGGGTGTAGAAATACCATGCCGATCTTGTCCAACTTGGCCCCATTTCATTCAGGACAAGCAAGAAATTTTTATTTACTTGTCCTGGGACAAGTTAAAATAGATTTACAATTCTGTATTTCATAAATGGTAAGTATTATGAACTCACATGTTGTGTAGAAAACAGTGTGGATCCTGATCATCTGGCTTCTTCAGAAGCCCAAATGATCCAGATCGACATTGTTTTCAATAGTTTATGTCTGGTTTCATTGTGTTTTAAAAACAGTATAATGTTTTAAGCACAATGCATTATCTGTTCTTTGATATGGGACAAGTAAAACTTTCTATGGACAAGTATCTTGTCCCTGGGCAAATATCAGCTTTTGCTATTTCCACAGCCCTGCCTTACCAGTACAAAGTTTGCGGAAGGAAAAACAATTATGCTGAGCAGACTCAGTCAGGCCTTTAGATAAGACTGTGTAAACAAAAATTAATTTTCTTATTTCTCAACCAAAACATATGTTGTGGGTACTCAAAAGAAACATCTCAATGAGACGGTTCTTTTGAGCACCCAAAGCAAATATTTAAACTGATGGATGAGAAAATAATGACAATTTTATGATCAAAACCTTTGTTTAAATCTGGACCTATGTGACTGAATGAATATGGAGACTGATAGAAACTTGCAAACAGGTTTTCATATTTTTAGGCTAAACATGTGATAAGTTTTGTTTTGTTTGTACTGATGCTTTATGTCACAGTCAACAGTTTTTCAGTCATGTCAGGACATTTTCCTGTCTTCCTGGGTTGAACCAGTACCATTAGTAGAGAATAAAGTGTCTTGGACACAATACAATGAGTCTCCAACTAGCGCCACTTTGATCCCAAGACTTACACTCTAACACTGAGGCCAAATAAAATAATAAGTGTGTTTTGGGTAACGAGTCTGAAAATTTTAGGTAGGGTAGGCACACATATTTACTTTTTATATTTTTTTTTCTGAAAAAAAAAACAAAAAAACATTTTATGCATTTTGAAAAGCATTATGCCTCTCAAAATGCATAAAATTTTATATTTTTTTCCAGAAAAACAGAAAAAAATCTAGGTTTCACCAATAAATTTAGGTAGGGCCAGGTTACCCAAAGCACAGGTAATTTTTATTTGGCCTTCCCCACTGAGCTCATACATCATGCAATAAGTAATAAATAAAGGATACTCTTCCGAGGCTTTCTAGTTTAAACCGCGAGGTGGGCGTAGCCTACCTAGCAGTTTTAACAGAAAGCCGAGGAAGAATCCTTTGTTTAGCTTGTAGTATGGCGCAGGCGCAAATAAACATGTGTTTCTGATACCTAACGAAATTTACATTCGCTCTGCCCTATGTCATAGGCATCCGGCCTAAGCTGTCAATTATATTATATTTACCTACGGGATGTTTTGTCGCTATTTAGAAAGTTACCACCCACATCGCTGTTTAACTAAAATTGGAAGTTAGAGCACGGTTTTAAGCTCCTCCTTCGTCGTTATTCTAGGCTGTCTGATTTAAACATCAGCAAAGATCAAAGAAAAAAACACCGGCCATACTACAAGTACCTGAAACTGTCTTAGGTCCCATATTTTGAGAATTCCATCATCTCCACCAGACACTATGTAGGGTTCATTCTTATTCCAGTGTATAACATTAACATCTCTGTCATGTGCGTCAGCAACTGACAACATACAAGCCTTGTCCGGCCTAGCTCTACTGTCCCATATTCTTATACTTCGGTCAACAGAACATGATGCAAAAACCTGTAGCAGTAAGCAGAACATGTACGTACGGTAGATGTTCAAAAATTTTGAACACTATTTGCCTGCTAAAATAGAACAAATAAACAGCACAGACCCAGATCTGGGTCTTCCCTGTTTGCTATTCTGACAAGCAATTTGTGAATTTCAGCCCTGATACATACAACAAACATTTTATTTGAAAACAGAAGGGGAAAGTGTTCAAAATTGTTAAACATTTGAGCCGTGACACGTGATTTCTAACAATGTGGCATTTTAACAAGTGTAGACTCAGACGAGCCTGTGCAGCCCCCTGTTAAGTTTAGAAACTCCATTATGATCAGTCAGTAGCTTAACCACTCAGAGAATATTCAAGCGACTAGCAAAGGCTCTAATCAAACTGAAACTGTGTGTATGCACAGGCTGATCTGAGGCTTTGCTGGTCGAACATACCACAAGGTTAGAAATCTCATGTCGCGGCTGATTTAACATAACATAAAATATCAGCTAGCCTGTTTTCATAAAAATTTGAACCAGCTCGTGAATTGTTTGCTCTAATTGCTGACAGATAACAGAGGATTACATATGTCTACATGCCCAACCTTAACTAATAGCTAGCCTTATAAGTATATCTGAACCTTTTAGTAGTTTTCATACCTTAGAAAAATATATATTGGGTTAAAATGATATGTGTTGATTTTACAGTTGTATCAAATAGGATTTTTTAAGTCTGTGATTCAATATCCTGCTTCCCTGAGAGCCATGCCAATCTAATATAAGACTACTTCAGAGTCTTAGATATATAGATACATTAACCATACAGCTTTTTAAGCACATATATTCAACAGGGAGTGAAATTTTCAATGAATGTCAAAACATGAATAACTGCATTTACCCTTATTCATTGACAAGAGTATAAGCCTGAGTAAACAGCATACACCCAGATGAGTCTGCTGAGTGCTCTCAAAGTAGCAGTCTGGCATAGTCCCAGATCAGCCTGATCCAAAAGAAGCAATCTGATCAGTGTTTCCACTGTTTGCCATTCATTATTTTACAAACCTTCTCAGGTAGTCAAAATAATTTGTTTTTTATTACATGTATATTCTAACCTTAGCAGCAAATTCAATGCATATCAAATAAGAATAAAATTTAAATTTCTTTCAGTGAAAAACATTTAGGACCAATTCACTAGATACAATTTAGATAGTTATCTTTTCAATGTAGCAAGCAGGAACTACTTTTTGTTTGTTTTCATGCTTGTTAAATCAATGAATATACAGTTAGCATGACATCCTGTCCGAAAAATGGTACTGACTTTAATGAACCAGGCCTCCAGATACATGTAAGAGTGCCTAATTGGAAAATGTTTTTCTTATTTCTCAACCAAAACATATGTTGTGGGTACTCGAAAGAACCATCTCAATGAGATGGTTCTTTTGAGCACCCAAAACTCATGTTTAAATTGATGGGTAAGAAAATAATAACATTTCTAGGCTAAAAAATCCTTATCTGGCCCTATGATGAAGTGATCTTAAGCACAGTACTTACATTGGCTTCATTAGGAGACCACTGTATATCTTCTACAGAAGAAGAGTGGCCACTGAATGGTCTCTGATCCACCTGCCATGTACCACCTTCCTGTAGGTTCCACACATGTATATTCTTATTACAGTCACCTGTTGCTAGCCTTCCTAAAACAAGAATGAAAACATTCTACATGTCTAACTAGGTATAGGACGGTAATGTTCTAAAATTTCTAAAACTAGTTGCCTGCGGAATGGGCCTAGACAAACAGCGCAGACCCAAAACAGACTGCTGCTGAAGAAGCAGTCTGAAGAAGCAGTCTGATCAGGGTCTACCATGTTTGCTGTCCATGACAAAAATTTTGTGAATTCCAGACCTGAAAACAAACATTTTATTTGAGAACAGAAAGAGAAAAGTGTTCGAAATTTTAGAATATTTACTGTAAGTATTGATTATATATGAGAGTCTAATTGAATTGATTATCTACTGTATAGCAAAGGAAAATATATACACATGGGTGAAAGTTCAAAATTGCCAAAATCCTAAACTTTAGAAAATCAGAATTCAAAACTTGCTGTATGCCTCCAAATTATCAAAAATTCCAAGTTAAATGGTCAAATACCTTTAGATAAACTGAATCTAAATCAGAAAAGCTACTATTTCCTGCAAAATTCCGCATTTTTAGGCTGACTTTCTATGGAAATTCAGTCTCAAAATCTTGAATTCAGGAATAATCCTGAAAACTTTCACCCATGTATACAGAGGTCCAGATAAGCTTTCAGTCCAATTGGGTATTTACCCCACCAGATTTTAATCAGTTTGCTTTTTTCAAAAACAATTGAGTAATGTTTTTTACCCCATATATATCTTTAAAATTGTGCTGCAAAGCAAATAACCTTAAAAGCACACAGTCTGAAGTGATTTTTTTTGGAAAGAAGCCATTAAAAGGCCATCAGGAATCTGCTTGCATATTGATATCTGACTGTCTGAAAAAAATCTAGTATAGTTTGCTTCAATTTTACTATGCTACCACTAGAACATAGACATATTGAATAAATAGCTTTTTCTTATAAAACCATTATTTTGATAACAATTGCTTTTATACAAATTTAATTGCTTAAATGATAAATACCCCCAAAAGTGGCTTATCTGTTCCTCTGTAATACAGTATATACATTTAGTATACTTAGGAAACCTAAGACTGAACATGACATTTATTTAAAACAGACATTTAATTAAAGAACAGTCTGATCTCGGTTCATAGTGATTGCTTCAATGATCAAAAGTACAATGTAGTCTGAAGTGTATTCGAATATATGCAGAAGGTGTAAAAGCAAAAGACATTTTCAGTACAAAAAATATTGGCGGGTTAAGGGTTGATTCATCAGGGCCTCATCAGGCCCTGATGAATCAACCCTTATCCTGCCAATATTTTTAGTTCTGAAAATGTCGGGCTTTGTTTAGGACGCGACGCGAAAAACCTGTCTTCAGCGGTTTGCGAATAACAAAGGCGCAGACCAGCTTGAGCATCCGCGCAGTCTGATCAGCGCCTTTGTTATTCATGGTTTAGAAAGTATCATATCTAGAAATTTCACTTTTCTAGCTAGTCTCTGTAGCTGCTAAGACTGATTTGAGTCTCACTGTGTCGGAAACCCCAAAGACAGGTTTTCTTGAGACGAGGCCCATTTGAAAACTCTCTACCTGGTGTTGTTGTTGCCCAGTCGACGGCAAAACCTTCCGCCTGGTGGCCACTGAATGTAAACAATGGAAGTGGCGACTCCTCATTCCTTGTGTATTCAGCCATCACACTAGAATTATTGACAGCCATCAGTGGTCGCGTCAGGTCCCAAATATGAACTCTTCCACGATCAGACCATGTTGCTGCTAACATTTTGCTTTTCACTTTTGCTGCCTGCAAAGGAACAATACATGATATACATGTTCTTTAAAGAAAAATTCAACATTCAGTATGACATCCCTTTATATTATTAGACCTTAACAAAAATTTAGGTTGCAAGTATTTAAAAGGGCTGCCTCATTCGGCATAAACCAAACACACCTTGTAATTACTCAAAAGAGCCAACTCAATGAAAAACATATGCTGTCAGTTATTATGGCATTATCTCATCAAAAACAGAATGTCATTACTCAGAAAAGTCTCATGAGCTGGCCTAAACATACCCGTACATGTAATATTGTATTTAAGAAATAGATTTGAGCTTGCAGTGATTTGTAACTTAATATATCACTGGCTGGAGGTCAGTTGTTAAAGTAAATAAATCACACACGCAAAGTGTGAGTGTTTTATCTCTATCACTGACCGACAAATAGTGATATATTAACCAACAAATCACTACCAGTGCAAATTTATTTCGATTCTAACACACAAAAAGATTAAAAATATGAACCAATCCTTCAGAGCCTATAAAGATTCTGCCATCTTGAACAGAACGTTTCCAGTAACTCTTCTTTGGACTGAAATGCGTATTTTTACTTACATTTTGAACCTCCTTTAGGCCTAAATGAAATATATGTGTGGTCCCTGTTGCATACCAACAAAGTTTAGGGTAGGTAGGTAGGGAAATTATTAAATTTTGTTATAACATTTAACAAAGAAAATAGTGACAAAATCTGAAAAAGTGCCCATTTTAGGTTTTTTTTTCTCTAATATATTTGATAAAATTGTTTACAAAGGTTAACAGCAGGCAACACAACTTGTGTTGCCTGCTGTTAACCTTTGTAAACAATTTGGGCCCAGATCAGGACCGACAGAACATCGTTCCTGATCTGGATCCAAACCAGTTGACACTCTGATAGTGTTCATGAAAGAATTTTTTAAAAAGTTAATCTTGAAAAATGTCAACAGACGATAACAAAAGGATGAAAAATTACCCATCATGCAATGAGTCAACCTTTTACTCCATAATAACGCCTTGTAAATATCACATATGGGCATGTTCAAAAAAAATGAAGCCAAAGCGTGACATTGGGGTGAAAAATGAAACTGTTGTCATAGGTGAAATTGTTACTCCAAACAAATTGGGGTTACTTAAAGTTTTCAAAATTGTTTAAGTTTACAAAATAGCAGCAAAAATAAAAATTTTCTGAACGTTTTCTTTCAGGATGTTTTTGCAAAAATTACTAATTATGGCTATATTCTGTGTAAGTTGTTTTTATAGGAAATCTTAATGAAATGTCTTGAAATTCCCATTATTTGATGACAAGCTCTTAACAGCATATGAATGAGTGAGTTTTACCAAATTGAAATGCCTAATTGAAAAAAAAATTCTTATTTTACTGTCATTTTGCCTCATTATTTTAGTAGAAGAGCTCTCAAAATGTTCATATTTTTAAAACAGGTGACTGAATCTCAATAAAATTTTCGTTGAAATGATAATACATGGTAAAAAAACTAAGCTACAAATCAATATGTGATATGTAAGCATGGATGTAATGGTTATCTATGTACAAAAATGGGCAAAAAATTAAGAAAACGTGTTACACTCCTTAGTTTGATTTGTTTATGAGTCAGAATTTGGAACTAACAGAGCTTAGACATATATATAGTATTGCATACAAAGAAGTGACTTCCCTTGCACAGTGTTAACATGATTTTATTGCAGATAATTTGCCTTTTTGTAAAATAATGTCTGATCTAGTACTAAGGAGTGTAACATTTTGTACAAATGCTTAGGCCTTCAAAAACCTATAAATTCTAGCTTTAACATTAAATGACACAATTTCCTTTCTACAATACAAGAATCTCATAATCAGTGTTACAGCATAAACAAAAAATGTCTCCCCAAGATCTTGAATTAGTGTGTTAAGACATGTTGAATGTTCTTTCTCTAAATGCTTAAACTGATTGCAAATAATATTTTCTTCTCTAATAATTTTAGCAATTTAACACTTTTCTGTATGTAATACACATTAAATACCATTTAACTAGCTGCCAAAGGGAATAAAAAAAGTATGGTTGCATACCAGTTTCTGATATTGATACTCCCATCATGAACCAATCAAACAGGTCCTTTTATATTAAGTTTTTAAATGATTTACCTCAAATGCTAATCAAGATTTAAAGAAATGCATCAAAAGAAATGTTCTAAATCTTGGAAATGAATGGTCAGAGTCAATTAAAAGTGAAATGTTGCTTATTTGGAAAAGAAAAAAGCTCTTAAAAGCCATTACAACAAAAATCACTAAGGAGTGTAACACTTTGTGTCAGGATGTCATAGCAAAACATTAGCTTGGTTAGAAAATAGGATTATATTGGTCAATTTATCTTTTTGTATTTATCACAACACATGACGTTCAAGAATAAAAGTTGTCCTGAATGCCTAGATAGGTAAAATTTCAAGAATATGGATTGTCAAAATCACCAATTTTTAGGTGATTTCAATGCAGTACAGCTTTATTTACACTTTGAACATAAAATGGTGCTACTAAAATTGTCAGAGGAACATTGCTCTATGGTAATAATGGTAAATAAATTGAAATTATACTGCTACTGGTACAGAAATAACCCACAGAAGTGTTTTGCAAGAAAGTGTTACACTCCTTAGTGGCTTTTATTGATGATATGTAGAAAATTAAGACCAAGATAAAAACTCACACTGTATGAATCTTTATTATGGGTCAAACACTTTTCATATGAGGCATATTAGCTCACAAAACATAACCTTGGAAAAGGTTATGAGGCTTGAAATGTCAAGTGTTACACTCCTTAGTTTAAAGGGTGCTCTACAACCAGTTCTGCTCATTATTTTATAAATGCTTATAAAGCAGCTGTAATACTTGAAATAAAATGTATTAAGATTGGTCAGTGCTGCAGACCACATTATAGGTTATAATCTTTTCAAATATTCATGTCAAATCAACTCTGGGCAAAATCTCTTCATTTTTACTGCACCTGAATTTCAGACTAGTCCTGTTGGACAATGCATAATAAATAACCTAGGTAATGATAAAAAGTCATGCTTTTCCTATTTTCATTAAGTTGAAAAGAATGGGTAATCACAAAGTTGGCTATTATGTATGGCAACATCCACAGTTTTGTTTAAATGCACAAGTGAAATTCAGTAATGAAAAAAATGTCACGCAAAAAGTGTTACACTCCTTAGTTTTTTAGCTAGTTTTACTGGCATAAATTTTATATTACTTGTTCGATTTTAATAAAATTTTGCATGATGAACACAGGGACCATAACACATATTTTAGCTATGTTTGATCCTTAAAATCTAGGCAAACGTGTGCATAGGATGCCATAAAGTGAAAAGCTTCATTATTTTTGAACATGCCCATATTTGAAAATAAATATGAAAAATGGAGCTTTTGCTCTTTTGGACCAAATGCTTCATTTTCCAAATTTTCAAAAGTATTCAAAACATTACTTAAATTTTTCTTGTTTATTTTTTTCAATGTTATCTAAAAATAGAAAATAATGTCATGATCTAAAAAAAGCCTATGGAGTAAAGGATTAAGAAACATAAGTTAGTACTGGAACATTACCCTAAGTCTACTGATACAGTCACTAGAGTCTGATCTAGTTCCATATTGGTTGCCAATATAGGCTACCTAAGAACTTTTAAAAGCAGATAAGAGTGCAGACTACAAAAGTCATGACTGGCTGGAATAGGGTTAATAAGGAACATACTAGAATATGTAGGTCTAGATAAACAAAAAATTTCAGCGTAAAATTGTAAATATTTTCTTACCCGTAACTTTAAGCATATGTTTTGGGTGCTAAAAAGAACCGTCTCATTGAGACGGTTCTTTTTGAGTACCACAACATATGTTTTTGTTGAGAAATAAAAAAAAATTTGGGGTACACACCCATCGCCAAAGGCCTGGAATTTTACCCTTATTCTGTTTACGCAGCCGCTAGAGTGTGTCAACACGGCAGTTTCTAGGTCAGGTTTCTCATCTTCGTCCTCACTTTCACTACTGCTCTCATCTTCATTGTCATCATCAGTACTCCCCTTCTCCTTGTCTGGCTTACTAGTGCGGTATAAATTACTCATCTTCATCACAATCACATGGTTTGTTTTGCCACGCTCGGACTGGGTTCCAGCCACCATGTAACATGTTAAGGGATAAGTCTCTCTTCTATCTCCAAGATCATCCAAAAGCACATCAAAACTCAGACAGGGTGCTCCTGGTAGAAGAAAATTGAGATTGACCATTAAAAAAATCACGATTTTTTTGGTCTCCTGCTGACTTAAGGCTTAAATGAAATATATGTGTGGTTCCTGTTGCCTACCTACCCTAATTTTTTTATCCCTAGCCTAAACATTAAAATGGTCTTTCAAGAAAAAATACCTAAAATGGGCACTTTTTCAGATTTTGTCTCTATTTTCTTTGTTAAATGATATAACAAAATTTAATAATTTCCCTACCTACCTACCCTAAATTTTGATGGTATGCAACAGGAACCACACAATATATTTCATTTAGGCCTAATCAAAATTTTTATTTCCAAAAACTTCTTTCAGGAACACTTTCAGATATTCTGTCGGTACTGGTCTGGGTCCAAACTGTTTGCAATGGTAAACAGCTGATGACAAAAGTCGCCACTAGCAAGCAAAGAGTTAACAAACAATCCACAATTTTGTCTCCTTCTCAATCATTATTTTTGCAGTTTCCTGTCAGTAATTTTGCCTAAAATAGTGTCTTTTTTTTGACAGGGAGTCAACAACAAATTTCCTAACCGATCAAGCCTGAAAATATTTGGTCTGTAAGCAGCAAAGTTAGCCAAAATATCACAGCAAAACCCATTTGATACCTGGAATATTAGGTATAACTATAGAATCTGTCCGCTATAATTTGTTTGGTTCATTGGGCAAATGTGCTTGAACATAGATTACATGGAAGTAATGTAAAATGTTTAACATCTAATATGATGGTTAGGGTTAGGGCATTGCTTGGTAGCTGCTAAGCAACTATGTCATATTCAATCTAGCTACTGAAAGAAGTGGCGGACATATTCTATAGTCACTCCGAATATTATTGGATGAAATTAATTTATTTGCCACAGACTTATTACATGACCATGTCAAGAAATATGGAAGGGAACAAGACAGTGATGTTATTTAAGAATAAAATGACTACTGTGAGTTTACATTTATATAGGCATAGGTCCAGTTAAGCAAAATTTTTGTGCGTAAAATTGTAATTATTTTCTTACCAAGCAATATAAACATATGTTTTAGGTGCTCAAAAGAACCGTCTCATTGACACGGTTCTTTTTGAGTACCCACAACATATGTTTTGGTTGAGAATTAAGAAAAATGGTTTTCAGTTACGCACATTTATCTGGAGGCCTGTATAGGTGGAATATGACATGTTTTGTGACAAAAAGATAAGATACCTCTAGACCCAGGCCTCTAGAGCTGTCATTGATTGGTCATTTGGGGTATCAATATATCGGTAGGAAATATTGCAATATATTGATATATATCAATATATTGATAATCTTTTAAAAAATGTATAATAAATCCTTTATAAACCCTTATTGTTGTTTTGATTTATGCTCTTTTTGCATGCGAGTGATTAACACTATAACTTCCTTATCTCTTGTCTGCAGCAAGTATGATCCGGTTGATTTGTTGCTTTACGTCCATGGTAAACAGGTGGGGTCAAGGACACAATGCAGTGACACCGGTGAAGGCCCCAACCCATAGCCCCTCGGTCTTGAGTCAAGCACTCTACCACTGAGCCACTGCGCTCCCGAGTTTGTTTTTAAATAAATTGCAAAAGGTGTATTAATTCCACTTTCAAATCAAGTGCACAGCAAAATCACTGAAAATTGCCCGGAGGTTTCTATAAAATGACTGCGAGATATTTATTCTCCAAAAGACCCATTTGTGACAAAGTTAGGATCATATCAAGGCATATATATTAATAAAATGATGATTTCCTACTTTTATCTGGTGATTTCGCTGTGCACTGGATGTGAACTAAATTATTATATTTTTTATCAAATTTCTTTAAAAAAAAACAAGAAATAAGCTTATTTTACTAGTTCTTATAATATTATGGCATATATGCTGGTTGTCCCAGTTTTCATGGTATTAACGTATCAACCTTTCAAAGTATAAACTTAGTTATGACATAGAATTAATTTTTGAATAAAAATATTTGGACATAAATATCTTCGCTATATTTGATAATCATTACTCACCATTGATGTGCTGACAGGTTAAATCCAGATTGATTCCGGGCTTGGTCACTTTCCAAACAAGCGCCAGTTTTCGTGGTTACCATCGCAAATCTAGGTTTATATAATCAGTTGCCGATTTTTTTTCGTTAAAATGCCATCAAAGTATAGTTTTGCTCTATTCTAATGGATTCTCGGTCAATTTTTACCGAAACAATCTTTCAATTTGTTCATGTGACGATAAATTTAAGGATATTCATGTGGCCAATATGGCGTGGTGACTAAAATCTGCGGGTGCTTTGAATTTCGAGCTGTAACAAGACTAATGTGCTCTTTTGCTCCGAATTTCAGAAATAATCATAAGAGTTGCATAATATAGTTTATATTTTTGTTACTGAATGAAATAAAAGCAAAAAATAAATAAGTCAAATATTACCTTGAAGTTAGCCAATTTTTGTCTATCCACTCTCCCATTTGTCTTCATCATAAATTTTAGCTTTTTGCACGAACATGTAGTGTAACATGTGATCTAGCAAACAGGGAATATAAAATTTCCAAAATTCATTTCACAATGTCACTATTCTTGCTGATTCAATAGCACCTAATCCTCATACGATAGCCATTGGCAATAATATACATGTCAGTTATACAGGTAAGTTTACACACACACGTCTACTAATCTTTCTACTTCATAGCGAAATACAAAAACCGTGTGAGGGCTAAGCGGGTCTCGATTCGTGCATTTATCATCGTATTCTCGTGTCACTATCTATATCATAGCAATTTGGTAGAGATGCACAGGCTTGGCTGAGCTTTCGTTGCTCGATAATGAGATAGGTTCCATAAGCTCATGTGCTGACTCATATATAGCTTGTGAGTTTTACAGTGCTTTTATAGTGCTGGTTAAAATCCAGTTTTGAGGCCCTGTTACATTACATAACATGGGTCCAGATTGGCAATTTTTTCAGCGTAGAACTGTGAATATTTTCTTATCTATAAGTCCAATTATTTGTTTTGGTGCTCAAATGAATCGCCTTCTTGAGAGGGATCTTTTGGGAAGCCACAGCTAATGTTTCCTTTTGAAATAAGAAAAATAAGTTGTGAAATCGCATGTGCGGATCCAGAGGGGGGATAGGGGGTCCGCCTCACCCCCCTGGAAAATCACAAGGTATATGGGTTTCTAGAGAAATTAGCCATTGGACCCCCCCCCCCCATCCCCTGGAAAAAGTTGCCCCCTCCTTGAAAAAGTTGGACCCCCTCTGAAACCTTTAAAAATAGTAGTTTTCTTTGAAATAACCATTGGACACCCTCTGTAAAACTGGAAGATAAGCTGAGGACTAAAAAAACAAAAAAAAACGTTGTCAGAGCTATTTTCTGGCAAGTGGACCTGGACCCCCTGGCAATAACCCCTGGATCCGCGCAAGAATTGCATTATTATCAGGCCTTGAAATATCTTGAAATAGGCACTTGCCCTGCATCACAAAACTTATGGGCATGTATGGAAAAAATGTTAATTTACATTGGAAATAATCCAAAGTTTCACTTGCCCTGCAGCCTGAGGCAGTCGTAAATAAGAGCGGACGAGTGGATTTTTCGAGGCCTGTTATTTAGAGGCCTGCTCAATGTGAGTCTGCATTCCCTGATTTGATTCTTACTTACCTGTACATCCTCACAGTCTTATCAGAATGCAAGTGAGGATGACCAGTAAATACCACAATCACAGACCACAGACCAATTCACCAGAGGCACAAAACAATAGCTGCCACACGACAGCAATTGCACAATTGGAGATAAGCAGCTCTGATGATTGCAAAAGTAGATAGTGCATTACAGAACAAGGACCTTCTTTTGTGTCTTAGGTCTTATTTTACTTCAAATGTCGATAGAGACTCTATCAGGCTGGACACGTTGGGTCATTGTTGGTTGCATCATCGGCATTAAAAGTTCTGCTATGATAGCTCTTTTTTCATTTGTGTGAGCTGCTTGTAACCATGTTTCTGTATTATTATATTCCCACCATACAACCACTGTCATGATGCGTTGTGTGCTTCTATTAATCTGCTTGTTCTTAGTCCAAAATCAGCCTGCGCACCAACACAGTAAATGGGTAGTGTGAGCTGGCAAGGGAGTGCATACGTGTACGCAAAAACGCATGTGCGTACCACTCGGCGCAACCAGTATAGTTTCTTAAGCCACTAACTTTGATTTTCTGAAGAATAAACTGGAAATATTGTATTAATTCTTTGCCCCCCCCCCCCCCCCCCCCCCTGGAAATGTTATGATACTCCTTTGTCGCCTGCTGCTTTTGTTGTTGATGTTGTTTTGTTGTTGTTTTCAAAATCATCTTTTTCAAAATAATTATTTTAGGAATACCATTTGAGTGTCAAACAGATTGGATCCAGGTTAGGCCCAACATATTGTCGGACCTGATCTGGGTCCAATCTGTTTGCAAAGGTTATCAGCAGATGACACTCAGAGGTAATGAAATAAATGCGTGTCTTGGGAGCTTGTTTAAGCCATGTGAATGCTCTAAACCAGGGCTTTGCCCCCTGAACCCAATCAGGAGTGCATATTCTATTAAAAAAATTGCCTCAGGCTGGTATCAAAAGAGATGACAGCTGAGCTGCCACCTTTTTTTTTATTAAACATCACTCTCAATTTTAAATACATTTTTTTTTATCTTTTATGTTCTATTCATAGTAAAAATTAATTAAACTTAATGGATTACTAGTATCAGCTCAATTGTTACTCTAGTGTTTTCAGTGTATGGCAGTAATTACTCATACATTTTTCAGTGTGTTGCACTATGGGGATTGGCTGTATGTTGGTGGTTTGCTCGTTACTGGCCATGATTTTTGTTTTACTTCATTGTCATCCAGCAACTAAAAAGATTTGTCCCCATGCAGAGGTCATTCTAGCTTTTCGCGACCATGGAATTATAACGACTTCCTCCAATAAGACAGAACCCAATGTAACCTATACGAATCGGCTTCTGCTTGTTCATCATAGGAATTTCTGCTCATAATTATCTCGAAGCAAATATTGTTTGGAGAACAAAGGTGTTCTTTGTATTGTCCTATGAAAGAAGTGGATTGGTAGCCCTGTTCACAGATGTTGATATACATGTACATTACGCCTGGCCGGCTATTTTATGAGTGTTAGGTGCTATCGAATAAGCAGGATTAGTGACCTTGTGAAATAAATTTTGGAAATTTTATGAATTGGATTTGCTGGATTATATATCACACTACATGTTCGTGTAAAAAACTTTTATTTATGATGGACAGGTAGAGGAAAGATTTTTATTTATAGATACACTATAAATTCATAGTACATCTATAAATGCATAGAAAAATTGTTCTATATATTTATAGAATCACCGGGTAAAATTGCGTGAAAATCGTGCATATCGAAAACCGCAACGCGATATTTGGAAGAATGAACATCGATAAGGTAAGAATTCATAATGTACATAATAATTTTATTTGAAATGCCTATTTTTTGAGAAAACACAATCTACATTAATTGTCACCATCAAAGCAGGCTACAAACCCTTGATTTTGCCCAAATTTGTGAACATTCTATTACTTTTAAAAAGGTTTTATCAGCTTCCACACTTACGTCTTCCATTTTGAATTTTGCTTGATCAAGTGATGAGGTTGGATCTAGACTGGTCCCTTGTTTTTCATGATTCGTCGTCGCAAAAATGAAAATACTGACTGTAGTAAAACTACGAGGTCAACAATATTATAAAGATAAAGCATCCGGATCTGGTGCATTTATTAACTCCCTGTGGCTCGAACTACCCTATCTTGAACAAATTCCATGGTCAAAATGTTTTTGAGCTGAAGAAGTTCTAATGTAAAAGTAAGTGGTCGACAATCATTTTGCCAAAAGCCCTTTCAGAATGTTAAAGGCTATATTTGTCTACCAAAGATCAAGTACAATCTGAGGTTGCACGTGCGAGAATTGGCAATACTGTGACTTAACTGTCTAGCTTGCTGTTAAATAATCAATAAGCTCTGAAATAGTGTTACTTAGCCCGTGCAAGTATCGCATTGAACAAATATAAATAACATATGGCCACGTGCAACACGATCCCAGTAATCTTGAAGTAGGCTCCAGATAAATTAGTTGGCATAAATCCGAATCCGTTTTATTATTTTTATCTGTCTCATTTAAAAGCAATTAGATGTACAGATTTAATTGGACCACTCATGTCCAAAAGGGGCATATGTCATTATACACAACCATATAATTAAATTGGCAGTTAGTGTGCAGGAGAAAAGCTCTTTTCTGGAAGGCTGTATTTATTTGAGGTCAGCCGCAGTATCTAATTAATTGTAAACCAGTCTATGAATTTAAAGATGGCGCACAAACGAGTTTGAGAAAGGCTCTTTTCCAGAATATCAACAAATTTCCGCATTGTATAAGCTATTTCAGTAGAAAGGACACAGTAAAACAGGAAAACTAGCGATGGCATGGTTTTTGGCATGCAGCCTCTTTCGCATTTTACGCATCCTGTGCCAGAATAAACGGTGCAACAGTGTATCTTTATCCCTAAACGCATTTGTGAACGCACAATCGGAATGCGGTTTTCATTTAAAACCAATTTAGGGACAATACTTCTGTGATATCTATTAATTCATAGAACGATTTTTCTATGCATTAATAGATGTACTATAAATTTATAGTATATCTATAAATACAAATCTTTCCTCTACCTGATGGAGATACATTGGAGAGCGGGTAGGCAAAAATTGGCTTACTTCAAGGTAATATTTGACTTATTTATTTCTTGTTTTTAGTTCATTCAGCAACAAAAATATAAACTATATTATGTAACTCTCATGATTATTTCTGAAATTCAGAGCAAAAGAGCACACTGGTCTTGTTACAGCTCAAAATTCAAAGCACCCGCAGATTTTAGTCACCACGCCATATTGGCCACTAGGTGTAAGATTACGCCTCCGAATGTCATTTTTGGTTTTGACACATTCTACGGCGTAATATTTATGTGCCCATTTTGTTCAAAATTCTAATTGATAAGAGTGGACTCAATTTTCACTTCAGTTTATGACGTAACCTTATAAAACTTATATAGAAATGTTCCTTAGATACTTATCTTTACGCCGCTAGGAATGTTTTTTGGAAAAACCTCACCTGATCGGTTTTATTCAACCTCAATCATATGTTTACACATTCTGTGAACGTTTTGAATGGCCGGTCATGATTTTGAGAAAGAGGTTGTTAGGGATATACTAAATACCGAAATTGTTCTTCCACGAATTTTCAAAGGGCTGCATAACCCAATCTACCTACCTACCTACCTACCTACCTACCTACGGGCCTGACTACCAACAGGTCAACCTACCTATTTACCTACAGGTCTATGTACAAACCTATCTATCTGTACCTTCTTACCTATCTATTTATTCACCTACGTACCTGGAGGTCTACCTATCTACCTACAGTAATATTTACCTTCCTACATACAGATCTACCCACCTACATGCAGGTCTAGATACCTTCTTACAGGTCAACATACCTACCTACCCATTCACCCATCCACCTACCTATATACCCACCCACCACCTACCTACCTACCAAATAAGGCATATGGAAATATAATATTATGCTGCGTTGCTCTGTTATATGACTGACATTTGTTACCATTCCATACCTAGCCATCCCTTCTTTATTTATTGCCATGCGTGTTTTAGAAACAGCATTTGTTACTTACAAGCACTCAGGTGTGTAAGTAATAGTATATCTGCATAAATAGGTATTTGATTGCAGCTAAAGGAAAGGTAAAGAATTATCCAAAGATCAGATAGATACAATCAAGTACCAGACCTGACGGAGATAAAATGCACTCCAGACCACAGCTAATGCAATACTTACTATATAAGTTATGTAATTTAATAATGTGTGTACAGATTGCGTTAAAATTGGGAATAAGCATGATACATACCTGGCATAAATTTATTTTCAATCGATTCAATGATAAATTCAAATCATAGAAAATATAAATATCACGCCATAAGTAAAAAGTCACAAAATCACATAATGGCGCCAATTTTCAAAAGAATATCACAGACAGGCACTGGTACAGTTGCAGAATAGTCATCGGCTACCATGGACAAAGACACCTGACATTAGTGCTATTGAATATTTATAGAATGAGATAAACCGAAGCTCGGCATAACCAACAACAGCTGCAGCAGTCCTTCATTCAGGAATGGAGAAACATCCTACAGGCATTCATACTGACCTACGTTCTGTCAATGAGATAGAGGTGTCAGCAAGTCATTGGAGCTAGAGCGTGTCGCACCAGATATAAGTTAATCAAAGCTGAATCCTGAAGATGGATCAATGGATTCTTAGGTAACATGTGATAAAATATCGTTATCATATGATATCGTTTCACTTCTGCTGTGATATTCTTTTGAAAAGTGCCGACGTTACGTGATATGGCAACTTTATTTATGATTTTATTACTGCACGTTCCAAGGTGGTAATTCTTTTGTGCATCATTTGTGTTATTTCTGTCTTGTGTTTGTTATGCTTTCGCAGGCGTCTTTTTATTGATGCCTTGTTGTCCCCTGCTGGGAAAGGGCTGACCTCTTGGCCCTTGTTTGTGATGTCTAATTGTGTGTTTGTCACTTTTCCATGTGGTATCCTGCGACAGGTGTGGTACTTGATTGTATTGAATCCTGATCTTCGCCCTCTTTCTTACTATGAAACATAAATAACAAACATGATACACAAAGAAGCACCGCCTTGGAACGGTCAGTAAAATACCTTTACTGGTGGGCTTAAAGTAGTTTCACTGTACCAACCTCAACCTTCGTTCAGATGTGGATCAAGATGCAAAAAGGTTTTGTTTCTCATTTTATCGGGGGCAAATCTTTGCCCAAGACTCTGTTGTCATTAAAACTAAATTGTTTACTTCGCATGGAGTCTTCTTAGGGAATGCAATGTATCATCACAGAGAAACAATCGAATAAATCAAAGTAAGTGAGAATGGTCAGGAAATACCATAATCACAAACTGCAGACAAATCCTTTATAGTGACTTTAAGTACAAGCTGCATTATTTGCCTTTCTATGGACACCTAATACATACAATAATATCAAATCAACATACTTAGATGAAACAAAGTAAAAAGCTCTTAAGTCCCATTCTGCCAGAGTCAAAGAAACCTCCTAGTTTAACCACGGTAAGTACAACCAACTAAAACACCAGGCTCTAACCCACCCATGAAAGTTTTATGCCACAATCGTCATTATAAAGGCCTGACCAACTGTAAAGACGATATAAGAAAATGCAGCCAAAACCACTATATAAAAGCCAAAGAAGCAATAACAACACAAATAAACCTGCATACTCCCTTGTGCATATAATAAGGACACATTATACTATCTGTCTGTATCAGTTGAGTTTTGGAACGCCTGGAATCGAGAGATTCCCACTGGAGAAGCTTGAGAATTGATGGCAGGCTGCTGGTGTTCCTGTTTCGGTTTGTTGTGTACCAGGCAGCTGTTCTTTGATTTATCTCTAATTTCCGAATCTGACACTTCTTGTGCTGGGTCCAAACAAACGAGCGGTATTCAAATTTCAAGCGGACTATGCTGAAGTAGGTGTTTGCTTTTTAATCCTCACCACAAGACCTGCGGCTGCGTCTTAAGATCCTGGGCATGCTGTTGGGCTTATTGGAGATAATTTCTATGTGTGTCTTCCAAGAAACGGTAGCCTTGAGGTTGACACCCAGGTACTTTGTTGCATCTTCAGTATTCATGATGTGTCCTATTAGCTTGTGGGAGGGGGTCTGAAGGGGGTCTGGATCTTGATACACTCAGGACACTGCATTTCTGAGGATGGAATTCACCACCCGACTTGGATTCCCATTCTGCTAAAGCATCAAGGTCTTGCTGTAGGACGACATAATCACGGTCCATACATTATGCAGTCATCTGCAAACAAACATGTCTGGAGATGAGATTGTCTTGAGGTCGTTAATGACACTAATCATCTATCATCAATCATTCACACATAATATCATCTAGAATTTTTAGTCGTGTCAGTCTCACAGCATGCCATCCCCCCTTTCCAACAATAATTAATTATAGTTCGAAATACAGTTAAAATTCCAAAATTTACGTTTTGTCAATTCATTTACACATCTTTCTTGATTGTCCTTTTCATGTTATATTCTGATTATTTTGACTAAAAATTCATACCCATTTCAGTGTGCACTCCATGTAATAGTAAATACTCTCCTAGAGGTGTTTGGAGTATCTGGCACATACAGAATAAATTGCAAAAATAACAAGGGCCCCAGTACTGACACATACAGGACCCCCCCCTTAAGACGGGCACGCTTTCTGAAGAACAACCCTCAACAGCCACACTGGGTTCTGCCAAAAAGGAAGTATGTGATCTACTGTTGGGTATCCCCTGATGCCATCGTGGTGTAGCCTCCCGGGTAAACTGAATTGTTGGAACTCTGTCAAAAGCCTTAGAAAATTCCAAGACAATCGTGTCTGCCTGTACGCC
Source organism: Loripinus fragilis (assembly GCA_964019695.1). Lineage (NCBI taxonomy): Eukaryota > Metazoa > Mollusca > Bivalvia > Lucinida > Lucinidae > Loripinus > Loripinus fragilis. The sequence goes on from OZ026516.1 coordinate 38,201,621, forward strand.
GCTGTCCAATGTGGAGGTTAAGTCATGCTGAAGAGTAACAAGGAGCATTCTTCCGCGTAAGGAACGTTCCTTCCGGTGTTTAGTTATACCCCAATACCTGTCAAGTTTGGTACCCTGCCTCCTATACTGACGCTGATGACACTGAGAACCACACGCCATGATGTAGGACAACAACATCTCTCTGTTTACAAAACACTTTTGTTTTTTCACTCTTTAACACATCGTAAGTGTCAATATACGACATACTTATTGTATTTCAAATATTTCAACATTTTTCTTCATGACTACTAATTGCCAGAAGTGCACAGCAGTACACGCAAGCTGGAATTGCATGGATTAAAATACATGACTTAATTTTCATTCTATCGTGCATAAAAACCATAACGTAGTTTGAGCCTAGAACAAACTTACAAACTACGTTATGGTCCCAGAACTAATTGGCCACATGAATATCCTTAAGCTGCCTGTTGCCATCGTTAGCTTTCTGACATTCGTAAAATGGCGGCTGTCATGTTAAGATATAATTACTTCATTATGAAGTCATTGGTGACTTCACATCGCTGGATAATTTTTACAAGACGAGCAAGAAAGCTGTGAAAGTGGCTTTTAGGTGTTTACCCAACCTGAATAATTTCGGAAAGTCAATGCTTGTTGATAAATGTAAACAGAAACAACCTGTATGCGCTTGGTGATACATTGGATAGGCTGAATCATCACACACTAGCTCCTCCCCTTCTTCAAGTGGTTGTCCCGGTAGGTATGTTTGAGCAGGACCGCCAGCATCCTCGTCATCTTGATTTTCAATTACATCCATGCGAATTTCTGAGTCTCCGTCCTCCATGCTTGTTCCGGTTGTGTATAAAACCCTAACCCGTATTGAGAACGCAAACTACCCAATACTGACTTCCCCCATTAATTAAAATCTTGGTAGCTTCTATTTATGACGTCCTTCGTTAGAGAGTAAATAGACCAAATATTCCAATAATGCTTTAATTGTGAGTTAGTGTGTGATTGTTTCATTTCCTGGTCCGTGATAGTAAAAAGTTAGTGAGTATGATCAGGAAATACCACAATCACACACTGCAGACCGGTACCTAGATTTACCTAAAAGACCCGAATTACCGGAAAGACTTTCTCTTTCTTTCTTTCTCTATATACTGCCTTGCGCTCGCTTTTGAGCATTATCGGCAGGTGTACTTTGTACACTCAGGGTTGCAGGATGAAAAGCCTACAAGTAACCATATCGAAATTACTGTAGGGTTCTTTAACCTGCACAGGGGGTGACTTTCCCTGCACAGGGGACATCCAGTTAACGTCCCGATCCGAAGGACGATGCACTTATCTAGCGTCATCCCTGCAAATGACACTAGAGAAAGCGTGTTCGGACACAGAAATTTTTCTCACCGCGAGCGCCGAAATACCGGAAAGACAAAAGAATAATAGGGAAACATTGATTTGTGATTATTGATTAATGAATATAATAAAAAGTTTATGTTGTTTATAATTTGATATATATTTTTATTTACTTGTATATTTCTATATAGTGGACATTACAGAAATTTGACACAGAATAAAAATCTAAAAAGTTTATTTCAAAATTCAAAGTTGATCGGGCCTTAATCCAATTTATCTTTTTTTTTTGAATAAACAAGATTCGTAGAGAGGGTCAAATATTTAAACCAATACAATTATATAGAATAAGCTTAGTGAATAGCATATTTTAATTCCCTATTATTATTATAATGAACGAAGGCATAATATAAAGCTAATTAAATTACCTATTTGCTATTGCAACATGATTTTATTATACATGCATTCAACTGCCTATATAGCGATCATAACATTGTATGTGCGCAAATACGTCTTATATCATTAACGTAAAATAACTATTTAAAGATAAAAAGGAAGTCCTGAACAAATCTGTATAAATATTCAAAGGGAATGCTTTGAATTGCTGGCGAATTTCATCAAAAATAATGTACGACACATCAATATAGCTACATGTAGCAATCAAATGTCTGTCCATTTATCATCAACCAGACAAACAAAATATCGCTTTCTCAACAAATTATATCAACATATCACCTCAAATCATAACTCATCAATATTTCTTCACAATAATCAATTATATTTTCGAGCCATATGTCAGTAACGTGATAAAAAAGTGTCGATGAACTGTCTTCAAAAGTATAGGTGAACTGTCTTCAAATCTGTCGGTGAACTGTCTTCAAAAATCATGTCGGTGAATTGTCTTGTCGGTGAATTGTCTTGTTCCCGTTTTAATGGCTGATAAAGAGAATTAATTTACGCTTTAAAACAAAATATTTTTTCCTATATAAAGACAATCCAAACTAAGACCGTAGATACACTAGTTGACAAGATTTTGTATTATTACAATGATGAAAAAAACTTTCCCAGATAGTAAGGGCAAGCGTTTTGGCATGTCCCTTTGTGGTAAATATGGTATTTATCCACAATTTGCTTCAATATCTCGACTCTATATGTCAAAGTAAGAAAGAGGACAAAGATCAGGAATCGATACAATCAAGCACCACACCCCACACCACACCTGACCCAGGATACCAATGGGAAAGTGACAACGTCACAATTAGACATCACAAACAAGAGCCAAGAGGTCAGCCCTTTTCCAGCAGGTGACCACAAGGCATCAACAAACAGACGTGCATGAAAGCATAACAAAACAAAACAGAAATAACATAAATGATCCACAAAAGAAGCACCTTCTTGGAACGGTCAGTAAAAATATTTTACTGGAGGGCTTAAACCAGTTTAACGGTGCACCAACCTCACCCTTAGTTCAGATGTGGATCAAGACACCTAGATGTTTGGTTTGCATGAAAGACCCCTAACTTATCAATGCATCATCTCCTAGAACATATAAATCAAGATATAAAAGGAGTTAAGGCAAAGTAAGGACTCAACAGTAAATCAATTTCAGAAATAATACTTAAGTTATTTTCAGAAATAGATCTAATATCTAATCTACAACTGCAATATAAAGAAACACAATTTCAAATCTTCATTTGGAGCACCACGTTTTGTCCCTCAAAGTTTTGTCATTTCCGCAACGCTAACAAATATTGGACAAAAAGATCAATAATGCAATTCCCATCACAAAAGAATGCGGGTCAACTCGGCCTTTGGTCAAGTCGGCCTGAGTCAAGTCGGCCTGGGTCAGCTCGGCCCGGTCATTTTCAGCCTAGGCCTGGTCCTATATAGCCTACAATTTTCAATAAATGGTGCCAGTACTATTTTAGATGGTATGTGTTTAATTTAAAATGTTCAACAAAAGTTTGAGAAAGTAATGTTTGGTCCTAATTTATTGTAGTCTGTCAATCTTGACTGTATTACGCAACGGGTCCGGTAACGAATAAGTAAAACAAAGAGAATATAGTCTCTAAGAAGTAGGAATATATACTTAAGGACTTTGAAAACGCATCACCCAGATTAAATCCTTTATTTCACAAACCCTGAGAATGTTGGCAAGATCATTGTGATTGCATACCATAGTCTGATCAGCTTGTAGTGTGTCCTAGAAAATTCATGGTTGTAATTTACTTTAAGGTATTGAAAACGTATCCGTTTTAAGACAGGGGTGGTCGATTTTGCAGGACACAAATTTAGCTGCAAGTTTTCACGTGTTAGTTTTGATTCATGGCTCAACAGATTTGCATCCTTTGCTTCTTTCACGATTGCACATTCATCATTGAACGATTAAAAATGAATTGACAGTTCGGTATGCTCAAAATTACACCCCTTTAAAAAGGTGTGAAAGCTTTCTTTAAGTTCAAGTCAGCCATTACCATTAATCAAGTAGCAAGTTCATCCTCCATTCGATCATATATCGGTAATCGTGAATGCTCTGAAAATACACCGGGCCGAGTTGACTCAGGCCGAGTTGACCCAGGGCCGAGTTGACTCAGGGGCCAACTTGACTTCAGGCCGAGTTGACCCGCTACCTCACAGAACACTTTTGACTACCCCACAAGTCCACAATATTTTAAATGTTTCAGCCAGTATTTAACTCGACTAGTTGATGATAAAACTCAGTGACAAAGATTTGAAGCTGTAGTTTTACATGAGTATACTTTCTGTTTGTCATTACCACACATCTTGTCTAAAGCTATTCTCCGTTGCATAACGTGTACACATATTTAAACTGTACATCACTCGCGGATTTCAATTTAAGTTAAGTATAAAATACTGATAAAAATTATGAAATGTCATTACCACAACTGTCATTTCCAAAACAGCGTTTGTTGCGGTAATGACACGGAGTCAAGTAATAATATATTTCTTTCATTTTTGTGATATCTTCATTGAATGGTGCACACTAAAATGATTCGATCAATTTATGTTCTTGTCTATTGCCCTAGACCTATGATATGCATGTTTATCTAGCTGTCATTTACGAAACGTCATTTCCACAACACGAAAAACGTGTCATTACCGCAACTTTTCTTGTGGTTGAACACTCATTACAAGCAAACAATACTATATGATTCAATTAAGGCTTATTCTTCCCATACGATCTTTTATATGTACTACTGAAACTTTGTCTAAATTTTAAACTGTTTCAGGACAAATTAAAAAATAATAAATCAAAATTTTGTGGGCATTTTTCTTTACGCTGCGGTAATGACATAAGAATTGAAAGTTGATTAATCATGTCTTTTAAGTTAAATTTGTGTGTGGACAGAGTTTGCATAAAATGGTATTGGTGTTTCATGCATCTCTATCAAGAAAACTGAAAGAAATTAGAATGTTCGATATGAAATAGTTCAGCTGTCCAAAAGTGTAAAATTTTATAAAATTACCCAGCCACAAAACATCCTAATTGCTGACCTTTAAAACAGTGTAGATCCAGAATAAGCTTTTAGCCTAATAAGATCATGAGCCACTCTGAACATCTATGCAGCCAATGAATTCCAGCATAATTGGCTACAAAATGCTTGAAATATTACACAGCGTAATGTGGGAACTACTAAAACACTCAAAAACACTTTGAACACTGTTGTGCAGGCTGGTCTGTGATATTTGTCGTTCATACTGATTATTAATATGAATTCCAAGAAACATGATCATAGTATCTGATCTCAGGGCCGTCGTCGGCTTTTGAAAAGTGGTACGGCCCTGGAACGTTGTTTCCCTAGTGTCGACGGCTCTGGTTAGGGCGGGGGGAGGGGGCTGGGGGACCTCCCCCAAGATTTTGTCTAATTCAAGATGTCTGTAGAAGCAATTCTAATGCATTTAAGGCAATTTTTTCTTAAGCTTATTTTACAAGCATAAGCTGTATTTCAGATGCTTACGACAGCTTTTTTGAGCACCCACCATCAATGTATTAACAATTATTTCGACCCGTCGATGGGTCTCATCAGACGGTGGCATTTAACTCAAAGCAACAGCTAGTAATTCTGATACAGATATCTGTTGCTGGTTTCTTCATTGTTTTTTCCATGTTCTATACATACATGTATGGACCTGGACACAGCAATCTGAGGCCTCTAGATACATTTAAGAGAGCTCAATTAAAAATAAGTTTCCTATTTCTTAACCAAAACATATGTTATGGGTACTCAAAGAACTGTCTTGAAATGATATTGTTCTTTTGAGCACCCAAAATATGTTTATATCTCTACCAAAACATATGCTGTGGATACTCAAAAGTACCCGTTCTCAATAAGACGGTTCTTTTGAGCACCCAAAAACAAATGTTTAAGTTAATGGATAAGAAAATATTCACAATATTACGCTATAATATTTTCTTATCTAGACGGTTCTATATCGAGAGATGACTCAAATCAGGCTGCGCATCTACAACACAATACAATTGTGGAATACAGCATTTCTTTCTGTGCTTTTTCAGATCATAGAGGTCGGCCTAATTGATTCAAAAACACTCCAAACGATAATCCTGTAATTAAAATTACTGTCGTAAACACAGGTGTTACTTTCTTAATCTTGTTTTTATAAAACCACCATTCACACCCTGAGGCAGGTGAAACATTGAATAATGTACGCTTCAGTTGTCAATTAATAATCAAGCTTTGATCATCGCATAATAACGTATAAAGGAAACTGAAAATATAATCCAACAAAAAAAAGCATATTCGGCCAAAAAAGTGGTCCGGCTAAAACCTTTTTTTGGCCAAACAAGTGGTCCGGCCACAGCCGGACCGGCCGTACCGCCGCCGACGACCTTGGATCTTGACTTGATTCTCTGATGCTATTTGTGGTTGATGTTTGTAGAAAAGTAAAATATATAAAAAAGATATAATGATAATCAAATCAAAAGACGACAAATGTAACATAAGTGAATATACTTGATCACGGATCCTATATCAGGTTATTTAGGATCCGTGATTTGATTTCAAGACAGGGGAGACATCAAGTTTATTATTTCAGCAGAGCCAAGTCTGTAAATTCTACACTTTTGTTTTTTGGTCAGCTTAGATTTAATTAAGGGCTGAGGAAAAATACTTACAAAATACTTGTGGGTCCATCGAGTACATGTATGACAAATTCTTTAATAATGTGGAACAAAAGACCCCTCTTCTGCAATTATTGTTGCTACGCAACACAGACCCTATATTGGTAATATATTTAACTAATTTAGCTAATCACGTCCATAATTGTATATGATTAATTAATTTGCTAACGAGATTTAATTATGATAGGAACTCACATTATTATGATGCATTATAGAAACAATGGACAATCAAGTTGTCTTTGGCGGTCAAATTAACATGCAAAATAATATGCGAACAGTTCACGTTGGCATATTTCACTTATTCAAAAAAAAACAAAAACAAAAAACAACAACAAAAAAAAACAACATGTTGGGTATAAAAAAAACCCTGATACTCTAGCATCTCACCACTTGGTTGTGCCCTGAGTGCTGTATATGCCTAGTGCGAAGGGACCGCGACACACCAACATCATAACCGAGAACAGTCAGCATCTCACCACTTGAGCTTTTCATGCTACATGAGACGGTACTCTGGATTGAGATAATGTGAAAAATACCAAGCTTTCCGATTTTCTCAATTCATCAATCAGCGAAGGTTCGGGCGATTCTGTGCATTGTCACAAACTTGACTGAGCTTCAAAATTCGAGAAATAGCAAATTTCCACATTTTTTCCCATTTCAGCGATCAGCGAAGACTCAGACGAGTCTGTTTATTGTCGTAAATTCGACTTAACTTTAAAGTACAAGAAATAGCAAATTTCCATATTTTTTTCTCATCTGATGCGAGCAGCGATATTACAGGCGAGACTGCGCTTTGGCATAAACTCGACTGAGCCTTGTGACAAATACCTAATTTCACGATTTTCTTTCTAATTAATATGACGATTTTGGTCCCGGGCTGATTATCTCTTAGAATACTCGATCAATCCATTTTTTTAAAAAAAAATTTATACTCTTTGGGATCTTTGTAGATAACAAAATGAAAAAAAAGTTGGAATCAAAAAGGTTTCTCTAGTGAAAATTTTGAATATACTTGACATCGTCAATACCGCAATAGGAAAATTAATGACGATTTTGATCCCGGGCTAATTATCTCTAAGAATACTCGATCAATTCAAATATTTTTTGACTTTTATACTCTTTGGGTTCTTTGTAGATAACAAAATAAAAAAAAGTTAGAACTCTTGTGAATTTTTTTGTCATCGTCATAGCTGGAAAAACTGGTCCCGGGTCTAAAATGATTGTCAGGGTCCGGTATTTCGGCTGTTTAAGAAACATAACCAAGATTCATAAAAATCTTTATGTCCATTTTTAAGAAGACCCTTAATGAACATATGTTCCAGTATTTACGCTGATATTTGAGGCCCCCCAGGGGGGGGGTCTGTGCTCCTTTGATGCCTGAAAATAATGCATTGATCTCCCCAGATCCCTGAAAATAATTACCTCTGCTCCCTAAAAGTATTTTGCCTTTGCTCCCCAAATCCCTAAAAAAGACCAGCTTCTCCCCAGATCCCCAAAAATATAAGTCAATTCTCCCTAAAATGTATTTATCTTTTCATAGGATTAAAATCGCATACTTAAAAACTATGAAGCTATACAAGAGCGCATGACTTAATGATAACTTAATATTTTGCCTTATACATGTAAAGACAGGGCTTATAGATAACATGACATAATTATTTCAATGAAATGTATGGTATATGGCTCAAAGTATCAAAGGCCATTCCTTAAAATGTTGTTGCTGTACCTGGTGGAGTGGGCATGGCGAAATGCTCTCTAGATTTGATTTTTTTAAATTAGAAACAGACCATTTGTTTTTCTGGTTGGGGGGGAGGGGGGGGGGGGGCAGGGGCTGATTTTTTTCCAACAGCTTAAACTAGATTTTTTTATTGACAAAGTGAAAGTTTTTTTTTGTAATAAAATTTTCTACAATTGCTATTACCCCCATATACACTTGTTTAGCTTCAGTTTCATCAAATAAGTATATATTTGATCAGCATTCTTAAAATTTCTTATAAAAATGAGCCTACCATCTAAAAAGAGGATTACATAGCAGGTGCATAGGTAGGACTGTAACAATACGCAGCCAGACTTGTGCTAGGGGGTCCGGGGGCATGCTCCCCCGTGAAAATTTTGATAAAAATGGTGCAATCTGGTGCAATCTGGGCGTTCTAAAGTATGCTTTTACCAAGCTAAAAATCAACAATTTTAGGTTAATAAATGAACAACAACAAAAGTTAATTACCATATTTCCCCCTGAGGTCAATTTCGATGTACATGTTATACAAAAATAAGTACATTTATCATTTACAAGGGGGGTCCGGGGGGCTAGCCCCCCAGAAGCAGAAGAAATTTTTAAAAATCAAACAAAATGGAGGCTTTTCCTTTACTTTTTGGTTTTTTGCCAGGGCTCGCTAGATCCCCAAAACTATGAGCTTGCTCCCCAGATCACCTAAAATAATTACCAGTGCTCCCTAGATCCCTGAAAATAAATAGCCATTCTCCCCAGATCCCCAAAACCCCTGGGGGGCCATATTTGCATGTTAAATATAATCCCGAGAATTGGTCCCGGATTCCGGGCATTGGCCTCGGCATTGGCCTCGGCTTTTATTCCTTCCCACCTGACATTGTCATCGACCGGAAGCATTTCATCCTTTAGTATCGCACATGCGCAGACAATGTCCCACCTGAAGCAAGATAAGCCAATCAAAATGGACTAGTAAGTGCTTCGATACACATAAACAATATGGCGGAACAAGTGTGGAACGAAAGGTGAAAAATCAGTTAATATTTCTGTTATGCGTTTTTAATCACAATTACATTTTCGCAATCGTTTAGTTTTGTTATTTTACTAACAATACAACCCATTTGCTATCATTTAGATATTGCTACAGACAAGCAAGTGGCTGCGACCTGGAGAGGTCTAACAGATATTTTCAATACATCCCTCTCTGAAGGCATTGTTCCAGACGATTGGAAAAATGCCTATGTAACACCCGTCTACAAAAAAGGTCCCAAATGCAAACCGGAAAACTACCGCCCAATCTCACTAACTTGTATCTGTTGCAAAGTCTTAGAACACATTATCACTTCAAATACTATGTCATATCTCGACCAAAACAACCTTCTATTTCACAACCAGCATGGGTTTAGGAGTAGGGTCAGTTGTGAGACCCAGCTTATCCAGTTCACTCAGGACCTGTGTATGACACCTTGAACCAAGGAGGACAGACTGATGTCATAGTCATGGACTTCAGCAAGGCATTTGATAAAGTTGACCATCAAAGGCTCCTGCTGAAGCTCCATCGACTGGGCATAAACACAACTGTGATTGCATGGATCAAGTCCTTCTTATCGGGCAGATCACAGAATGTGGTCCTCGATGGCGAATAGTCTGGTGCCTGCCCAGTGCTGTCTGAGGTGCCTCAGGGATCCGTACTTGGGCCCTGCCTTTTTCTCATGTACATAAACGACATGCCAGACTCAATCAAAAGCAACATCAGGCTGTTTGCCGACGACACCATGTACCTTACCATCACAAATCATTCAGACTGTCAAGCCCTACAATCAGACCTTACCACTCTCGAATCCTGGGAGAGTGAATGGCTTATGGCATTCAATCCTGAGAAGTGTGAAGTCATTAGGATCACAAAAAAGAAAAAAACCAGTACTTTTTGACTATAAGCTTCATGGTATCACACTTCAACTTGCAAAAAATGCAAAATATCTCGGCATCCAAATCTCAGATGATTTAGCATGGAGCAAACACATCAATCAGATGACTACTAAAAGTAACAACACTTTGAAATTTATTAAAAGAAATATCCAAACTAATATCCACAAAATTAAAGAGACAGCTTACAAAACTTATGTCAGGCCTTTATTAGAATATTCGGCAACAGTCTGGGATCCCTGGCAAAAGAAATACATCAATCAAATAGAAATGGTACAACACAGAGCTGTCCGCTACATTTTCAATGATTATAACTTCACCAGTAGTGTTTCCTCCATGCTAAACCAATTGGCACTGCCCACTCTAGAGAAACGCAGAAAAATTGCCTCTCTGAGTATGTTTTACAAGATCAATCATGGCCTAGTAAGAATTAAATTTCCTGACTATATCAAACCAACTTTACGAAATCGATTTTCCATCCCGTACTCAAGGATTGATGCACACAGACATTCATTCTTCCCAAGAACCGCAAGACTATGGAACGACCTACCCCCTGACTTGATCAACTGTCCAGCCCTGGAAACATTCCGAGCTGGAATTGATCAACATCTCCACTAAAGCTTTCACAACACCAATCATCCATCATCATCATTATCATCATCACCATCATCATTCACGCATAATATCATCTACCACATAAAACTTTTAGTCGTGCCAGTCTCACAGTATGTCCCCTTTTAAACAATAACGAATTGTAGTACGAAACTAGTTGAAATTCCAAATTTTTATGTATTGTCAAGTTATCAATACATCTTTACATGTTATATTATGATTATTTGGACTAAAAATTAATGCCATTCTCGCGCAGCCCACGTAATACTCTTCTAGAGGTGTTTGGAGTATCCGGCAGATACAGATAGAGTATTTTTTAACGATTTTCCATTCTAGCATTGGCCTCAACCTCTATATCCCCCTTTACCTGCAGAAAATTTACCAGAGAAGAGTTGACTACTTGCGAAATAATACGGCCAAAGGGCTGTTAACAACAACAACAACCTTACTCATAACACTCCTTTGACCCCTTAAGCCTTTCAGCCAGAGCAAAATAGAGTATAAGCACATTAAGTATTTCACAGAAGAGAAGACAACACATGGAGGTGTTTGGCAGCATATAGTAGTGCCTTTCACAGATATATGTTCACTGAACATTTCGACCCATAACAATTTCGGCCCATGTCTATTTCGGATAACCAAATCGGCCTATACAATTTCGGCCCACAGGTATAATTTAACGTATAATTGGTATGTTTTTCTATAATTGGTACATGTATAATTAGATCGGCTTACCTGTAATTATCCACACATACATAATAATTAATAAGAATGGCTCGTTTTGATTGATTAGGAATTTGTATGTAAGCAAAGAGTTCATCATATGTGCAACAGGCAGCCAAGGCTGCGCACTCTAGCCAGGGCGTTTCCTGCTCGCATATGAACGCAAGCGATCTTTCTTAATCCACTTATTCAGTTTAACTCACTGAAGAAGTTGTATTTGCTAATGGAAAATATATATGTGATTTATGATTATTACTTCCAATAAAGATACCAGTCTAAGCGTTTTCTAGTCTTTACTGGTTTGAAAAGTCAATCTATTTTCAGTTTTTTTCTCAATATAATTCTATTTATCAATTTTAAGTATTTTATCAATAATAAATAATCTCTTTTGCAGAAATCCAGGTTGACAAAATTTATGGGCCGAAAGTGACATGGGCCGATTTTGTTATGGGCCGAAATGACCCAGGACCCAGATATATACAACAACAATTTCAGTCTCATAACTCTGTCCACTTCCATCCATTCGCATGCTTGATGTCATTGATCAAGGATTCCTAAAGTTTGCATTCTGCTTTAGTTTTGAAGACAGAAATATGTGGAACAACAGGGTTTTGAATGAAAATTACTATTTACAGTAATGGCCCCTAACAGTTGCGCACAGGTGCTGATTGTGCTCTTTAAAAATACAGATTCGCCATTCTGCCATTTTTTTAACAGGGCCTCATGGAAGATTAGCTATAACATGTACTTATTTTGTATGTGCTAAATGTAGTTACCCTAAAAAAATAAAGGCTTTACTTACTTACTTACTTACTTACTTACTTACTTACTTACTTAACATATGTAAGGTTTAGGAAACCTGTACATTGTTTCCAGAGCATGTGTTATGACGGACCTGAGTATGGTTAATTGGTACTGCAATGGTTATGGGGCCAAATAATTGAGAAAAAAACACATTCTTCTTGTTACTGTACTTAAATTAGGGTTAGGTAATGATATATTTTGTGGAATCTGCCACCGAGTGACAATTTTGTCCAATAAAATAAAAAAATAAAATAATAAATAACAAAATGAAATAATAGACGTGTAAATATGAATATGCATAATAATGAATATGTTATGCGCGGATCCAGGAATTTTGGTCAGGGGGGGTCCAGGTCAGTCTGACAAAAAAAAGCTTTGACGTTTTTTTTTTTTTTTTTTTTTTTTTTTTTAGTCCTCAGCTTATTGCTTATTTTACAGAAGTCAAATGGTCAATTTCAAAGAAATCTATCATTTTGCAAGGTTCCAGAGGGGGTCCAACATTTTCCAGGGGGGTCCAACTTTTTCCAGGGGGGGGGGGGGGGTCCAATTGCTTATTCCCTATAGAAACCCATATAACTTGTGATTTTCCACTGGATCCTCACTTGTATGTATGTCTCATAGTTTCAGGTACATCGATTGTTCATAACTTCTCTAAAATTTTGCTTACAAAGTCATCTTTCTAAATTTCTTTCATTGCACTGTAATTACTAGCACAGGGCTCGAAAATAGCACTCGTCCACTCGTATTTACGAGTGCCTCAATTATTGCTGCAGGGCAAGTGAAAATATTGATATTTCTAGTGAAAATCAAATTTTGCTGATAACCTTAAAATTTTGCAAATAGTTTGGACAGTCACCCAGATCAGGCCTGACGAAATGTCAGGCCTGATCTGGGTCCAAACTGTTTAAAGCTCCGATCATACAGAATATTTTTTAAACAATTTTGAAAAAAAAATCGGCAGATGACAAAAAATTGAGGTAAAATTATCCAGCATGCAAGGGATTTAATGTTGCAGATAAAAGTTCCAATCAGATCAATAGCAAGCTTCATTGAAGCTAAAGATTAATAATGGACATATTGATTTAATACTGTATTTTTCTGGCCATTGTTCCATGGTAAAAAAGGTTTTTCTTAAAAAATTTATTTCGATTACTCATAGGTCCAGATTAGGAAATTTTATTTGCGTAAAAGTTAAATTATTTTCTAACCCATTAATTTAAACATGTATTTTGGGTGCTCAAAAGAACCGTCTCAATGAGACAGTTCTTTCAAGTACCCACAACATATGTTTTGGATGAGAAATAAAGAAAAGAATTTCCAATACACACTCTTATCTGGAGGCCTGATTACTACAGGAGTGTTGCTAACAGTTAATTGCTTTTGAAGTTTGAATTTAATAATCTCAATTTGATAATTGAATCTGTGATTCTTTGCTTTTTTCACCGGAGTAGTTGATATAAATTAAATACACTGGAACATCTTTGAGGGGGACATATTGCTTTTGGCTTGTCTATCCATCCATCCTTCAGAGCTTCTAACACACTTTTTATGCCTCCAACATCTTTGGAACTGTGCATGCTAGGGTCTTTAAATTCCATATATATGGATTTTTCCTGAAAAATTGTTAAGATTGGTGCTTATTTTTTATGCTGTGTATAGTTCCTGTTTGACAACATTTAAACAGAGGATATAAGCACTAACTACACTGATTTTGTTTGTTTCCCCATCGGAAAGGTTTGTTCTGATATTGAATTATTGACTTTTGAAGACATGTTTTGATACATGACAGATTAGATACATACCTGTAAGGTTCAGATGAATAAAATATTCGAGCATTAAATTGTGAATATTCTCTTATCCATCAATTTAAACAGTTGTTTTTGGTGTTCAAAAGAACCATCTCATTGAGATGGTTCTTTTGAGCACCAGCGGCATATGTTTTGATTGAGAAATAAGAAATTATTTTTTTTAAATACACATTCTTATCTAAAGGCCTGCAGATTGGATATAAAAAGAAATTCTGATAATGACATTTTGTAGATATGGATTTAATAGTGTATACAGTTCACAGTGGTATATAGTTAAAACTACAGGTATAATGAGGTATTACACATTTTCTTTATGTTTTTATTGTATCAAAAAAAAAACAATGCATAAAATATATTCAGGAACATTGAATGTAGGTAAAATCTGTGTTGCATATCTGTTCAATAACAATCTGCAAAATATTCCATAAAGAAGTCTTTGATTAGAGTAAACTGTTGGTGGAAATGATATGCATGTATATATATATATAACATTTTTGGATGGATATTAAGAAAATCAGGAATGTGGTAAAATCTTATATGTTACCGCAAATTGCTGATAATCATGATGAGGGTGTAGAATTTTGAAAAAGTTGTATTTTCAATTAATTGTGCTTGGTTTGTTGATTATGGTGTAATTCTTTGAAAAGATGTACAATATAGCGGAGATTTAACCCTTAATACGCCAATCACAACAAATGTCGTCTGCTTTTCTCGCCTGCTGAAATGTTTAAGAAGCCTCTATGGCAAATAGTGTGGACCCAGATCAGACTGCTCCTATAGGAGCAGTCTGTTCTGGGTCCACGCTGTTTGCTTCTATACTTAATAAGTCAGTAATGTTAGGCAATTATTTGCAAAAAAAGCAACTTCAGCAGACGACATTTTCGAATGCCTTTTTCTCTTGGCGCTTTAGGGTTTAGATCATAAGTTACATAAAAAAAAAAAGAGTTACAAATTTAATTTTGTCCATTTTTCCTACAAAAAAGACGTACAGTCACAATTTATGCAATTTGAAAGCAGTTTTAGATGAGTTACTCAATTGTTTGGAATCATTTTTTTTCATTAAAAAATCAATAGATTAGTTTTTAACATTTTAAGTTCTGATTTAAAAATTCTGTGATTCTGAAGAAAACTATATTTCGTTCACCTTTTGACTGGAAGACATTTACAGGTTATACCCCACAAAACTGTTGTATCAAGTTGAATTGAAGATTCCATAGAATTAAGAATGAGTAATATTTTCAACATTTAAATATTAGTGCCACTGAAAATCAGTTACATTTTAAAACTCATGGCCCTCGGAACTGATTCACATTAAAATTTCGCTGCTGTTCAATATCAAGTCAACAATTTAAGGTGACTTCTTGGTCGTTGGGTCATTTTGTGATCAGCCACAGAGTTATTGCCCTTCACTTATGATGAAAACACATTGAGAAAGAATTGATGGATTTCAACAGAATTTTGATTCATTTCAGCTTATAATCATTCATTTTCTAAGGTTGACTGTTGCTGGCAGTCTGTTACATATAGTGCTATAAGCAACTCTATGATAATGTATGGACAATGAAAATTTTGGCAAACTGTATGCCAATATCAAATGGCGTAGCAAGAATGCTGAAAATATTAGGCATATCAAAAGGAGACTACTGGATCAAGCAGTGATTCTCTTAATTGCATCCCCTTTCATAATGGGAACTTCTCTTAAAGGAAAAAATTTGCCCCCATAGGGAGCAAATTCTTTCCTTTAAGAGAAATTCCTTTTGGTATGGAAAATCACTTATACCACATTAGGTGACCTCCCTTGAATGTTACTATTTTATTATGCTCGTGCATAATTTGCGTAATGCAAGCTACGCCAATGGGTGCTGCAGCATTCTCACCCTAGACATTGCTCCGGTTGATCATGTGATGAGTACTATTTTGAGACAGCATCCTCAGATGTTTCATTAAATGTGTGATCATATTGGTTTTTAGTTTCCCAGTTTCTCAAGAGAATTGGGGAATATATGTGTCTGTTATTTTTATCATTGCTTTGACAGGGGTTGTCACCCTTGAATTCTGAAGGGCTCATTATAAAAGCTAGGTCAGCAGCCACAATTTTAAGTGATACTTGTTAAAGCACACAAACACTGAAAGTAAGCTTAACACTTTATTGTGGCTCTAATGCTCAGACACAGTAATACTCCACTCTGACGTCGTCATGGTTGCACTTATGATGTCATGACGTTACTTAATGTTATTTCACAAGGGAGAGTATTAACAAGTACTTAACATAATAAAATAGCATTAAATATGAAATTAACATTAATTATACTTTTCTTTTTTTTTTTTAAGAACTGAATATGGTATTTAATGGAGAAAACTTGTAAATGTGGAAAGATCTTTTTCTTTCGGATTAAGAACGTTTTGATGATTAAAAATATGAAATGTGTTGAATGTCTGATATAAGCGTTTGATAGTCAATTCGTATACCTTAAAACCACACTGATCTATAATTCTTATCTGCAGCATTGTTTGAATAATCTATACAAAAAGTCTGCATCCTTTAAGATATGCTGTGATAGTTTATTGTGTATATAATATAACCTATTTTTATTAGCACCATTCATCTCTAATATTTCTATTGCCTGATTAACTTGCTTTTCTGTCTCAACGACAAAAACCATTCCGATCCTCGGACCTCTGGGTTATGGGCCCAGCACGCTTCCACTGCGCAAAAACCCATTTTCTCAGTATTGAGTAACTGCAATGTTTCTTTTCTGGCTTTATCATATCAATCATAATAAAGTGTTAAGCTTACTTTCAGTGTTTGTGTGCTTTAACAAATGGTAGCAGAGCGAGGTTCCGATCCTCGGACCTCTGGGTTATGGGCCCAGCACGCTTCCACTGCGCAAAAACCCATTTTCTCAGTATTGAGTAACTGCAATGTTTCTTTTCTGGCTTTATCATATCAATCATAATAAAGTGTTAAGCTTACTTTCAGTGTTTGTGTGCTTTAACAAATGGTAGCAGAGCGAGGTTCCGATCCTCGGACCTCTGGGTTATGGGCCCAGCACGCTTCCACTGCGCAAAAACCCATTTTCTCAGTATTGAGTAACTGCAATGTTTCTTTTCTGGCTTTATCATATCAATCATAGTACCTATTCCTGCTTCTCTTTCACTTACTGATTTGTGAATGCCCAATATTGCTTGTTTTGTTTCTTCTACATATTCTTGAATAACTTTGAATTCATTAATCATGCCTTTTAACTTTTCAACATTCATTTCTTCCAGTTCATTTTTCTGATTGACCTGAATTATTCTTTCTTTTAAAGATGGTTTCTCAAAACCACTTGATAAATTATCTCTCAATAGTTTAAACAACATCAGTTCCATGTTCCTTTTTACTGTTACTTCTTGTTCCTTTTGTAGGTCTCTTATAAAAACTTCTTTCTGATAAATACCATATTCTTTTTCCTCTTGAGCGAGCTGTTTCTCTTTTTCCAATTTGAGAATTCTTTGTTGCAACTCCTCTACCATAGATTCCAAATATCTTCTAGTTTGTTCCTCCTGCTTTCTATCTTTGTCAGCGATAATTTCAGCTTCCTGCTTTCTATCTTTATCAGCGATTATTTCAGTTTCCCGCTTTCTATCTTTGTCAGCGATAATTTCATCTTCCAGTCTTCTTATTTCTGTCTTTAAACTTGACATCTCTGCACTTAATTCTGCAACTTTAGATGGAATGTTAGCTTCTTCTGGCTCAAACATTTTCAATCCTTTAGATATTCTTTTCTCACTGTTCCTTTGATTCAGTACATAATAATGTTTTGTTTCCCTTGTACTTTTCTCCATATTTTCCCAGCTATCTGGACATTCTGCCACAAGATGCCTATATGATCCACATGATTTGCATTTCAACAACTTCCCATTCATTCCCACAGGGTTTCTTTTCTTTCCCATATGCATTAAACCACAATTTTGACCACCATTTTCTGTACAACTGCCACCATGTAAGTTCCTCATATTCCCACCATAAGGCTGTTTCACATATCCAGCCTTGAATAGTTCCCTCTCATGTTTTGCTAAAAATTCTGGCTCCAGTTTAACATTTGACCCTATATGTACACTGTTCTCAATTGAATTCCCTATGAATTTCATTAATGATTGCTTCATGTCCTCATATATTGTCTCTTTATTTGAGAAATTAACTCCAGTCAAAACTAGCATTTTCTGATGTTTAGTTATATTTACTGTTTTAAGTAATTTGAATGCCAGTATTTCAGGTGGTAAATTTATGCTCATTTTCAAAAGCTTTCTGTATTTGGAATCAAAATCAGCAATAAATTCTCTTATGTTTTGTCCATTTGTCCTCTGAAAATTTTCAAAATCTTCATATTTCTCAAATCTGTCAGATAAATCATCTTTTCCGAGGTAGACATCAAGATATTGAATCAAAGTATCCAAACCATTTTCTCCTTTCAATTCATCCAAACTAAGGTTATTTAAAACATTTTCTCTGACTTTAAATGGCTCTTCATTGGGAAGTGTCAAAGCAATGACAATGCCCTGCTTTGATCTGCAAACTTCAGTCACTTCCCTCCATGCCAGCAACTCCTGCTTATAAAGTTCATAAGATTTAGAAGCCAAACCTGGTGGGTTGATTGTCATCATCTCTTGCTACCTAAATCCTGTCTATGTTGTTCCCTTCACCAAATTCTGTCAGTCTTAATTCCACAAGTAACTACTTTTCTCCTCTAAGATTCCTCTGGGTTTATCACAATTTATTTAGTCCCTGATTTTCCAGTATTTCCACCATTCAAAATGCTCACTGTCTAAAGTATTTTCTTCCCCCACTCTGAGGACCTGTGTTACGCTCTGCTACCATTTGTTAAAGCACACAAACACTGAAAGTAAGCTTAACACTTTATTGTGGCTCTAATGCTCAGACACAGTAATACTCCACTCTGACGTCGTCATGGTTGCACTTATGATGTCATGACGTTACTTAATGTTATTTCACAAGGGAGAGTATTAACAAGTACTTAACATAATAAAATAGCATTAAATATGAAATTAACAATACTATTATATATTTGCTGAAGACTACTAATGGGTCAGTGACTGAGTAATAGTTTAAGGTTATAATATTCTCTTCTGAGAGGGTCAGTCATGCAGAGCTGATTCAACATTCAGGAGCAGCTAAATTTAAGAATTTTGGCTATAGTAACCTATAATTGTTTTTTTTTTAAATGTTAAGTCTAAGATTTACCATAACTGTATCTTAAAGTAAAACTTGTTTTGTTCCTAAAGAAGTTTTTGTAACCATCATTAACCACACCATTATATCAGAATCATACTTATAATCACATAAATCACAAAATTATTATATCCAACTCTCATAACATACTAAATAAACCACACAGAAATTTATTGTTACCTTTAAATTATATGGAATGTGAAAATTACAAGGAAATCAAATTGTAGAATGCTGCTATATATTAAATGACTGTAAGTAATGTGGAAAAGAAGAAGAATCTTATTATCATGGATCTTTGAATTTAATCAGATGTTTGGGGCTTTGAGAAGCTATCGCTGTGCATAAATGCATCTAACCTTTCTGACACATATTTCAAGTAATTTGACTTCAATATTGGAGCAAATGCTAGTGATTTACATGTTATCTATGTTTGTGATTCTCACATTTTATATTTAAAGGTAAATTTTAACAATCATACCATAATCGTATACAGTAAAACCTGTCTAAAGCGGGCTTCAAAAAGAAGACCAAAAATTGGTTTTCAAGACCGATTATCGCTTAATGCAGGTCCAAAATATTGTAGAATGCTCCAAGAGAGCATTCTGCATTACTTTCGACCTTCATTTAGCTATCATTTGTCTTAAAGACCTTTGTTTTGACTATTTTTGAGTGGCCATTTAAGACCGGCCTAACTGTATATGTAACCACATAATTATATCATTATAATCACATAACCTCTTACCTCAATGGCTTTATTAAACAGTCAGCTAATTCTAACATTTATAAATTTTACATGTCTCACCAGCCTTAAGAGAATGTCAAGGGCATGATGGATAGGGCCGGGAATTCATTGTTATGGAGAAAATTGCATGATCCCACATCTGTTCTAACCCCACGACAGGAAAAAACATGGTAAGTTTCCACATTGTGTAGTTGTGGCAGGATGTGGTATCATTGCCTTAATGATCTCGAAAAACAAAGAATTTAATTGTAAACCTGTGATTATTTTCTTATTCGTCAATATAAGCTTTTGGGTCAATTGGGTATTTACGCTACCTGGTTATCCTCAATTGCGTACTTGCAAAAACAATTGCGTATTTATATATATTTTTAAGCCACGTTTTTGGCAGTGATTACACACGTTTTCTTATTGAATGAAGCCATCGCGAATGTGCCTACATATCGACCCTCATTGTCTGCCTTTCTGAGTATCAAACTAGCGAATTTTTATCGTACTCTGTCTCGCCTTGTTGATATTAGTCAATCGCATCCATTTTGCAAAGTTTTTCCGCTAAAATACTTGACTGGCGCCGATATTTTATTCATAAATTGAAATGATACTGTGTGCTCGCTAGTTAAAAAAATATCAATACCCGACTGGCATTTGTATATTACACAAATGGAAATGAAATGGACCAAATTGTAGGCAATGACATCGCATGTAATTGCATACCGATCGACGGAATTGCTTTTCGGTACGCACGCATTTAATTTTAATTGCTTTTTTGATGATTTTAATTGCGTATTTACGCAAATACGCTGCTTATCTAGGCTGCTGTACTGAGTACCACAATGTACAGTAAAACCTGTCTTAAGCGGCCACTCAAAAATAGACAAAACAAAGAGCTTAATGACAAAATGGAAGCTTAATGAAGGTCGAAAGTATTGCAAAATGCTCCCCTTGGAGCATTCTGCAATACTTTTGACCTGCATTAAGCGATATTTGGTCTTGAGAAAGCCAATTTTTGGTCTGTTATAGAGTGGCCATTTTAGACAGGTTTTACTGTATGTTTAGGTTGATGATAAAGAAAATTGATTTTTCATTACACATTCTTATCTGGAGGCCTAGCTGATTTACCATTTTTGTATTTTTGTTTAAATTATCTTACATTAGGAGTCCAACTTTTCCTACTTTTTTGCCTCTTCCTCTTTTTTTTCTGTTTTCTTTACTAAAACTCCTCACATAGCAGGTAATCTTACCTTTTTGAGCCTAGCTACCCTTGTTCCCAATCTTAGGACACCAGGGTTCTTTTCCTTTGCACTCCATCTTTCCAATTTTGGAGTCATATTTGGTTTCTGTTTTATTAATATTCTTTTAAAACCTTAATATTATTCAGTA
Source organism: Loripinus fragilis (assembly GCA_964019695.1). Taxonomy (NCBI): domain Eukaryota; kingdom Metazoa; phylum Mollusca; class Bivalvia; order Lucinida; family Lucinidae; genus Loripinus; species Loripinus fragilis. Next base: position 38,223,083 of record OZ026516.1, read on the forward strand.
TTTTTTCTGCTATTCTTTTAAAAGGTAAGGAGCAGTCTGAGCTTGGTCCACACTTTTTGTTAATGCTTCCTTTACAGCAGAGCAGCTTGCATGACTGCTACAGATGATTTTACTTGAATGTGGCGATGAACTTAGGGTTGAGGAGAATTTAAGCCCTCAGGGATACTGACAAACCAGATCTGTCAGAGTTTTAAATAGTAGCAATTTAAGTCTTTCTTAAAGTTTCCTGGGTGTAAGGTTTTAATTCTTGTTGACATCAGCATATGGGCACATAATACTTGTGAAAGTGTATATAGGGAGCTTAAGTATATTGTAGATCCCGAAATTTTCGCGAGAATTTTATTTTCACGAATAGCGTTTAAAGGCATATTTGCCACCGGAAAATTTCGCGGCTAGGCTATGATTTACATATATCAGTAGACGACGGAGTGATTTCGAAGTTTCGCGAAAATAAAACCCTCACGAAAATTTCCGAGTTTACAGTATTAAATCATTACAGCTCTTATCAGAGTATGTACAGTTTTCATGGGCACACAGTGAAATGCAGGTTGCATTTTGAATCGGCTCAATTTATTTTGAAATCAATAGTCCTAATGCCACCAAGTACACTATTTGCAGCAGACATTATTTTAAAATTTTGGCGCTGCCTTAAAAACAATTATGACTTGATATTTCATGTCATTTTGTGCAAGCAGAAGTTTCACATGAAATATCAAGCCTTGTTATCTCCGAAAATCAAAATGATATCACAAAAATTGTCGTCTGATTCAGTCTGCTGCTGTCTTGATTGGTGCTTTATGGGTTAAAACCTCATTACTGGAAGACTATCTAAAATTTATGGATATTATTTCCCTCACCAGGCCTATACTTCACTTTGTTTGCTTTACTGCTTCAAAGATTAAATAATGAGTTTAACATTTGAGGAGTCCAATATTAACAGAAGTTGAAAGATAGATTATTAACTAAGAGACAAAGTATAGAGCTAATTTATATGGACACCTATATGATCCTAGCAATGAAAATATTTCATTGAATTTTGGCAATGGCAGATTTTCTTGACATAAGTGATAATATTATCTTGGATAGCACATAAAAGGATTACATTAAAGAAATTTTGGTCTCAAGTATGTGACTTTTTGAAGAAACTAAGGATCCAAGATGGCTTCAAACAGGTAAAAGCCAGTGTTTGCTATTTCATGTATCATTAATTGTTAATTCCTCTCTGTCGAAATTTATTTGAAGGGGGCTGAATATGGTCGAACTTGGTTGTATAATATTTTCATCCAGACCTATTAATTTGTCCATTTGTAAACTGTAAATTTTCGCGGGGGTTTATATTCGCAAAACTTTGCATATGCCAAGTTTTGTGAAAATTAAACCCAATCAACCTATCATTTACTTATATAGGTAAATCATGCCCTTGTTGCGAATTTTTAACGCCGCAAATATGTCTTTTAACGCTATTCGCGAAAATAAAATTCTCGCGAAAATTTCCGGATTTACAGTATACAGGGTGATCCAAAATATCTGATACTGTTTTGAGGTGGAATAGATAAAAACCCACTAACACAATAACTTAATGTTATATACCATCATAAAAAGAAATGTCACAAGTTTACTCATATCAAGAGTTCTTGACGATGATGTCATAACATCAGGGTTAGTTTTTAAAATGGCGACGTCAAGTAAGAAGGTTGCATAAGTAGATAAGCTTTTTATAGACAAAATTTCATGTTATTGTCATACGAACGGTTACTTTTCGAACTTTGTATATAGTAGATATTGGGGAGAAGTGGTTTGGGATCAAAGATGGGTAAACTTTGTTAAATAAGCACACAATAATAATTGCCCTTTATTTATGGTGAAAATTTGTTCTCATGCTCTATCTTGAGCATTATTTAATCAATTTTCTTCAAACTTTGCATGAGAGTTGATATTAGGAAGGGGTGTTATGGGATTGCAAATTGTCAACAAATTGTCGAGTTACGGCCCTTGACTTGAAAATATGATGAAATTTTGCATGTAAGATTCTGGTTGAGACAACTGCATTTAATTTTTCAAAATTAATTTTCCATAAATATGGGCCATTGATTTATGGATTATCTTTCTAATAAAACTATTTCATGGCGGGGTATGAGGCTTGCTTGCAGTGCTTTTATTTACATGCCTGATGTAGTCTTTCAATTTGTTCTGATAATGTTAGATGAAGTGGGTTCTCAGTTTTCATAGATCACATTCTCTAACAATCTTTGAAAAAAATATATTGCAAAATATTAATACACAGTCTGTAGTAAATTATTTCCTGAATTTTAAAATTGAGCTGGCCTTTTTTCAAATCTTTAACTCTGCATGCTGGGTAATTTTGCAAGCTTTTTTTTGACGTGTGCTGATTTTATTTCAAAATTAACATTTTCAAAAACGCCATCAGAATGTCAAGCAGTATGAATCTAGATCAGGCCCCACATCTTGTTGAGCCTGATCTGTGTCCAAACTGTTTGCAAAGGAATTATCAGCAGATGACAAAGTTGCCCCTAGCATGGAAAGAGTTAAAAAGTTGTATTATTGACAGATGATTTTATACCAATATTGACCTTGGCAACAATTAAGCCACTATTAACCCTAATATTGGAGCACACACAGCTGTCCTTAAAATGATTTAAGTTTGTTAAATTACCTTGAGACTTGTCTGAATGTCTGGATAAATACCGGTAAAAAGTGGCAATTAAACGCTCTGCTCAAAGAATGTTCCATTTGAACAGTTTGATCTAGATGCCCACTGTTCTATAACAAAAATATTTTAATTAGAAGAAATACAATGCAGAATATATGGCCTGAAAATGTATAAGCTTTCATTGGTATATAGATTAATACAATTTTTATGCATAAAATTGCAATTATTTTCTTATCCTTAGGTTTAGAGATAAGTTTTGGTTGCTCAAAAGAACCGTCACACTGAGACGGTTCTTTTGAGTATCCACAACATATATTTTGGTTGAGAACTAAGAATGCTTTTGGGGTTACTCACTCCCATCTGGAGTCCTGGCTTTGGTGATAACTTCATTCTTCTCTGCCTATTCATACTTTCATAATGAGAAGGTTTTATTTACTTTCAAAGCCTTTGAAAAGTTTCTTGTTCATAATTACAGTTTCTTAAATTAGAAAGAAATTATTGTGTTAGAAATTTTTCTTAATGATTATAGGCATGTGTCATGAGAAATTTGTTGTATTTTACCCCCGCAAAAAATTTAAGAGCAGTTCAAGAAACTTGTTCTTTCATTGTTCAAGAATAAAATTCAAGAACTGGACATAAACTGTTCTAAAAGTGTTCAAGAACAGTTCAAGTTCATTTAATGAATGTAAAATTAAAGTGTTCAAGAACAGTTCAAGTACATTTTATGAATGTAAAATTGGATAAATTTGTAAGAACAATTTACTGTTTTTGAGAAGTTCTTAAAACTGTTAATGAACAGTTCATTTGTTTGTTTGTTTGTTTTGTTTGATTTGACCTTACAACCCATCAACAATCTTTCAGTTATATAGGGACGGGTCTGCCTGGGTTGAACCAGTACTAAGCTAGGATAAATGTGTCTTGCTCAAGGACCTTAACGCAGTGACGCCGGTGAGGCTCGAACCCACGGCCCTTCGGTCTGGAGTCAAGCACTCTACCACTGAGCCACTGCACTCCATAATGAATAGTTCAAGAACAGTTTAGTAACACAAGTTCTTAAACTGCAGGCCCCCAGATAAGAATGCGTAACAGAACATTATTTTTCTTATTTATCAACTAAAGCATGTTGTGGGTACTCAAAAGAGCCGTCTCGATGAGACGGTTCTTTTAAGCACCCAAATTATATGTTTAAACTGATTGGTAAGAAAATAATCGCAATTTTACGCTAAAAATATTTGCTTAACTGGCCCTATGAAACTGTACAAGAACATTTAGCTTTTGAACTGTTCTTGAACACAAAAAGGGGTCTCAACATGCAAACTTGTTTTTTTTTTGGGGGGGGGGGGCGGGGTGGGGACGAGATTTAAACCCACATTCTTCATTTCCCCACTAACAATATTAATTATTTCTCCATTTCTCACCCTGACAATGTCTTAGTGTCACGAAGCATTAATAATTTATTATTTCTCAAACAAAACATATGCTGTGGGATACTCAAAAGCTGTGGGATACTCATCTCTGAGTGAATGAAATGGTTCTTTTGGACACCCAAAACACATGTTCAAATTTATGCTCAAAACTTTTGCTTATATGGACCTATAAAAATATGGAGAAGAACTGCCTCAATGAAATGGTTCTTTATGAATACTAAAGTGCATGTTTAAACAGATGGATAAAAAAAGTAATCACTAATTCACTCTAGAATTCTTTGCTTATATCGATCTATGATAATATGGAGATAAATGGCTGCTAGAATTCTGTATGATAACCAGAAAACTGCAAATTACTGTCAGCTTTAATATTACAATGTAACTCTTTTCTTGCTAGCGACAACTTTTGACATCTATTGATAACCTTTGCAAACAGTTTGGAACCAGATCAGGACTGACAGAATGCAGGTCCTGATCTGAATCCAAATCACTTGACACTTGACTGAAAGTGTTCCTGAAAGAATTTTTTGAAAAAGTTGATTTTGAAAAAAGTCAGCAAATGAAAACAAAAGCATGAAAAGTTACAAAGCGTGCAAAGATATAATCCTCAGGGGACAAAAATATTTCAATATTGCACTTGTCCTGAAGGATGAGTGACTTACAATTTTCACTCGTCCTGCAAACATATGCCCTTATCCTTTAAAATTGTATGCAATAAAGAACATAAGGGAGTAATATGCAATATGACTTCCTCGAGTAATTCTTCCCTAAGCACTCGTCCTATAGAACAAGTGCTTTGGGAAGAATGACTCATCCTTTCTAGGTTTCACTCGTAATTACGAGTGGACGAGTGGAATATTTGTCCCCTGATCTTATACCAGTAGGTTGAAAATGAAGGTAGAAAATTTTGTCATGTAAAGCTACATTGTTCCTTAGAAGAATGGTAGGGTAAACATGGTATATGATTCTCTGAATGCTCATAATAGTGAAGTGAAATATAGTTCAGAACTTCAGAGAGAATCAATAAGCAAGTCATAACCATAGGTTATCATTTTAACATCTGAAACCTCTTTGCATGCTGGGTAATGTTTCATGCTTTTATCGTCGTCTGCTGACGCTTTTCAAAATTAACTTTTTCAAGAAATTCTTTCAGGAATACTATCAAAGTGTCAAATGGTTTGGATCCAGATCGGGACAACTTTCTGGCGGTGTCGGTCCAAGATCTGGGTCCAAACTGTTAATTTGCAAATAGAAAGTTGCCGCTAAATTCATGGTTTTATTATTGTAAATTTTGATGTTATCAGTAGTTAGCGTGACTCTTTACGCCTTATGATTTCTCTGTTGCTGGCAATTTACTTGATGTTGTTTATCAACTATTCAATATCTCCTATGTCAACCTTTCAGGAATTATTGATCAAAAGAACTGTCACAGGTAGAGGAATCAATTTTTTCCTGGAAGTTGAACTGCATGAAAAAAGCCAGTATATAGCATTTAAAAATATATATGAGCCGCCATATGTGATTTCCAACAGTGTGGTATTTTGACAAGTGTAGACTCAAACGAGCCTGTGCAGCCTCCTTTTAAGCTTAGAAATGCTAAATGCTGTTCGGTATGGGAGCACAGGGGCTGAATGGTAGAGTGCTTGACTGGAGACTGAGGGGCCACAGGTTCGAGCCTCACCGGCGTCACTGTGTTGTGTCCTTAAGCAAAGTAAGTAAGGGTGCAAAGATCAGGAATCGATACAATCAAGTACCACACCTGACCCAGGATACCAATGGGAAAGTGACAAACTCACAGTAGACCCCACAAACGAGAGCCAAGAGGTCAGCCCTTTCCCAGCAGGTGACCACAAAGCACATATAAACAGACGCGCACAAAGATATAGCAAACACTAGACAGAACAAAAACATAAAAGATCCACAAAAGAAGTACCGCCTTGGAACGGTCAGTAAAATATTTTACTGGAGGGTTTAAACCGGTTTAACGGCGCCAACCTCACCCTTAATTCAGATGTGGATCAAGACACATAGATATTTGGTTTGCATGAAAGACCCCTAACTAATGATGACACATTTATCCTTGCTTAGTACTGGTTCAACCCAGGAAGACCCGTCCCTACATAACTGAAAGATTGTTGATGGTACGTAAAGAATCAAATCAAACAAACAAAACAAAATGCTGTTCGGTCAGTAGCTCACCACTCATAGAATAACAAAGCGACTAGAAAAGGCTCTGATCAGACTGCGTATGCGCAGACTGGTCTGAGCCTTTGCTTGTCGCACATACCACACTGTTGGAAATCTCATGTCAATGCTCATATGCTGTTTTTGGATTTGGGTTTAACAACAATTTCAACAATTTTTCAATCATATCACATCATAAACAATGTAACACTGTTCCTGGGCACCCTGCTTTTAAGCTGTTTAAAAGTACAGTAAAACATGTCTTAAGTGGCCACTCAAAAATAGATAAAACAAAGGTCTTAAAACAATTGGTAGCTAAATGAAGGTCAAAAGTATTGCAGAATGCTCTCTTAGAGCATTCTGCAATACTTTTGACCTGCATTAAGCGTTAATTGGTCTTGAACACAAATGTTTGGTCTTCATCTTGAGTGGCTGCTTTAGACAGGTTTTACTGTACTTAGTGTATGCTACTTTCATCAGTAACTGACAACTGCCCTACTTGAAGCAGCAGTAGAGAGAAAATAATCTTTATTTAGTATGAAGCCAGACCCAGGTTTGAAGTCGGGACCCTTCTGTGCAGTCCATAGAAGCAGGATTCTTAACCCAACTCACTACCTTGTCTGTTGTGCTACAAAAGGATCAGAGCATTCAGAGCATTGCATTATTTAAATAAGATGCTGTAAGGCCAGATAGCAAAAATGTTAAGCATAAAGTTACAATTATTCAATTAATTCTCAGTCCATATATGTTTTGGATGCTCAAATTTAATAAGCTGTCTTATAGAAGGTTCTTTTGAGTAAGTAACCCACAACCAGGGCTAGAGATACCCAATTTTGAAGTCGCAGACCTATAAAAATTTGTTCCAGAATTTATCTTTGTCCCATTCTCATCTTGCTGATTTTGTAGAAAATATCTATACAGCTCTGCTTTAGACAGTCAATGCAAAAACATTCCTGAGTATCCACTTGCAGACAACAATAAACATGTCATAATGGTGAATATTTGCCTGGGGAAATGTGTGGTCATCATTGCCACTTAACAGCAAACATTCTAAAAGACCATATATAGAGAAAACCGGTGATTAAGTTGTCTAGATTTGAGTTATTCAGAGTTGAGTGCAATAAATCCATGAATTAACAACAATCACACAATTGTAATGGTTTTGTTTAGCAGAAAAAAAATCTAGATCATCAGCATACAGTAAACCGTAAGACATTGACCAATGTGAAGCTCAGCAAAATAAACATACTATGCTAAAGCTATAGCTGATTTGTTCAAATTGCATCAGGTTCCCTTTAATCACTGATGCTGATTTGAAAACTCTCAATTGATTTCTTTAGAAGTTCTAAGTTTGTTTATGTGTTTTTATGCCCATAGTTGGGCACAACTTTTTTTCAAAGTTCTATACTCTCTTTTGAAGACAGTGTTTTGTTAGATCAGTTTGTCTCTGATGGAATCAGAATTCAAAACTATTTGGCAGAAACCTAATAAATTGGCTAAACATTAATTTCTTCTGCATGCTCCTCAAAAACAATGAGTGTCTAATAATGTGTACACATAATTAGTACTCAGACAATTACTTTTGAATGCCAAGTTACAATTGGAATCTTTAAAGAAATCAGTTTTTTGATGGGTTTTATCAAATTGATGTGTAAACTCTGACAAATTATACTCGTAAACTTTACTTTGTTAGTTATTGCAAGAGTTTATACACATTATTAACATAAATCATAATGAAGGGCATTTTGCTTTTTTAAGTTGTTTGTGAATGATTATTTGGAGTTTTCACATATAGACAAAATTCACAAAGATAAAAAGTCATTCATATGAAGGTTATTTGTGTCTTTTTCAGGCCATCACCCGCACAATCCCAGTTTCCCTCTAAGTACGGACAACTGCCCGGAATCGGGGACTCACCCCGTCCTGGGCCAGAAAATCAGATTGTTGCCCTTAGAACTGATCGTAAGAGCACACCCGGTGGAATGGGACAGAGAACCAACACAGATCAGTATGACACTGAGGAAAGAATTCGACAGCTGGAAATGCGGCTGGGTGTGTCGGAAAAATCAAATCGTGCCTTATTAGAGGAAGTCTTGAGACTCCAAAATGACCTCAGAATTGCAACTAAGAAAAGTGAGGATATTATACGCGATGAGAAAGAGGCACGACAGCAGTTGTCTGAAGCTATTCGAATCAGTAATGAACTTATATCACAACTCAGTGAAAGAATAAGGGATACAGAAGACAAGATACAAGATGAGAAAGCTTCTCTAAGTACTTTATTTAATCATACCAAAAATGTGGAGAAAACAGTGCTAACTAGTCAACAGGATATACAGACTCGGAGAGACGCACAATCCATCAGGTAGATCCAGTCATTCATTAAAGTTATTCTAACTCTTTGCTGGATGGGTAACTTTGAATCCTTTTTTATCGTCTGCTAATTTGAATAAAAAAGTTTTCAAAAATTCTTTACGAGATTCAAACAGTTTGGATCAAGATCAGGCCCAACATTTTGTCAGGCCTGAGCTTAGTCCAAACTGTTTGCAAAAGTTATCAGCAGACAACTTACACAGCAGACAGAGTAATAATTAAAGTTAAAAAAAGATGATCAACTTATTTAAACAAAATATTCTGACACATTGCTTGTCTGAAAATTTTAACAAGTTTTAAATGCGATCATCATTGTTATGACTTTCCAGTGTATCAACCTTTATTATGCTCATGCATACTGGCCAAATATCTTAAATTGACCCCTTGTACTAATACTGGAAATCCCTACACAGGTTCTTTGGCAAACTGTGAAGATCCAAATGAAATGCCACAGAATGCAGCATTTCATTAGTGTCAACACTGTTTGCTAAGATAAAAATAGTCTCTGGGGACTGTAGATCTTACGTCAGGATGGTCCAATATTCTCTATCATTAAGGGCCACAGTTTATAACTCCTAAAAAATAGTGTATTTCTTTCTCTGAAAACGGATTTTGTCTTGGCAAACAGTGCAGACCCTAGTGAAATGTCACAATATGTGGCATTTCACCAGGGTCTTCACTGTTTGCCAAACTACAAGTTTAGAGGTCTCCAGTCCTCAAAGGGTCCATTGAATGCATGTACTGTTTCAGATTACAAGAGCTCCGAGCAGACCTAGCTGAAACAAAGCAATCAAAAAATCAGCTTGAACAGGTGACATACGCATTATCTGAAGAACTTCGAACACTACGTAACAAAGTTGAGGGCCAGCAAGCAGAGTTTGTCAACATGGTAACTGATGTCAGAACCAGAGCACGCAAGCTAGAGGAAGAAAATAGAATACATGTAAGCTTTAGATAATATATCAGCTGCATGATATATAATTAATTTTTTAAAAAGTCATAGAATATTAAAGAACATGATTTAAAGGCTTATATGATATGGGCCTTGGCATGAGAAAACCTGTTTTCGGGGTTTACAAACAACGAAAGCGCAGACTGATCAGTACCTTTGTTATTCGCTTTTTAGAAAGTATGATATCTAAACTTGCTTCGAGCAAAATTTCACTATTCTAGCTAGTCTCTGTAGCTGGGGAGACTGCTTTGAGTCTCGCTTTGTCGGAAACCCCGAAGACAGGTTTTGTCCCGACGAGGCCCACATTACAGTAAATGCTCTAAAATTTCAAACAATTTTTCTCTTTCTCTTCTGAGTGTTTTCATATAAAATGTTGGTTATCTGAGTGCTGTAACTCACAAAATGATGTCAGCAAAGCAAATAGGGAGGACCCTGATCAGAATGCTTCTTCAGAAGCAGTCTGATCTGGGTCTACCCTGTTTGTCTAGGCTTTTAGTGGAGGGCAACTACTGGTCAAATGGTATATAATAGCAGCAAAGACCCAGAGATAAGCTTGACATATTCAATAGTAATCTAATTGATAAAATATTAAGGATCAAATCAGCATTGCCTAATCATACAGGTTGACCTGATCTTTCATTTCATATGTATTTACTGATTATCTTGTTCAAACAGTGTAAATCCAGATCAGACTGCTTCTTTTCTTGGAAGTAAGTAGCAGTCTGATCAGGATTTAAAATGTAAAGCTTATTTCCTTGATATATATAGGTGGCACTATATTGGTTAAGAATGTGAATTTTTAAGTCGGGCATATTTGGGCACCAAGATTAAAAAAATTGTTCATGGCCTCAATGAAAAGACATTTACATTATAGTTGCATTTTGCTAAATTTCTGCCTTGCATATTCTTTCAAACTTAATGTTTCTGTGTTTAATTGCTTCATTCACAAGCAAGTCAAATGATATTGATTTCAAATAAAAAATGTCAGTTTGATATTTTTGCCATGGATATTTTTTGTTATTTCATACTTTGAAGTGAATTAAATTAAATTTCATTTGTGGTTGTGCCATTCATGAAATTTATTTGATGAAAGTTATATTCATGACAGAAAATTTAATATACTCCATAATATTTTGACAGACTTAAGTAAATATTAATTGTTTTGTCATATTCTTTTGTCTATGTTGTATTTTAATCTTTATGTCCATTCTACAAACTGTTGCTTGATTAATACTCAGGTTACATTTTTGGTCAATTACATGTTATTTGATTGCAATATTTCAGTTAAGACATGTAAGTTATTGCACTTTTGGTTTGATCATTTGAAAGGTGATTATTGATTTCACAGGAATCTATGATTCGTTATAATGAAACATACGAACCAAGTGATTGATCGAGATAAGTTGAGCTAGCACATGAGTTTTTTTAAGTTGTTGCATTGGCAACCAGCAAATGCTCAGATCAGCCTGCATAAATTCCAATCTTTCATGTTTATCCATGCAGTCTCACATGAGCATTCATTACTTACACACACATTGTTTGGAAGCAGTGAAAAGTTCAGATCAAAAGTAGACATCTTGCCTCAACTGTTTATAGGTATAACTTTACGACAATGCAATAAGTATTATTATATGGGCCCCGTCGCGAGAAAAACTGTCTTCGGGGGTTTGCAAACAACAAAGGTGCAGACCAGCCTGCGCATCTGTGCAGTTTTATCAGCGCCTTTGTTATTCCCTTATTGCAAAGTATCATATCTAGGCTCGCTACAAGCAAAATTTCAAATTTCTACCTAGTCTGTAGCTGAGGAGACTGGTTTTTAGCTTGCTTTGTCGGAAACCCCGAAGACAGGTTTTCTCGCGGTGAGGCCCATAGAATCTATAAATAAACCTCTTCTGATTGGCACAGAGGCTTATCAACTGCCACTGATATAACTACATGTCACATGGTTTTCGGGAAGTTGCATTACAAAACGCACAACATAAAGTAATATGGCAAACACTTTCAGGAAGTGACATCAGACCTTGAAGTCATTTTGAAGATTGAGCTGTAAACTCAATGGCTTCAATGGTTTAAAATGGCAAAAAATGAATAAGATATCTTTATCATTTAATAAATAATTGTTGGCTTATATGTTTTGGTAGACATGAAGTGTTATTGAACAGTAAGCTAAATAGTATTTTTTGCGTCGGTCCATATGAAGTTTACTGTTCAATAACACTCCATGTCCACCTCAACATGAGTCAATAATTGTATAATATTGTATCTCTTGAGCTGGCCTATGTACTACTAGTAAAGTTGTTTTAACACAAGCCCTATCATAGTATTATGTGTCCTTATTATATGAGCAGGACATAAGGAACTCTGTAACTTTATGCCTTAAAAAACTAGCAAAGGTGCTACAAAAGTTCACAGGCTAGAATTGCTGAATTAAATTGTTAATCTTTAGAGCAAACAGTTCAAACCCTTATGAGATGTCATATTTAATGGCATCTGATAGTGGTCTACACTGCTTGTCGGTTTTATCCATTTCCGGCTTTTTCTGTCAATAAAAGGTACTAGTTTAGATCTCTGAGGTAATTTATATATTGAAAAATTTGATTTATGATAATGTCTTAATTTTTATTTTTATGACAGATGGTAAAATGCTATATTTTGTATTCTAACAGCTTTTGACATGTATTGGTCCTAACATCGTAAAGAACATACTATCACACCACAGAAACATGTGATGCTCATTTGGCTTTAAGTCAGGAAACTGCTCTTAAATGCATGCTGTTTCCATGTACATCTTAAACATGAGTGAGGTTTTCTTATATCAGTACATGATGCAGTCATGGTTTGCATGTATTGAATTTTCATTGGTGGAGGAGTTTTCATTTTTCTGGTATAATTATTAATGAATGTGTTGTGTGTTTCAATAAGCTTGTGTGCAGAGAGCTGGGCAGGAGAGAGTTAGTGCACTATCTATCAGCATTGATAGATTTTCAAATGACCCTTATACCAAATTAGTGAACAAGTCTTGTTCACTAATTTGGTAGAAGGGCCATTTGAAAATCTATCAATGCTGATAAAGCAATACCCAAGGTAGTGCAAAATTCCTTCAATATTCCATTGAAATTCCATTGGAAAATATGAATATGACTAGGAAATACCACAATCACACACTGCAGACTTATTCCACTGCAACACTTCAAGGTATAAATAGAATTTAAAAAGAATTGCATACTTTCCTTGCCACTGAAGTCCAGTATAAGACCAGTACACCTTTTTCCTTTTTCAAAGTTTTGTGATTTTTTTTTAATTTAGCAGATAGCTGTCATTTCCAATGATAACAATACAAATAACACTTTTTATGTTCCATCAATAATTCATTAAGTGTCATAAGGTATTCTTTAAAATTTGATAAAATAATTGCACTGGAAACGCAACTCTGTAGATTATATGCAGATTTTCAAGCAATATAATTACGGTGTCAGTAAATTTTAAGAAAATGATCACCAACAAGATAACTCCGTACTCACAGGTTTAGATAAACAAACATTTTGAATGTAAATTGTAACTATTTTCTTACCCATCAGTTTTAACATATGTTTTGAGTACCCACAACATATGTTTTGGTTGTGAAACAAGAAAATTATGTTTTTAGTACGCACTCTTAACTTAAGGGCTGGTACTGTAATTATAGTTTTCTCTAATATATATGTTGTTGTAATGCAGTTATCCCATCATCCATATGTGTTCTTATGAGACACTAATCTTCAGCACACCTAGAGTGCAAATGGCTGTTAGTATGTGACATGGCAAGATACAGAAACTATATTCAGTTGAAATATTTGTAGTTATGGGTTTCCATGACATCAGATTCCCCAAAAATCTGTCTTGAACCCGCTTTGAAAATATCTGTTCATTTCTTAGGAATTCAAAATAAACAGCTGATACAAATTTACTAGTTATTTATAAATATTGGATTCTGGTACAATGTACAATTAATTTGATAAGCAGATCTCATAATTTAAGCTTATTCAATTCACTTTAGAAAAAGTTTTGATCAATACAAATGTATATGAAACATACATATGTAAAATATGGATCATTTATAAAAAGCTTAGCAGAGCTATTTAATGATTTTTTTTTCAAATTTAGAAAGATTTTTAACCTATATTATCATATTTGATAGAACTGATTTAGACAGAGTTAATGACTTTGTTTTTTTACAAATTCAGAAAGATTTCACCCTATATTATCATATGTAATAGCACTGATTTAGGCAGAGTTAATGACTTTTTTTTACAAATTCAGAAAGATATTATCCTATATTATCATATCTGATAGCACTTATTTATTAGGCAGAGTTAATGACTTTTTTTACAAATTCAGAAGATATTATCCTATATTATCATATCTGATAGCACTTATTTATTAGGCAGAGCTAATGACTTACTTATTTATTAGGCAGAGTTAATGACTTTTTTTTATAAATTCAGAAAGGTATTATCCTATATTATAATATGTGATAGCACTGATTTATGTAGAGTTAATGACTTATTTTTTTACAAATTCAGAAAGTTTTCACCCTATATTATCATAATATTGATAGCACTGATTTAGGCAGAGTTATTGACTTTTTTAAAAACAAATTCAGAAAGATTTCACCCTATATTATTGTATGTGAAAGCACTGATTTGGTGTGTGAATACAAAACAAATATGTTTTCAAATAGATGTTTCCCTCAATAACAAATTTTAAGAGCCTCTGTGACTTTCACATCCCTGTACTGAGGATTCTGAAGTGTAAATATCTATTAAAGCATCTTTTTCTGATTCACAAATTATATTTAAGGCAGTGCATGAAAGAACCAACAATATGATGTATGCACATTGGAGTTAAGCAAAATATTAAAGCGTAAAATTGCAAATATTTTCTTATCCATCAGTTTAAACATGTGTTTTGATGAGACAGTTCTTTTGAGTACCTACAAAATATGTTTTGGTTGAGAAATAAGAAAAATAATTTTCAGTTACACACTCTTATCTGGGGGCCTGATGCACATATTTTGTGAGTGAGGACTCATATCAGCCTGCACAACTGACTGAGTTGCAGCTGAGCATTCATTGGGTAGCCTGTGAAGTAAGGGTGCAAAGATCAGGAATCAATACAATCAAGTACCATACCTGACCCAGGATACCAATGGGAAAGTGACAAACTCACAGTTAGACACCACAAACGAGAGCCAAGAGGTCAGCCCTTTCCCAGCAGGTGACCACAAGGCACAAATAAACAGATACGCACAAAGGCATAACAAACTTAAGACAGAAAAAACATAAATGATCCACAAAAGAAGTACCGCCTTGGAATGGTCAGTAAAAATATTTTACTGGAGGGCTTAAATCGGTTTCACCGTGCCAACCTCACCCTTAATTCAGATGTGGATCAAGACATAGATATTTGGTTTGCATGAAAGACCCCTTCAATCAATACATCATCTCGTAGAACATATAAATCAAGATATAAAAAGGAGATAAAGCAAAGACAAGGGCTCAACAGTAAATAAAACTGAATACCGGAGCAAAAGGACTCATAGTCTCTTTCAGACAGCAAAGACTCAGCCAACCTGGGCATTTATTTGGGCATTTATTTGCCCAGGCTGAGCTGAGTCTTGGATGAGAGAGGAAGCCATTTTCATTCAAAGTGTTTGTTTTATCGTTCACTGGTGCAATTACATGTACATTTGTATATAATCTTTGGTTGTCTCTTTTTTCAGTTAGAAACAATGAGAAAGCAGTCTGACATGAACAGTATATCTGATGTCAACACAACACACCTTCGAGGCCAAGTAGAAACAAGGTAAATATACTTGAATGTGTAACAGTTGGAAAAAAAATAAAATGCGAGGCATGCTGAGCATTTTATCTCTTTTTCACAACAAGTTTAAAAAGTTCAATATATGCAAGAGCACGAATGTTAGATTCTATTTATCAGATGACATTACGATTACTTTGAAATCTCATTTCCGCTGAAAAACTTTATAATTTCATCATTATCTACGCAACATTGTTATGGACGTCATAACGTATCCTGAAAAGCTGTAAACCACTAGTGGTTTATTGATTTTATTGCATGGCATTATTTCACTCCCAGACGCGACATCATATGATAAATCAAATTAAATATTATGGAAATGGGATTTAATTAAGATTGAAGAAATTGCAGGAGAACTGATTGCCGTGAGTGGAAGTTCACAACAGTTGACCCCCAAGAAAGGAACACCTGGTGATCAGGTGTGAGATCTGCTTTACCTGCATGCAGTTAGACAGCTACTTGGAAGGTGGCCCACTGATTTCGATCATGCCCCTGCACCTGCATATTAATAAAAAAATCTGATTATGATGATGATATTTGACTGAATGCTATTGGCAAAACAATGAGTGGAGTACAGTAAAACCTGTCTAAAATGGCCTCTCAAAAATAGACAAACCAAAGATCTTAATGACAAATGGTAGCTTCATGCAGGTCGAAAGTATTGCAGAATGCTCTCTTGGAGCATTCTGCAATACTTTTGACCTGCATTAAGCGATAATCGGTCTTGAAAACCATTTTTTTTTTCTTTTTTGAGTGGCTGCTTAAGACAGGTTTAACTGTATAAGCAAATTTGTTTATATTGCTTATTTGCACTAATATGTATATTTATCATCTATTATACAGGCTTTCAGAGTTAAGAGATGTGTTGATGGATGTTAGAGGCAAACAAGAGACAGAGCAGAATGAACGCAGAAGTCTCGAGAAAGCTATGCAGACAAAGTAAGTGGATGGATTATAAGAATCTGTCTTGAATGTGAGGGTGGGATAGGAAATTCCGTCCTGAGGATCACTGTTTGGCATCACGAGGCTTGCCGAGTGATGACAAATGATGATCTCGAGGGATAGATATTTCTATCCCATCCTCACACAAATAATACACTCTTTTTCTTGCTCACCATAAAATATCTAATTTTTATATTTAAAATATGCTCCCAGAAGTTTCTGCATACGCTGAGATGCAACAAAACATGATGATGTCACTTTATCTTAACAATGATGTCACTTGTCTTGGGATGTGCATCTGTATGTTTTTTATCCTTCCTTTGGGTTGGTACAGGGTATGTATGTGAGATATAGCTCTCTCAAATGGGTAAAAACAGCAGAAACTCTGATCTGGTTTGAAGGACATATTCTTCCTTGTCCTTTCTACAGAAAGATCTTGCAAATACAATGTATGTTCATAGGCACAGCAAGCTTTGTTTGCAGCTTTGGTTCTGTCAAGTGCATTGATGCATTATTTTCAAGATTTGAACAATTTATCAAAACATTAATCTCATATTGGGCAGTTTTTAGAATGTAGATTTGTTTTAATCACATAGGGCCAGTTAAGCAAATATTTTCAGCGTAAAATTGTGAATATTTTCTTATCCATTAGTTTAAACATGTGTTTTGGGTGCTCACAACATATGCTTTGTTTGAGAAATAAGAAAATAATTTTCAATTACACACTCATTTCTGGGGGCCTGAATCATTTAAAAAATTTCAATGAAAACGTCTAGAAAATGCTTTAACCATTGATCAAAAGCTACTGGCGATATAAAGAGTTTGAGAACTGTCAACAGAATACCAGTTACAGTCACCCAAAAAATCTCTAATCATTAGAATTTTAGCATGCTGTTCAGTATTATATTTGCCCCATTGCGAGAAATCCTGATTTTGTATATGCAAACGATAAAGGCACAGACCTGCCTGTGCATCCAAGCTGTCTGATCAGTGCCTTTATTAATTACTCTCTTGAAATTTTAATATATGGTCCTTGAAAGAAAATCTGTTGTCGAGGTGCCAGACAAAGCGAGACACAAACCAGTCTCCTCAGCTACAGAGACTAGCTAGAAAATTTAAATTTCAGCTGCAGCAAGTTTACACATGATACTTTCTAAAAAGTGAATAACAAAGGCGCTGACCAGACTGACGGATAGGCAAGCTGGTCTGCACCTTTGTTGTTCACAAACCCTGGAAGGAGGGTTTCTCAAGTCGAGGCCGATATCATCTTGGTACATAAGGATTTCAGCATTTTTGCTATAGTCTCTGTAGCTGAGCAGAGTGATTGGAGCCTTACCTAGCAAATTTTGCTTAAAAATTGCATTATCACAGATGATCTTTCATTTTCATCTAGGATAAATGAACTATACACAAGCCTGAGTGAACAGACACGTAAGAGAGAGGAAGGTTTACACACGGTTGATATGGTACTCAGAGAGAAAGATCATGCTATCCAGGCTGATAGATTACAAATGACAGCTAAGGTGACAGACACTGCAGAAGACATAAATAAAAGGCTTCTTGCAAAGGAGATGAAAATAAGGGAAGAGATTCAGGCGAAGTTTCTACAGCTGGAAAAGGTACTACAGTGCAGTCCCTTTATAACACACCTCGTTATAACACAGATTTGAATATAACACAGTCATGGTGTGGCTCCCAATTTTTTTTTACCATGGAATTTTACAAAGGAATTATAGGAAATTGACCATTTCATGGTCATTTTCCTATAATTCCTTTGTAAAATTATCCCTTTATATTTACATTTTCGAAGGAAGCCTTTAATGAATCTTTAGATTTTTGCAACTGTTCATAGCCTCATGAACAACATAAATTTGATTGACAGCTGCCCAATTCACTTGCCCATGCAATACGCTTCAAACTTCGAATTCGCCAGAAGTGTTGTGATTGACAGTGAGCCACACCTGTGTCACACATGCAAAGCAAGCCTCTTATTTGCTCCAGTGGCTGTCCGTGTTCACACTGGCTGTTCCGCTTTTCCATTTTACCCTCCAACAAAACCTTTTTTACAATTAAATATTAAATACAAAATTGTTTTGTGATATTTATGATAAAATGTCAATATAAGCAATACATTCTATTTTCGTAAATGTTCATGGAATCAAGAGTACTTTGGGTCTCTTGCAAAGTTAAAGTGAAGGCCTCTGGGCTTCATTTACTTTCAAAGAGACCTGAAGTATTCATGATTCCATGAACATTCCTAAAATTGAATTAATTTCTTAAATAACATTTCTTAAATAATATGGTTCGCTTATAACATGGCTCATTCCAAAGGAACTGAAACACATAGTGTTATAAAGAGAATGCACTGTACTTGGAACAGTTATTTCTTATTGGAATATGATGATAGCCATTTGTTAATTGGACATACTTGGATGAGTCTCAGATTAAACATGTCATCTTGTCTACTTTAAAATTGTCACTGTTTTATCTGAAGTATCCATCTTTTAATGAGGGATGGCATATACATGAATATATATTGCATTCTTTTACTCGAAATACCATGTGCTGTTTCATATATTAAAATTTACATTATTGTCATAAATCAAGGGATTTTGTCTGAGGAAATTCCTTGATTAATGACATTTTTTATCAATTAACTACTTAATATATAACTCTTTTACAGGCAAATGAGTTTGACCATAGGTTAATACAGTTGACCTGAGACCAATATTGTTGACCTCAAGTCAATATTGATTGACCTTTAATCAATACAGTGAAGGTAATTACTAATGAACCATATTTTATGCTTCAGTTGGTGCAGAGAGAACAACACTCGAGACAGGAATTTGAGAAAGGAGCTAGGGAAGATGCAGATAGAAAATGGCAGACATTGAAGAAAGTTCTAGAAGATGAAATCAACATTCTCAAAGAAAAATTAGAAGTAGGTCTTGTAGAATTGCAATGGTTAATATATCAGGGTTCGCAGTCAGGCTTGAAAAGTACTTGAATATAGAGGACTTCCCTTAAAAAGTCTTTGAAAATTAAATCTGCCTTGAAAGGTATTGGAACATCTCACTAAGGCCTGGAAAAATCCTTGAATACTTACTATTTTCGATAGGACTTAACACTGTTAATGGAGACCTAAATCTAAATCAGTATTAAATGTTGTGCCTTTACTTGGTGCAGCATATGCTGCACCAAATAAAGGCACAACAATTTTATACTAATTTTCTAATACTTTTTTGTTACCAACTCTGAAATAGAACTTAAAACAAAGATTAGTATTTTTCATAAATTTGTAGTCCTGGAAGATTCCTTTGAGTTTTATCCAAACTTGCATGTATAAACCCTGTATATGTAACATTGATTTTGCTTTTCATTAGCTGTCTGAGGAAAAGATTTAGTGCTGAAGTTATATTCCAAAGGTGATATCAAAATCATTGATTTTGGTGGTTATCATTGATTTTGGTGGTTAAGGCATATTGACTTGGGCGTTGAGCAATAACTCAAAACAGAATCAAATCATTAACTATGAACAGCCCTGCTACTTGAATTTTCAAAACCAGCTAGAAAAATGTATGCCAAATTTTAGATTGAACTTTCATGGGTTTAGTATCTTAGATTTATTGGAATGACTATGATCATAGTCATGCAGGTTAGTGAGTTATAAAATTTATGCTCTATATTTTTATTATGAAGTGACCCGTTTTGATCTTAAAAGTAAGTGAGTACATAAAAATGTTTCTGTTAAAAGTATTTAAGAAAATTATAAATTATACATATCCAGGCCTCTAGATAAGAGAGTATTTAAAAATAAATTTTCATATTTCTCAACCAATACATATGTTGTAGGTACTCAAAACACAGTTGTTTTGAGCACCCAAAACAAATGAAAGAATGTTGGTTAAAAAAAATATTAACAATTTTACGCTCAAATTTTTGTTTATGTTGACCTATGATAATTATTGCAAAAAAGTCTTTCTTACAGTGACAACAATCACACTGCTTCAGGGATAAGTTATTTTCTACTTTCAGGTAGATCGTGGTAGATCAAGAGAGACTATTGGCAAGTTAGATCAGTCAATTAGTATAGTGGAAAAACAGCTTTCAGAAAATCGAAAACAAGTGGACAAAGTCATGGCTGCAGAAATTAAATCAAGGTTTGGCTCAATCAAATATTTTGTCATCTTGAAATGAACCAACATATGAGAATTTGGAATTCATAGCATAGATAAGCAACCAAGGCTCAGACAATCCTGCATAAATGCACAGTCCAGGAACTTAGTTAAGAGTGTGTAACGAAAATTTAATTTTCGTATTTCTCAACCAAAACATATGTTGTGGGTACTCAAAAGAACCGTCTCAATGAGACATAATGAAAATTATGTTGAACAATTTTGTTTATCTAAACCTGTGACAGTCTTGCCAGAGCCTTTGTTGCTTACCACCATAAAATAGGGAAGTAAATGAAGGATTGGACGAAAAATGATGTCTCTTGCCTCCTTTGATGGTTGCCCATGCATGTTTAACCCTTTTCATTCTGGATAAAAGTAAACAGTTACTTTGGCAAACAGTGAAGACCCCCATTCAATGCCACATTAGTGGGCATCAGGCCTCTAGATAAAAGTGTGTAACTGAAAATCATTTTTCTTATTTTTCAACCAAAACATATGTTGTGGGTACTCAAAAGAGCTGTCTCATTGAGACAGTTCTTTTGAGAACCCAAAACATATGTTAAGATTGCTGGGTAAGAATTTAATTACTTTTTTATGCTCAAAAATTTTGCTTAACTGGTCCTATGGGGCATTTCATCAGGGTCTGTATTACTTGCTGAGATAAAATCAATCTTCAGAGACAAAAATACATAATTTTAAAGAAAACTTGACTGACAACCCCTTCAAATACAAAACGGACAATTCCATACTTATTGTATCAGTATGTATGGGATAATCCATTAGAATGAAAAGGGTTAAAGAATGACTTTATGTGTATGGCATAAATACCATTTAGAGCAAAAATGTATGAAAAAAATTTGGGGAGGTATTATATCATCGTATATATGGTCGAAAATTAAGTTTTACGTGAGCGGAACCATATAACATTATTTTCAAACGTATATCCGACAATATACCTCCTCAAATGAAAATTTTGAATAAGTTTATCCCCATTCTAATGCATTTCAGCAGTTTTGCCTCAAATTGGAGCGTTGCAAGTGGCATAAAGTAGCACGTCATTCAACAATATGTGACGTAATTAATGATGTCAAACTTTTTCCGACAGTATTTCGCAGTATATACTGTCGCAAATATTTTACGTTATCCAATCAGACTTCTTGTTACAAAATCAAGTGCATTAGAATTTCTCATGAACTGGCACAAATGAATATAGTTTGTGATTGTCTTGGTTCATTTAGAGTTGTTCAGAAAATAAACTGATCAGGCCATCGCATGCTAGCATAGTTTGTATAATCTGATTCAGTTGTGATTTTTTTTGCAGAAGAATCTTATCCATCAGCTGAAAAAGTATGACATTACAATCAATATAATAAGATTTGAGCAGGGACATGAGATTTCCAACAATGTGGTATGTGCGACCAGCAAAGCCTTCGATCAGCCTGTGCATACGCGCAGTCTGATCAGAGCCTTTGCTAGTCCCTTGAATACTCTATGAGTGTTAAGCTACTGACTGAACAGAATTTGGAGTTTCTGAGTTTAAAAGGAGGCTGCACAGGCTCGTCTGAGTCTACACTTTTCAAAAAGCCACATTGTTGGAAATCACATGTCACGGCTTATTATTTATGTTTCAGGAAACTACATGAGATGGGTACAAGCGAGAAGATTGGCAGCGTTAACGAGAAATTGCAGATAGCTACATCTACTCTACAGCAAGCTATTGGAGGAATATCACAGTCTTTGTCCTCAAATAATGACAAGGTATGTATACACAGGCATCCAGTATAAATATATTTCATATTTGTCAACTATCTAGCGCCTTAGAGATCTTACCAGGCTACTGGGACAGTTAAAGTTCGACGCAGGTCTGATCAACCAAGAATGGCGACAGGCATTAAGACGGCAACTTACGTTGATTGTGTATTGACAATATTTACGTCGACAATATCCGTCCCGGCTGGCTACTGTCAGTGCCAGACTTATAGTAGGGCTCAAAGGGTAACTTTTTTCTGATTTTAAATAAAAATATTTTGTACAATAACTTAAAATCGTGTCCAATTTCTAGACAAATTGCAACTTCAGAATCTGAGGGTATTGCTTTTTGATAGACTGTTGCTCTAGCATCATTTATTATTTTGTCATAGAATTTAAAACTTGTTTTGATGACATATTGATGCTCATTTTTGCCAAATCTCACTAAAATTGATACATTAAAAATTAATCAATATAACGGATTTTGATTTTTGCGTTTTTAAAGTCCTTCCGTTTACGCTAAAAATTCCTTATCTGGTCATGTATATCATAAAAAGTAACTCCTTAACCTTTCACCAAAATATTTTAACTATGCATGCCTGTCCTTTTTCAGAGGTCTAGATAAGCTTTCAGGTCAATTGGGTATTTATGCGATCTGATTATCCTCAATTATGCATTTGCAAACACAGTTGCATATTAAATTATTTTTACCCCACATTTTTTGTGTGATAATGCATATTGTTATATGACTGGAGAGAATCCTGTCTCCTGATTGGCCCAATTTGTTTTCATAAATCTCTATGTCTACCTGAAAACTGGTCTGAACTGGCTCAGAAGGTGATATAGGATGAAATCCAGCTCAAACTAGTTTCCAGAAGTTAATATTTTTGACACTTCTGCAATATCACCCTCTAGAGAGCTAAAAATAGCATGATGAGTATAAAACTAGCATGTGCTGCATGAAATTGACATGATTTGCTGTTTCACATCCCAACAGGTAAACTAAAGACTTTCATGAATTTTAACAACTGTTTTGTTATGTTTTGTTTGTTCATTTATCTTTGTTTGAATAAAAAAAATGTAAAAAAAAAGTTTTTTGATTAAATTTTACATTCCACATTCAGAGAATTAATCTACATTTCAAGTTGCAAAATACTACATCAAAATATTCTAATACAGTTGATAAAACATTTTAGAAAGTCCTTAGGTTGAAGGTTGACTGCAACAACAAAAGTTAAGTTAAAATAGAAAATTGTCATTCTAAGTTGAAAAGTCATATAACAAAACAGTTATTGACTTCAATCTCGGTAGACATAAGGAATTATCTACCCTTAAAAGTGATATTCACCTCGGCCTAGCGGCCTCAGTGAATTATCACTTTTTCGGGTAGATAAATCCTTATGTCTACCTCATTGAAGTCAATAATTGTATAATGTCTGCAGTGTTTACATATTGAATGAGGATATTGAGAATCTGCGTGCATAATTATTCACTCTCATCATCTGCCTTCACAGAGTATCAAACTAGCAGATTTTGTTGTGTCTCTGGATTAAATTTGGTCACCTTGTTGACATTTGTCGCTGGAATATGCTTTCATCCATATCCTGCGCAATTATTAGACTGGTTGACAATATTTTCTTCATAAAACGGCAAAAGCTAGTAAAAAAAATTAATACACAACTGTCATTTGTGTTTTACCCAAATAGAAAGGAAATGAACCGAGTGGTATGCAGACACATCGTATATAATTGCATACTGATCAGCAGAATTGTCTTTCATTACACATGAATTTAATTATACCCGCTTTTTCGTTAGAAAAATAGGGTATATTTCGTACCAAAGTCGGTCCATCGTCCGTCTGTGCATCCGTCCGTCTGTCTGTGCTACTGATATGGATTTGGGGGCCTTTTTAGTCGTCTAGAGATAGACAAGGGGCCATTTCATAACAAGGGGCCATGGCCCTCTGTAAGTTGCATAAAATGATTCAGGGGACCTCAAGGGAGGTAATAAAATAAACTTTTAAAAAGGGGACATTTTATGTCTATGGTGATGGACGTCCAAACTGGAAATGGCCCACAGTAATTTGTCAGTCTGATATTAACGGGCCAATTCGGAGCTAAACTGGCCCGTTATTTTGGACACTTGGCCCCTTATTAATGGCCCTTTATAGACTGGCCTGATATTCAATATTGGGCGTCCGTCCGTCCGTCACGTTTCTTGTAATTGTATCTTCTCCTAAACCGTTGGACATAGCAACTTCAAACTTTGTAGGTACATAGATCACATGATGTAGAGGGTACTGGGTCAAGGTCAAATAATGTATTTACTTGTAAATGCATCTCCTCATAAATGTTTCGAAGCAGCAACTTCAAATTTTGCCTGTGCATAGGTCACATGATGTCAAGGGTACTGGGCGACGTTTTGTGTGACCTTGACCCCAAGGTCAAGGTCAAAGGTCAAACATTGTATTTTATTGAAAACACATCTCCTCATAATGTTTTGGAAGTAGCAACTTCAAATTTTGCCTGTGCATAGGTCACATGATGTTGAGGGTACTAGGCAACACCTCATTTGACCTTGACCTTGGGGTCAAGGTCAAATACCCCAAGGTCAAATAAAGTATTTTCTTGTAAATGAATCTTCTCCTGAACCAATGGACATAGCAACTTCAAAGTTTACAGGTGCATAGGTCACATGATGTGAATGGTACTGGGCAACATTTTGTGTGACCTTGACTCCAAGGTCAAGGTCATATAATTTACGTTCTTGTAAATCCATCTTCTCCTAAACTGTTGGACGTAGCAACTTCAAATTTGGCAGGTGCATAGGTCATATGATTTGGAGGGCACTGGACAACATTTTGTGTGACCTAAACAACTAGGTCAAGGTCATATAATGTATTTTCTTGTAAATGCATCTCCTTAACCATTGGACATATCAACTTCAAACTTCACAGGTGCATAGGTCACATTATGTAGAAGATACTGAGCTACATTTTGTGTGACCTTTACCCCAAGGTAAAGGTTATAGGTAAAAAAGCGGGTATTTGCGATGGTGTACCATCGACTGCTGCTCCAGTTTTAATTGCTTTTTGAACAATTTAATTGTGTATTCTAATGCACTTGATTTTGTAATGCGACATCTGATTGGATAACGTCAAAAATTTGCGACTGTCGGAAATTGTTTGACGTCATTAATTACGTCACATATCATTGGCTGACGTGCGGCTTTATGCAGCTTGCAATGCTTCAATTTGAGTGGAAAAAGCAGAAGTGCATTAGAATGGGGATAACCATATTCAAAATTTTCGTTTAGGGAGGTATATCGTCGGATATACGTTCGGAAATCACGTTTTACATCTCCGCTTGCGGGTTGCCGTAAAACTATATTTCCGACCAAATATCCGACGATATACCTCCCCAAATGAAAATTTTGAATACCGTTATCCCCTAATTTAAACAAATATGCACCTTGTCTGTACTTCTGATTTATTGCTTTGGTCTTTATCACATAGGTGACATTGCATATCTACAAAGTCTCAACAGAGCCTTTACAGTTGAATCACTTGAAGTTGAGAAGTGAATGATTATTCAGGCAAAAAAACAAGATATATGGTTCAATTGGATAGCTTTGCTATTTTGACTTTATTATCTACATCCAACACAGGTGCAGATACAATAAAAATGATAAAAAAATGAGATTATTTTCTTATCCATCAGTTTGAAAATATGTTTTGGTACTCAAAAGAACCATCTGATTTAAACAGTTCTTTAAAGTACCCACAACTATGTTTTGGTAGAAAAATAAGAAAACAAATGTTTAATTGCATTCTCTTATTATCTGGATGCTTAAATTCATAGGGCCAGTTAAGCCAAAAGATTTAGCGTAAAATAATGATTATTTTCTTACCCATCAGTTTAAACATATGTTTTGGGTGCTCAAAAGAACCGTCTCACCAAGACGGTTCTTTGAATCACAACATATGTTTTGGTTGAGAAATAAGAAAAATAATTTTCTGGTACGCACTCTTACCTGGAGGTGTGGAATTATTACTCTTATTTAAAATCTCTTCATAGATGAGGCGTGAACTAAAGACACTTATGACAGAACAGCAGCAAGCTGGTACCCGGGCTCTCTCTGACATGGATGCCAGAATGAATGCAGTGAAGCAAAGAATGGCAACATTAGAAGATGCACTCGATGCTAAAGTAGCTTCAGTAAGTGATTTGGTTTACCTTCCCCCCTCCCACATTATTTCCTCCCTCACCCTCTCCCTGAGACATATGGGCCTCATCATGAGAAAACAAGTCTTCGGAGTTTCCAACAAAGTGAGATTCAAACCAGTCTGCTAACCTACAGAGACTAGCTAAAAAGTCGAAATTTCGCTTGTTGCAAGTTTGGATATGATTCTTTCCATAAAGCGAAAACAAAGGTGCTGATCAGACTGCGCAGATGGGCAGGCTGGTCTGCTCCTTTGTTGTTCGCAAACCTCAGAAGACAGATTTTCTCGCGTTGAGACATATGAGATTTTCCAACAATGTGACATTTTGACAACTGTACACTCAGACGAGCCTGTGCAGCCTCCTTTTAAGCTTAGAAACTCCAAATGATGTTCAGTCAGTAGCTTAACAGTTATAGAATATTCAAGCGGCTAGCAAAGGCTCTGATCAGACTGCGCATATGCCCAGGCTGATCTGAGGCTTTGCTGGTCACACATACCACATTGTTGGAAATCTCCTGTCGCGGCTAAATTAATTATTATATGCAAGAGCTCTCCAACTTGCAATGGAACACTTCAAAAGATTTCAAGTTTTTTTCTGTCTGTGTACAGAAACCCTGTAATTTGGAGCAGGTACATTTTGCCCATTTTAACATGTATGCAACAAACAATTTTTTTAAACTGAAAATTACACCTATTTCTGATGTAAGAAAGGAAATTGTGACCAATTTTTACAATAATCGGACATTCGAGATTTGTTTTGAAAATTTTGTCTTTGTAACCATGATATCATGCCTGAAAATTGTATCAAATAAAAATATATTATTTGTCTGAACTCATCCCAAAAAGGGTTTATTTAACTTGATTGGGCAACTGGAAATATACATTGAAAGAGCTATACACTCAAAGCACTGGCTTAAAGAACAGATCATGCACATTTGAGTCCACACAATTCATGCAAAAAAGATCATAGCCATTTGCTTTCACGGCTGCTTATTTCACCCATCAGCCAATTTGACTTAAAGACCAATCCGACTTAAAGACTTATCTATTGATGAGATGGTAGGGACCTGATGCTTTGGCTGTTTGTCGGGCCCACCGGGGTTTACCTGTTGGGTTTCTTTTGCTCCGGTATTCAGCTTTATTTACTGTTGAGTCCTTATCTGTGCTTTATCTCCTTGTTTTATCTTGATTTATATGTTTTAGGAGATGCTACATTGATAAGTTAGGGGTCTTTCATGCAAACCAAATATCTATGTGTCTTGATCCTCATCTGAAATAAGGGTGAGGTTGGCACGCCGTTAAAACAGTTAAAGCCCTCCAGTAAAATATTTTACTGACCGTTCCAAGGCGGTACTTCTTTTGTGGATCTTTTATGTTTTTGTTCTGTCTTGTGTTTGCTATGTCTTTGTGCGCGTCTGTTTAATTGTGCTTTGTGGTCACCTGCTGGGAAAGGGCTGACCTCTTGGCTCTCGTTTGTTGTGTCTAACTGTGAGTTTGTCACTTTCCCATTGTATCCTGGGTCGGATGTGGTACTTGGTTGTATCGATTCCTGATCTTTGCACCCTTACTTACCTTGTAAATATGGTTAACCTTCTATAAGATCTGGGTTTCCTAGGCCCTTAAAAAAATTGCTATGCAGCTCCCAACTATTAGCAAATTATGGACAAAGTCAGCCGTTTGAAGGTTTGACCGCCCCACACTCTTGTTACAACGGCTTTAATGAAAGTAAAATAATTTTGAGGTAAATTATTTATACTAGATAAGCTGACTTTTGTCTGGAGCAGTTATGATTAGTCTGTATTGTCGGAGACTTGTAGTAATCTACATCAGGAAATCGTAACAAGTCCATTAAGTAGTTCAAAGATGGAGGTACATTAAGTTTGCAGGTGCCCATCTTAAATGAAGCCTGATCAATTGTCCAAATACACTGCTCATAATATTTAAAGGAACACCTGATGATTTTCCATAGGTGATAATGTAAACCCCTGTCCAAAAGACAAGTAATGTATTTCACTAGACTATAAGGCAGAAACCCAGTTTCTTTTGCCATTTGTGATACGATAGTTGAAGTTTTGGATCAGAAAAAGTTTTTGATAAACCAATTGCTGCTTAAGTTCATGGCTCAAAATATTGTAATTTTTAATTTTCTTGAAAATGACGCTTTTTCTGGAATTCTGTAGAATCTTCCGAATTTGTTAATAGCCTAACCTAATGATTTCTGCACAATTGAAAGGCTATTGACTACAGAAATGATGCTGTTGTGGTGCTTGATTGAAACATCCTCTTAAAATTTGGTTTTGAAATAAGGAGTATTTTTAAAAAATTCCATTTTTACATAAAGCGTTTGATGGAGATTTCTGGAAAGGGATTACTTCATTTTTATTAACAAGCATCATCCTTGATGGGTAACCCTCTCGTTATGAGTCAGACTATGAGTGACTTTGTATTGTGATCAATGGCAAAATACGCAGTGTTCCTTTAAATATTTTGAGCAGTGTATATAATAAATCACAAAACTATGACAATATGGGTTTATAAACTTTAAATTGAGCACAAAGTATCAGTCTGAAATCAACAACAATCTTGAAAATTTGTTTTTAAAATTAATAATTTATTTGATTAAAAATGATTCATTTTACAATATTTCAGTTAAAATTAAAATATTTTGTGATTGAAATACTGTGGATGGACATTGACCATGGACTTTGCGATGGACCAATGTTTACAATCAGACGCTCGTCAAAGTCACAGCCTTAGTGCTGATTGGATTGTCAAATAAATAACGAGACAGGAAAGAAACGCCTACCTTGCAGTGTTTTATATGTCAAATAGCATGTATACACAAGCTGCATCATCTTATTGTATTAGATCTATTCCTGGACATTGTGACCATCAGCTGTCTTGGTGACATACTAATCTCTTGTCCGCAAATAGATTTAACTTTGCCTGCTGGAGCTAATTACCTTTGCATACAATTTTAACAGATCAGTTTGTCCGGAAAGTGACACTAAAAGATTGTGGGCTTGCAACAGTTTGAACCCAGAGCAGACATGATCAAACGGTCTGACTGGTGATGTTCCTAAAACAGTCTTGATATTAAATTGTACATGATAAAGATGACAAAAATATGGAAACTTATCCAGCATGCAAAGAGTTATAATATCAGGTCGGTGTCAAAAAACTTTTTATCTGGAGATTGAAAAGGATACCGCTTTGATCTTATCCCTTAAAACGCCAATCATGACAAATTGCACTGTACACTTTTGTGATCAATGTATTGCTTGAATTTTGAGGGAGAAAATAGACCTTGACATTTCATATGAATCATCTACCAGCAGACAATTCACATGAAATGTCGTTCCTTATTTGATTCCTAGGATAGCAACAAACTTTAAAAGTGCTGTCTGTTTTTTGTGGGCATGCGAATCTAATAGGGTCAGCTTTAATTATTGCGTAAGAAATGTGTGATTTATACTGCAAGCACAGTGAAAGAACGTGGTCTTAATTTCTACACAGAGGACACACGATAAGGTTATATGCTGGGGAATATACGTGGAGATTAAAACCACCCAACACGGAGCCTGATATTTGTGATCTATGACACGCCAAAAGTAGCTATTTTCGGAGCACTGACACGTTACGTTTACAGTGACGCTTCCCTTTACAGACAGGTAGGCATTACTTTCCTCCTGCAGTTGAATATTTGAATCCAATCAGGATCTACCATGTGACTTTGTGATGAGCTGCTGACAATCTTTATGCTCGCGCTCGTGAATTGGGTTTGTCCATTGTCGTGTTCCAACGGCTGTAATATTTGTCTGAATCATTTAGCAGATCTTAGGTTCGACAGGTTTTTAGCCCAACTGAATATTTGACAAAAATAAACTTTTCTCGGAAATAAGAATTCTGATATATATTCATAATGACGCAGTTGTCCATTTCATTGATGTCCTAAGAATTGTGCATTATGCTCTAGATATTGAATATGCAAACTGTTTGCAAATGAATTATCAGCAGATGACTCTAGCAGAAAAAAGGGGGGGGTCTTTTTTTTTTACCCAAACTCTGATGGAATTTAATTTCCGTAGACACCAACCACCCATGTATCCAGAAAATCTCATATACCAACTACCCATGAAATTCAATTTTCCTAAGGCCCAGGGGTGATAAATTCCACACTCGCCTGCTTGCTTTGGCTTAACTTCGGGTTCGACACGTTAAATGCATTTCATCCTTTAGCGAAGACGAAACAAAAGTAAAAATACAGATGATAGATCTTTTTCATTGTGAACCGGATGTTTATAACAGACTGTTACAACTACGCATGCACATTTCTGCGGTTAACTCCCCAGCGGCCGCATTTAAGAAGAATTTATTCGTGATGTTAGAGATCGTCCAAAATCGGTGGGCCAATTCAGACATTGAACTTCGCATTTTTGTTTACATCAATGCTGGTCTTTAGTACCACATTTGCTGCCAAAATTAAATGTCACAGTAAGACATTATGAGATCGTTTTAAGGGAAGAAAATAGGAGGAGGAGATAATGAGAGACCGCTACAGGAAGCTACTGTTAGGGATTTTGTTTGGGTACTGTTTTTACCAATATTTGAGACACGGGATGGAGCACAAAGCAGAAAAACATTCGAAATGAAAGTTGCAAATAGATGAAAGCATACTTTTCTCCGCAAATTTTTAATGTATCAGTGAAAAGCATGTGTCGTCCACGAGAATCATGCGTCATCATAATGTTAGAGTAACGAGAATGTGATGGAAACATACAAGTTTTGATGGTTAAACAGTCCAGTGACGTCAGGTTGCATGTGTGTATAAACAAAAATGCCCGTTTCTGCTGCGGTTTTGTTAAGTTGTAAGCTTTCTTTTGGCTAGATTTTATAAAACTTTTCTATTTTTTTGACAGATAATATTCTTTCCACCCTTTCCATGCAATGAATGCAATAACAACCACCCAACACCCACAGAATTAGAAATAGACCCAGACCAAACACCCATGTAATTAGATTTTGGCAAACACTAATGACCCATATGATTTGAAAAAAAAAATCTGCACCAACCACCCATAGAAAAGTAAATCCCCTGCAGTCCCCCCACCCCCCTCCCCCAGGTATTTTTTTTAATAACCCTAAGATTTTTTAAGATCCTATTAATATTCATTTTTATATTGTTAATTATACTGCAAACACAACATTTTTGTTAGTATGTTCCTTGTACCTATTCATGCATTACAACCAATAACCATAAATTAAGGATTCATTCAGAAGACAGAGCAATTTGAAGTTATCAATTGCTAACACCATAATATGATACAATTTTACAGATCAGTACTTTATCAGGCCTCTAGATAAGAGTGCATAGTTAAAATCTATTTTTCTTATTTCTCATCCAAAAATATGTTGTGTGGTGTTCTCCAAAGAACTATCTCAATGAAATGTTTTTTTTGAGCACCCAAAAACAAATGTGAAAACTGACAGATAAGAAAATATTCACAATTTTAAGCTCAAATGTTGTTGTTTATCTCAACCTATGTTGATTATTTTTTTCTTATTCTCTTTTACATTGAACATGGTCTGAATAGAATGCTTGCTCATAAATTATAGAAGCGAGCTAATGAGAATTTGCAACTTATTGCATTGGTCAGCAGTACTAGTTAAGGCTGAGATAAACCTGCACCATAGGACAAGTTAAGCAATATATTATCGTAAAACTATTATTTTCTTACCTATCAATTTAAAGGTGTGTTTTGGGTGCTCATCAAGACGCTTCTTTTGAGTTCTCACAGCATATGTTTTGGTTGAGAAATAAGAAAAATAGTTTTCAGTTACGCAATCTTATCTGGGGGCCTGTGCATATCTAGAGCATTCCCTGCTAGTAGATGCAAAGTATTGACGTAAATAAGGGTCCAGATAAATAAAGCTATCCTGGCATAATTTATTTTTGGAACCTAAATTTATGGTTATCTGTTTTTTGTTTTTTTGAGGGGACAAAAATTCCACTTGAAATCTAGAAAGGACAAAGCACTCGTTACAGGACGAGGGCTTTGGAAAGAATCACTAAAGGAAGTCATATTAATCCCTTGTGTTCTTTATTGCATACACTTTTAAAGGACAAGTGCATGTGTTTGTAGGACAAGTGAAAATTGTAAGTCACTCGTCCTGCAGGACAAGTGCAATATTAATATATTTTTGTCCCCTATTTTTGTAAGTGTTACATCACATCCACAGTTTTGTTTGCATGAATAACTTATATAATTCACCTAATAAGCATGTTTTAGAAGTTTCAGGTTTTAGCTAATGGACACCTTACTAACCGTTCCTTGCCGAACAACACAACTAATAACATGGTACTTAATGTTAATTTAGCACCAACTGACCACTCATTAGCAAGAAGAAGCAGAGAAGGGCTTGATATCTCCCTGGGTCTAAAGAACTAAATTCGTCATAATTATCTACAGTGCGTTTGCTTTAACTGAAACCTGTTAAAATTGTTTGGTTTAGAATCAGATGGGGCTTGTGTGACTTTTCCCCAGCATCCCATCTTGTTAGAAATTCTTGTTTTGAATAGTCTTGATGGTAATTATATGTATGTATGTTTTTGTTGCTTTACGTCCCATGTCAACAGCTATGGTCATTGCGGGACGGTCAGTTCACTTAACCACACTTTTTCCTGGGCAGGCTTGAGCAAGGGGTTAACCAGTAATTTGTGCACATACTTTCGCTTGTAACTGACAACAACCCTTCTTGAATAAATCAGCGGAAGGGAGGAGAATGACAGTAGAAATTATTTCATGATCAATCTCCACGAAAGTATGGTACCGGGCCGGGATCGAACTCGCGACCCCTGGATCTGCAGTCAGACACGCATCTGTAGCCAGACACGTTACCGACTGCGCTATGCGGCCTGACTTGGATACTCAGAAACAAAGCTTCTTTTAAAGTTCTACAGCCAATTATTGTAAGAAAATTTACATTGTGTTACAGATTGAATGTAAATTTATGAGCTTTCCTTCCCAAAGCATTTCATAGCCTCAAAATGAGATTTGTTTTAAACTTTTCATGTCTGCTAAGTGAGCAAACACATTGTTATGTCCCCCACCAAATGGGAAGTGGCATATCATTTATTTTGTGCAGATTCCGTGTGAAGTTAGCATGACACTTTCTTGTGTTTATGATATCTCATGTACTAGTGAGTGGATTGGAACCAAATTTGAATGGATATAACACGTGTGCATGATAAATAATTGATTAGATTTTGGTGACCTTGCCTTAATTTTTGAGATCACAGCTCAGAGAAATAGGTCACATTTGAGCCTGTATGGTGGGCCGGGGGAACACACTCAATAGGCAGACACTAAAAGCAAAATAAAATTCTTATTCTGAAACTTAAAAAAAATGGGCTATGCGTAAATAGCTGGGTTGGTAGGAAAGGGCACACAAACCTTTTTTGAAAATTTTAGGTTTTAAATAAAAGTGTTTTTTTCTTCATAAAATGGTTACAAGTTGTGCAGTATCAAAGTTTCATATTTACGATTAAAATAAATATATGAATACATATGGTGGATATAGGATGCTTGTTATGGGTTTGATTGATTAGTGACAGATGACTACAACCCCTTCTCTGCTCTTCATGTCTATTTTATTACATACCATTAGCTACTGTATTTCTCATGATAGCCTGAACATTCTTAGGTACAGATTCTTATTGATATTGTTTTAATGAGTATTCAAGACTTCATTTTAAAGCAAAATATGATACACAAAATTAAATCCCACTAGAAATATTTTTTTTACAATATAAAAAGGAATTGATGACCTTATATTTTCAACATGACGGTTAGAAATACTGCCACTTTCTACTCTACTGCACTAAGTATTTTCAGGCTATTATAGTTTTAGGTACCTGTCTAAATCATTGAATACATTCAAAATAAAAACAACAACATATTTATGGTGTATTTGTCAGCTTTCATTATTATAATTTTGTTAAGTTGTTTTCTAGATGTGAAACTGCACTCATTCGTTTGGCATATAACTTAAATGCATATATTATTGACAATATCATCATATATCACTATTTACGGTTCAATAAGGCAGTTAAATGCTATCCAATTGTTTGAAGACCACTATTATTAGCTAAGTCAGGTGACTACTGAGTGTGTCTTGTGCAAGTTAATGTGACAGTTGTGTTGAAAATAAAATGATTATGGGTTTTCTATGTCTAAGTTGACCTGAATGCTCCTTTATTGCCTCTTCAAATTAAGATCAAGTTATATGTCTCCAAATGTGTATGTGTGCATTCTTGTCATAGGATTCTAAAGCTTTCCATCAAACTATTTCATGCTACTTTTTAAGCAGACCATGCAGTACAGTATGCAAAAAATAATCCACAATCTGAATCACACACTCTGTGATCTTACTCTTTTCTAAATGTTGTGTAGGTTTTTTTAGAGAATTGTGTTTTGATCATTTGGTATTAGTGTTTATTAGTTAGAGGCACAATAAAGGAAAATGTCATTTAGTACACAAACAAACAACTATACATGAACACAGGCTTGATCAAGCTCTTAATTATCTGCTAAAATAAAATACAAATATCTATAGTATTTGTAAATACAAAATGAAAGCCTTACGCTAACAGTGGACAGCATGGTCAACTAAAGTCATTAGAGAGGCTTTTATCCTGGTATACATTAACTGTCATTTTCCTATATTGCTCCATATTTATATCCTTAAATATATGATTACATATTCCATTTAGTTGCTCTTGATGTCTGCTTAAACATATTTTCAGTGTATAAAAGTATACTTCAAAAGCAATAAGTCTGGTTTTAGCATTTATTTTTATCATTTCCCAGTATATATCCTTAAATACTTTTAAGGCAATGCATTTGATATTATTGTTTACTACAACAGACAAACAGAATGATTTTACCAGAGGTAAAGTTGCACAGCACACTTTTTCCAGTTACTCTTATTTAAACCGGTAGAGATGTTCTACATGCACAATGCATATTTTGAATATGCATTCATTGGTTCCACAGTAAAGGATAGCTTACACATCTGGTAGTCTATAAACAGCATATACTTGCGCACACTTGTGTTGTTTTTTTGATGATAAGACATTGGACCTTTCTATTTTTATGGTCTTTTTTCAGTGGAGAGCAGCACTTCATGAAGTATTGTTTCTCATTACTTGAGAAAAAAAGACTTTTTGAATATTTGCAACTATCATGGCTAATCTTGCAACACTTAATCATGTATTCCAACTTTGCACTTCAATTTGTATTTTGTTTAAGTGTTTAGATTACAATATATACTAAGCATAAAAGAGACATGCCATTTTTAAATTACTATATTCTAGATTCTGATGAATTATGGCAGCCAGCTGTAGATTGTTATTTGGATTAAAAAAAAACAAACAAATAGGATATTTTGATTAATCCCTTTTTAAAATCTTGTCAAACACAATTGATTTTCTAGTGTGGTATAACCTCTTGTTTTTTATCGATGTTGGATTTCTTTTGTCATTTCCAGTATATCATGGTGATTTGGTTTATTAATGATTATTAAATTAATGATAGGAAGGCCTACTGTCCCAACTCTATATATTCAAAGATAATCAAAACATAGATAATAATTGAAAGACTACATGTACATGTCTAGTCTTGAACCCAATTTTTGTTTATTATGAGCCATGGCTGCCTCTTTAGTTGCAAACAGAAGGTCTGGCTGAGATTCCGTGACTATCTTGGCCTAAAACTTGTGGTGGTGGGTTTCTGCATGATGCTTGTTTTTCCTGGCTCAATTAGTGGTTTTCTTCAGCTCGGATTGTCTGTTGAATATAAGCCTTTATATATGTTGCATCAAAGTTATTTAACATTACTTGATTGTATCTCTGTTCTGATACATTGAGTAAGTTAAGAAAGGAAGTTAAGAAGCCTCTATGTGTTAAATGAACAGTATATGTTTAAACAACAACATTTAGCGTTAAGAGCAGGTGAGTAAAATAATAGTTAATCCCCAGTAGCTGTGATTGTTGACAGTTATATGTCAATAGTTTTTCATGTGCAAGCAGAAAGTTATTGCTGCTCCCATTAAGTTAGGGGTTTATGTTTAGTTGTGGTTTTATGATGTATATATTTTTAAAATGGTCTGTGGCCTATAATTAATGGCAAATATCTTGTTGAAGAAGAAAGGGCTTGTTGATTTGCTCATTTCGTTCTTGCTTACATATGCATCTTGTTTGTTTGCCTGTGTGCGTCTCTCTCTCTCTCTCTCTGGTTGCTAAGGTTGGTCTCTCGTGTGTGATTGTAGCAATATGAGCATGTTCATAATCTTTTAGTACTTGTCACATATGCATGGGTGAAAGTCTTCAAGATTAATCCTGAATTCAGGATTTTGAAGCTGACTTTCCTAAGAAAGTCAGCCTCAAAATCCTGAATTAGGCAGATTTTGATAGCTTCTCTGATTAGTTTTCAGATGATCTAAACACAATTAACCGTTTAAACGTGAAGTTATTCATTTTTTGTAGGCATCCTGCAAGTTTTAAAATTTGAATTTCTTAAGTTTAGGATTTTGGAAATTTTGAACTTTCACTATGCATATGTGTAAATTTATTCTTTAAACATGAATGCACAGCTATATAGTGGAGCTAGATGCCTAAATAATGGCATTAAGCTTCAACAAAGTCCTTACATGGTATGTGCAAGCAGTAAAGGCTCTGTCTTCCCTGCTTGCAATAAATACCAAAAAACATATGAGCTGGCTGATATCTAATTAAGTGTATTGCTGTGAACAAAAATTTGTTCAAATTTAAGGATTGTTGTGTACCTAGGTGGAAATGTAAATGATATTTGAAATATATTTATTCAAATATATGAAGCTTGTATTGCTCAATACCATTACCCACTCATCTGGCAATTCCCTGAATGTAGCACAGAAACAATTTTTTATTCATGTTGGTTCATGGATTAACACTGTGACTGTCCAACTTAATTTTAGTAATTTTAACCTGCTTAGGAATTTATTGCAGATGTAAAAGGACTGCACTCTGTTAGCCTGTATTTAAATTATAAAAAGTGTGTGACAATAACATTGTGCTGATAGTAAATTAACATGTTGATCACAACTAAAAAAACAGTTGCCTGGGGCTTTGAGTTACTGTTTCCATTATAACCACATTTTTGAAGGTTGTCTATTTCAAAACAATACCGAAAATCTGTGACAGAATATTTGTGATTGTGCCTTATGATTCAGTTAATTACACATCATCCAATATATGTTCATGTCCATTGTGAACATGCTCTATCAAATGGAGTCAGTTCCTTTCAAGTTTAGAGAATTTTCTCTCTTTTTCTGATTTTGATAATGTATTTTATAATTGTTGACATCTAAATGCTACACTGAGTCCATTCATTTCTAAGATTTATTCAGAAATCTGGAATTTTAAAAATATGACTGGTGTATGTCTAGCACTAGAGATGCAAACTTGCTACAATGAAGATAAACATTATTTGTAGCAGAATTTCACAGCTTTGCTTATCTTAAATGCCCATTAATTGTTTATGGAAGGGTTTACTTTAAGTGTCAACTGGACTGTAGAGGATCAGAACAATGAACAGAATCTTTCTCTCTTAGCATTACTCCAAATTAAATATTTACTTCATTTCTTGCATATTTATACATAAGAAGTTGACATGTTGATTTGGCATAGCATCTGTCCCACATATTCTAACAATACTAGTAAATCATAATCAAAGGGAGCATAGTTTGCAACACTGTCCTTTCTCTTTATTATCTATTGTATAGATATGACAGTGTTGCGTTGACCCCATTTTAACTCATTATTATTACTGGCACTGAAATGTTTACTACATAGGGATGTGGGGCTTTTGACAGGGACTTAACTATCACAAATGGGAGCTGCAACAGTGTTTCATGAAACTACCCTTTTCTATACATATATGCAATAAATGTTTATTTCATTAGGTTTTAGGGAAACATTTTGAATTTGTGTATGCTAATTATTGTATCATTTACACAGGCTGCACAGTCATTATCTGAGAGGTTGACAGACAGGGTTGATGCAATAACTAAATGGCAGGATGCAACTGGTGATACGTTAAGGGAGCTTGGTAGAAGTGTACAGACTATTCCTCAAGATGTAAGCTAGTCTTTGAAAATAGTGTAATTTTATTGATTGTTAACATTCACTTATCTATATTTTCATAACATAATACAGTAAAACGGCCACTCTCATTAAAACCGAAAATTGGTTTTTAAGACAAATTATCGCTTAATGCAGGTCAAAAGTATTGCAGAATTCTCCAAGGGGAGCATTCTTCAATACTTTTGACCTTCATTAAGCTACCATTTGTCATTAAGATCTTTGTTTTGTCTATTTTTGAGTGGCTGTTTTAGACTGGGTTTACTGTATAGTTGGTTGAGAGTTAGACTGAGGATCCAAGGGTAGCTAGTTCAAGAGTCCCCACCGGTGGAGTCACTATGTTGTGTCCTTGAGCAAGACACTATCCACTGCTCAGTACTGGTTCAACCCAGGAAGACAGGAAACTGTTCGGACATGACTAAAAACTTGTTGACTGGGACGAAAAGCATCAAAACAAACAAATATAAAAAGTTGCATCCTAGGAATCTGTGTCAATTTTATAACACTTGTTAGATGTTGTATATTTTATAGTTGTTTGAAAATATACACTTTTTCTAAAACATTTATATGTATACTACAGTAATTTGACATGGGGACCTAGTATATGACAACTGTATGTGAATGAACGTCAATGAGATTGGACAGAACTTGAAAATAGCAGCAGCGTTTTAAATTTGTAGAGTAATCTGCACTACAGGAGTGTTACATCAGCTATTCATGTTTTATTGTAATGGCATGACTTGGATACTGTGTTTTAATGTAACAAGGATCCCATAAATTATAAACATGCTTGATATATTCATGCTATCAATGCTATTCGATGGACCACTCATGGAACTGATATTTTTTTTAAAAGGATAAGTATGCTTGACAGTTTAAAATGTTTTGTAATGAAGAAAAATGGCATATTTCAACTTTAAAACAGATTCAAGAATCAACATGGCACATTATTTAAGGATATAAAGGCCATCAAATACAATTTTCAGAATTCTAAAATTTTCAATTGACAAAAAATGATTTTGTTGAATTTAAGGCCCATCTCATTCATAGGATTTGGAAACAGGTCTCTTCTTTATTATACAGTATAGTTAAACCTGTCTAAAATGGCCACTTTCAGAAAAGACCAGAAAGTGGTTTTCAAGACCAATTGTCGCTCAATGCAGGTTCAAAGTATTGCAGAATGCTCCAAGGGGAGCATTCTGCAATACTTTCGACCTTCATTAAGCTACTATTTGTCATCAGGATCTTTGTTTTGTCTATTTTTGAGTGGCCGCTTAAGACAGGTTTTACTGTATTGATTTTATGCTATGAAGGGGATTGATTGATTGTGTGACTTAGTTATGATGAGTCAAGTTATTCCTAGTCTAGTGTACTTATCAAAATGATGAAAGTACCATCTGTGGTGCAAAGAAATCATGTGGCTCAACAAACTGGCTGAGCATATGTATTTGCAAATGAGTTTAAGGTAGCCTCTCTAGTGTAACAATACATTTACTCTTCTTCAGATTTATCAGTTAGAAGAAAAATACAAGCTCCTTAAATCAGAAACAGATTCAAGGGTCAGCCAGGAATCAGATAGCAGGTAAATTACATTATTTGTATATTCTGAGTGATTTTTCCTTTGTCAATTAAGATATGTTGTGACATTTGCACATTGCTGTAATATTAAATAATATTTTCACCATTTTGGTGTACAGAAACTAAAAACAAAAACAAGCAAGTATCACCAGGACATGCCTAATTAAAGGGGTATTTTTTAAAACATTTTCAACAGGTCCTATCATTGCCAGTGGAAATAATTTAATGATGGCATCAATTTTAAAATTGCCGTGGAATTGTACGTATATAATCAGTGCATAAAACCAGATACTAGTGGTTTTGAGATTGAATCTGAACATTATAACAACATTTTATACACAAAACATACTGAAAGACCAAAAAGCACTTTCCATGTAGTCTTTTAAAATGTATACAATGAATGCCCCAACAGAGGTTTAGATAAACAAAACTTTTGAGCGTAAAATTGTAAATGTTTTCTTACCCATCAATTTAAAGATATGTTTTGGGTGCTCAAAATAACCATCTCATTGAGGGTGCTCAAAATAACCATCTCATTGAGATGGTTATTTTGAGTTATCACAACTTATGTTTTGGTTGAGAAATAAGAAAAAAAATTTAGTTAGGCACTCTTAACTAAAGTCCTGCTCCAACTAAAAGGCATTCTGTAAATGCACATTTAGTATTCGTTATTTATCTGTTGATCTTATACATCCTCTTAAGTAATTAACACTGTGTATGTATTATATTAGAGGAAATTCAAAAATTTGGAATGAATATTCAAGTGAAGTGAAATGTATATTTCATGAGTTGTGAAGCATGAATGAATTTCATTATATGATATGAAACACATTATATTAATGACAGAATGAATTTTCTATTTTGTTTTGATACAACATAAAACGTAACTACAGTTATTTAAACATTTGGCATCATACATGGTGTAATATATATGCAAAGCTGTTGCATAAGGTGTCTGTTTTCCAACACTGAAACCACAGGAGTAGGACGGGTTTGAGATATAAAAATGAAAGCAAATTTTGGAACTAAAATGTTCTTTATGGTCTTTTAAAAGGAATGCTTACACTTAATGTTTGCAAAGCAGATTGGCTCAATACAAGGGAAATAATATTGACTCAATCACGATAGCTTTTCTTTGTAAAATACCTTATATATATTCATTAGTGAAGATTTAACTTTTACTCATTTCAGATAAACACTGATTTTACTGCTAAGTATTCCATAAAATGTATTACACATGCTTGCCAAATAGTAAGACAGTTTAACCATTTTGCTTTCTACATGTTCATTACACCTGAAATGTAATCTTATACAGTAACTGCATTTATTCAAATTTGAGCCAAGACATGTGATTTCCAAAAATGTGGCATTTTGACATGCATAGACTCAGACAAATCTGTGCAGCCTCCTTTTAAGCTTAGAACATCCGAATGATGTTCGGCCAGTAGCTTAATATGCATAGAATAATCAAGCAACCAGCAAAGGCTCTGATCAGACTGTGCATATGCGCCGGCTGATCTGAGTTTTTACTGGTTGCACATACCACATTGTTGGAAATGTTATGACATGGCGCCTTTAGCATTAAAACATGTAGTGTTCATGGTAGTAGCTTGACAAAACACACACTTAAAGCTGTTTTATTTTGATTTTATGATACATTGTAAATACGCAAGTTATACATTCTTCACTCTGCCTTCTGTCCAAATTGATTCTCAATTTATGAAGTGGATGCAAGTGCTGGGTTTTTAAGTTCAATCCCTGCCTGGTTGGGCCTCTTAACTGTTGTAGATATTATTTTCTTCTTACCATTGAATTAAATAAGGTAATCGTAAGCTATTGATGAAATGGTGAATACAGGAAATACTGGTAAATGGCTTACAAGAAGCCTGCACAGGAACAGCAAGATAGGATAACTGAACGTCCCGATATGAATAAACAAATGTTATAAACACAAAACAATTTAATAGCACAGAATCTAAAACGTTAGAAAATTGAATGTTTTGCTTTTGATTTAAATGTTGGTTGCATGGCAAGTGATAGGGATTTCCGTTAAACCGGTTTAAGCCCTCCAGTAAAATATTTTACTGACCGTTCCAAGGCGGTACTTCTTTTGTGGATCTTTTATGTTTTTGTTCTGTCTTGTGTTTGCTATGTTTTGTGCGGGTCTGTTTATATGTGCTTCGTGGTCACCTGCTGGGAAAGGGCTGACCTCTTGGCTCTCGTTTGTGGTGTCTTCTGTGAGTTTGTCACTTTCCCATTGGTATCCTGTGTCAGGTGTGGTACTTGATTGTATCGATTCCTGATCTTTGCAACCTTACTTACTTCTTTTGCCCTAGGGCTGATAATGGTCACATGGGGTATAATATGCATGCTATGGCTTTGCCTTAGGAACTGTAGTAGAGGGGTTGTTGTGCACCAGTCATTTGTAACCACGTCTTTCATGGGACAGGGAAATAGCAAGAAGGTTAGCCCCAAAACACATCAATACCAAAGGCTTTCCATTCAAGAGGTGGCAATATAGATCATTTGATGTTAGTTTTGAAAAATATTTTTTCAGACCTTTTAAATTGCCATTCCTGTAGCTGGTAATACATTTTACATGTGCTACTTGGATCCCTAAAAGATGTGGTAATTCTTGCATATTAGCCAGGCTTTATAATTGTAAGTAGTTCAGCTGAGTTTGCATATTGATAAAATCAGCAAAAGTAATTAGTAATTTCTTATAATGCCAACATTGTCATCATAAGCTTATTTTTGTAGACATTCTAACATTGTAGGAAAATTTAGAATGAGGAATTCCAATTATTCTTGTCTTATTTAAACACAACAATAAGGTTACTAACATAGTTATTTTTAAACATAGTTTTGAAACATAGCTTATTAACAGATTTGATAAATATTTCAATAAATTGAGAAAACATAAGAAATTATATCAGCCATGTCATGGTACAAAAGCAACTGAGTTTGACCATAAAATACCACAATCAGAGATTAACCCATGGCACAATGAGAAACAGACACAGAACTCTAACAGCCACACTACACAAGAAGACAATTAAAGTAAAGCAATGAGCTCTCTTTTCCTCAGCAAGATGTTAACAAAGCTAGAAAGGACACTAAGTATCCAGACACCAGAAAACAATGACTAAACACAAAACCTCCACAAACAATGGGAGCAACAATAAACAACAAATCAGCAAGAACAGAACTACTACCTTAGAACGGACACTTCAGTGCAATTTGTTCCAAGTCTGTTCATGCTATTTATGAACATCACAGATGCAGATCATTTTGTTCATCAATGAAGTCTGATCATTCTATTTTATAGCATAATTCTTAAGCCTTGTTCTGCTGAACTAGCTTCTTGTGATGCCATCTGATCAGGATCTACGCTGTTTCCCACTCTGATTGACAAAACATGCTTGCAACTATAATCCTGCAGGTTAACAGGATTAAAATTGGGGAGAAGTATAGTAAATAAAGATAATCAGGATGACAATTGTAAAATTACTATAAGTTTGAATGTTTCTGTCAGTCCTTCAGTCATGCTGTAATCCTGGATTTCATGTCCGGACCATTTCCTACAAGGGGGTAGGCCAAATTAGTTCTAAATGTACATGATTATTATCAATAGCATGAAGGTATGTCTGGCCTTACACTTAGCCACCAACACCTAAAGTCAAAGTCACAGCTTTGACTTGAGCATGGTCAGAAATTTTACACTTTAATGTTGTTTTTTTTAATTTCTTGTCTGGGCCATATCTCCTACAAAGTTTGGGCAAATTCATTTTAACTTTACATGATAATTAACCATATCATCGAGGTGTGTCGTGCAAATATGTACCCACCAACTTCAAAGGTCAAGGTCACAACTTTGACTCAAACATGGTAAGGAGCCTCATGTCGGGGCCATATCTCCTACAAGGGTGGGTAAAAAAGTAAGTCAGTATGATCAGGAAATACCACAATCACACAATGTAGACCAACCCATGACACCATGAGGAAGAGCTTCAGAACACTAACAGTCACAAGCATCAGGAAAACAATTAAAGTAAAGCAAACAACGCCATATTCCCCATCAAGATAATCGCAAATCTAGAAAAGACACTCAGTACTGCATAACAAAACTAGGACCAACACAGAATCCACACAAACACTGGGAGCAGCAATAAACAATGAATCAACAACAACAGAATAGCCACCTCCATTATTACTTGATATGAGTCTACCTCTAGTATCATGCGCAACACATAGCCACCAGCTCCCAAGGTCAATGTCATAACTCTGACTCGATGGTTAGAAGCTGTTACACTCAGAACTTTTATGTCATGACAATGGCCATATCTCCTTCAAGCATGATTATTACCCATGTGAATGTGTGTCATGCACAATATCTGGTCATCTACTCCATGGGTGGATGGGGGAGGTTTTCTATAATAGGGTAGGAGACTCATGTATTGCATAGCGAGAAAAGCATGACCTTGTTTGTTTTTCAAGTTGTCTAACTTGAAAACAAATCCAGGTTTACTTAGTGCAGT
Organism: Loripinus fragilis; assembly: GCA_964019695.1. Classification (NCBI taxonomy): domain Eukaryota; kingdom Metazoa; phylum Mollusca; class Bivalvia; order Lucinida; family Lucinidae; genus Loripinus; species Loripinus fragilis. Next base: position 38,267,934 of record OZ026516.1, read on the forward strand.
AGTATATATAAGCCTTTAGTTAAGAGTGCCTACCAGAAAAATAACTTTCTTATTTCTCAATCAAAACATATGTTGTGGGTACTAAAAGAACTGTCTCAGTGAGACGGTCCTTTTTAGCATCCAAAACATATGCTAAATATTATGTGTAAGAAAATATTTACAATTTTACGCTGAAAATTTTTGTTTATCTAAACCTATGTATATATAAGCCTGTTGTTTTAGGACAAGAGAAGTGGAAGCACTACGACAAGAGGTTAACATGTTGAAAAGTCGACTAGATAGACAACCTAAACCAGCATCTTTGCAGGACCTTGAAGCTGTAAGTTTTGTGTGTGTGCTACTTGTATTTTAGCTCAGTACAAACAATTGCTAGGTTTTGGGGTAGTTTTGTCAGGTTTGTGGTGCACACCTTTATGTGACAGGCCTTGACATGTTGGACCTTGTGGAAGGGAACCACAGAAATGCCTTGTGGTCACCTGCTGGGAAAGGGCTGATCTCTTGGCTCGTTTGTGATGTCTAATTGTGACGTTGTCACTTTCCCATTGGTATCTTGGGTCAGGTGTGTTGCTTGATTGTATTGATTCCTGATCTTTGCCCTCTTTCTTACTTTGCCAAGCATTTAATCATATTTTGCAACAAATTTAATAAATACAATAGTGAAAGAGCATGAATGTTAGATTTTGTTATCATATATCAATAATAATACTTTTTGAAATCACATTTATTGGCATGAAAATGTTGAGTTTTTGTCATTATGTATGCAACCTTGTCATGGGTGTCACTTTATACGTTACTTAATATGTAAACCACTTGTGGTTTATAGATTTTAATACATGAAGTTATATCACTCTCAGATGGAACTCAATAAAAGATATTTTGCGTTTGAAACTTGGAAGGTGAAGTACCAGTGCTCATGTAGAAATGCAATTTTAGGAAGTATGGCTTCCAAAAGACTCAACATCTCAGAGCTTGTCACATTTCAATTATTACTAACACACTTCATACTGACTGACTGATGGCGCACTATATCTCAGTGAAAAGAGTGCTGGCATGATTTTGTGCCCTTGAGGAACATGCTTAGTACTGGTTCAATCCTGGAAAAGGTCCAAACATGACTGAAAAATTGTTGAATGGGACGTTATTCATTAATTGAAATTAACAACCTAACAGATAGTCATGAATGAAAATAGAAAAAAAATTGCAAATAAATCACATATACAATAATTCCAGTCATTTCTTTGACAATTTTCTCACATATATCGCTATTTCAATAAAAATACATGGATTTATTAATTTGAGATAAAGATACAGGAAAATCTGATTGTTATATTATGTTTTCATAAGTAAAGATAATTGTTTGTTGACATCACATATAAAGTTTGTTACTCTACGTCATGCAGCGGAATAGATTCCAGACTGATGATCCAAAGGTTTGGCCTTGTATTATAGATTTAAAATGTGTCTTAGTGAAAAACATTTTTATTAAGATGTGGTTTTATGCAGTGACATTGTGTTCAATATTGCCTAATTCTCTTTAAATCAATGAAATAAAATGACTGATAAGTTAAATGCTAGGGTAAATGTTCTAACATATCAAACACTAGTTGCCTACCCAAAAAGCCTAGGCAAACAGTGCAGATCCAGAGCAAATAGCTATCTGATCTGGGTCTCCACCAATTGCTATTCTGACAAACATTTTGTGAATTACAGCCCTGAAAACCAACATTTTGTTGGAATAAAGAAATAGAAAAGGTGTTCGAAATTCGAAATTTTGAAGTAAATTATCCATCAGTACACTATTGGAAAATTAAATGGAGGATGATATTAATCATATTCAATTTGTTAATTCAAAGAAAACACTGTAAATTGAGCCGTAGCATGTGATTTCCAACAATGTGGATTTTGACATGTTTAGACTCAGACGAGCCTGTGCAGCCGCCTTATAAGCTTAGACACTCACAATGCTGTTTGGTCAGTAGCTAGATATTCATATAATATTCAAACGACAAGCAAAGGCTCTGATCAGACTGCGCGTATGCGCAGGCTGATCTAAGGCTCTGCTCGTCGCACAAACCACATTGTTGGAAATCTCATGTCGTGGCTCAATTATGATTTATCGGTCTCAAAATTTTGTTCATTCAAAGAAAACACTATAAATATAATAAGTAATATACTATAGATTACAGATTTCACAAACTTTCGAATTTACCAATGTTTGGTAATAAATGCACTTGAGTTGGAGCAGTTACTTTTTGTTTGTAGCTTAATATATTCTTAAAATTCTTTCATGCTTACATTTGTAACTATTTCTATCGTGCAGTTTTAAACTGCTGTTTGATGAACATATGATGGATAGTGCTTTTATATTCTTTGCAAGATGTACTTTTGTAGCAAATGTTTACCACATGTTGTATGATTGCAGGCGTTTTACTAGTCCAGCAGGACAAGGGTTACATGTCTACTTTTATTATTTGTGATGTAAAAAAACATACATCATTTGCTAGAGACATGTCGGCTTAAATAAGAAAATGACTTTACCAATCTTTTATCATCGAGGAGAATCATGTTTTGTTCATTTTGAGTGATTTAATACAATAACCACTATCAAACTACATACTAACCTAGTGTCTTTCTAGCATATTGGATCTGTACACAATGTCAAAGCATAAATTTGTATGTTGTTTACTTTCTTGTAATAGAAATATTTATGGTGTAATTGTGTTATTATGCTTTTCATAGTAAACAGAAACTAGAATTTCATAATGTTTAATGCTTTAGATTTCCTTACATTTACATTTTTTCTCAAAAATATGATTATTCAGTTGTTACTTTTTCATATATTCACATATTGAAACTGTCTCCGTTTTATTCTAATTTAGCTTATAAAAACTAGAAACATTTATTCATCTTTCATTGAAGTTTTCTGCAATTGTTTGATGATCCACTTTTTTAACAGAGATCTGCTGCATTTTGGAACTGGTATCCATGTGATAATTGTATTATAATTTGATTCACTGAGTCACATGCTATGTTATTATCATCATCGATTAATACAGAAACAAAGCATTTGAGTTATTTTGATTGGAATGGTGCATCTTCTTCATCAGTGTTTCTTTTGCATATATGGGCCTCGTCGCTAAAAAATCTGTCTTCCGGGATTGGCCAACAACACTGGAGCAGATCAGCCTGCGCATCCGCGCAGTCTGATCAGTGTCTTTGTTATTCGTTTTTAGGAAAGTACCATAAGTAGACTTGCTACAGATGTAATTTCAATTTTTTAGCTAGTCTCTGTAGCTGAGGAGAACTTACTTTTTTGGAAACCCCGAAGACAGGTTTTCTCACGACGAGGCCCATATGATCTAGTGCATGAGATTTTGTTCTTATGGCACCAGAGAGCAGTGAGACTCAGGCTATTCTATGCATATGTGCAAACTCACATGAGCCATTGCTGCTCACATTAACAAAGTATGGATGTATATGAGGGCTCAGACCAAACTTTAGACCTCCAGCTTTGCTGGGTACATCATAGAGCCTCTTGGGCATATGCAATGAGTAATACAATCTCACATGCTTGCATATATTTTTTTCTGTTTATATCTAAAATTCATTTGTATCTGTGTTTGTTAAACAGCTATCCTGCTTGTAGATAAAGTTTAGTGTATTTAATTTCCACTGATCATCAAAGCATTGTTAACATTTAAGTTCTCATGCATTTCGAATATATGGGTCCAACCACTCAAAAGTTCAAGACAGATAACGGATTACCACTAGTTTCAGTGCTATACCCAGTTTTGTTTTGTTTGTTGCTTATAGGCATATTTACCAGTGTTGAGAGTGAAAAAATAAAATTTGTGGATGATGTAACAATATAGCGGACAGGGATAGGTGCATTAATAGATGATTTGGAAAGAGATTTAAAGAAGATAGTAGAATGAACAAAGAAATTGCGTATGAAAATTGAAATTGATAAAATTTAATTCTGTGTGTTTTCTTGTTCAAGTGAAGTTATCTCACAAGACTTTGATATGATAATTAACATTAAGAATATCAAATTAATCTTCTGCACCAAAACTGTTAGGTGCTATATTTGAGTGTAAACTTACATTTTTCAATCTCACATGGACTCCATTGAAAGAAAAACTCTTAAGACACCAGCAGCACTGCATGTAGTAGGCAAGTCTGAACAAGTGAGTGCGAAGAACATGATATAACTTTACAAAATTTCAGTTCTACCTCATTTAGAATATGTGGCAAGTGTATTGCAAATTGGAAACTGTGAACATCCTTGAGCAAGACACTTTATCCTTTGCTGAGTTCTGGTTAAACCCAGGAAGACCTGTACGAGCATGACTGAAAAACTGTTGACTGGGAATCAAATCAAACAAAAAGAAATTGTGAACAGTTAAACAAGGTCCAGAGAAAATGTTTAGCACTGTGCTTAGGGACACCAACAACAGCTAGTCTAGAAGCACTAGAGGTCGAGGCAGGGCTTGTAACACTGGATATAAGACAAGAGGGTCTGGCAGTCAGATAGATTACACAGATTCTGGCAAAGGACAATGGGCAGAAAAAGCAGAATGTTTTCAGACTTGGGAAACTAAGACAGTATAATCTCAAGAGAAAATAATGCCAACATTTGGGATGGCATATATGCAACTTTATGAAGCTGTATCAACAGTGGGAATTTTAACCCGTGGATGGCAAAACAATTCACACAAACAGGTAGATGCAGAAATTAACCAGACATAACAATCATTAGAAAAAGAACGAAACCAAATCAACTTGAAATGGACAACTGGATATGCAGACATTGCTGGTAATGAAATTGCAGACCAGTTGGCAAAGAGAGCTGCTGAAGAGGCTGAAATAATGCCTGGAGTCACCAACCCAGTTACAGCATGGATATAAAGGCAGCAGTTCAAGAATCCTGCAATATAAAATGGCAGAAGAGATGGGAGGCTGGAGCCACAGGAAGACAGTTGTTTGATCTCCGGCCTTCAGTCAATGTGCAGACGGTTCCTATGCAAAGCATCAAGACACAGAGAATTATATCTGAGCTCAGAACAGGGTACTGCAGGCTGAATGAGTATAGATACAAGACTGGTTTGCAAGATTCATCAAATTGTAGATGTGGGTATTCGGAGAGTGTTCAGCCCTTCATTGAAGACTGTGAATTGTATGACAATATACGTGAAAGGCATAGAACAAGGTTGTTTTACAGTTGTGGAATTAGGGACTTCTGTTCAAAGACATTTCTTAGAAGTATACAAAGACAGTCCACAAAAACACTTTATAGACTGCATCAACTTCATATTTTAAGACTTTCTTTCCAAAACAGAAAAAAATGACAAACAATAAATTACCCAAAACTATTAAAATATTAAAACAATCATTATTAATACAACTGATCAACTGAACCCAGCATACAATCTTAAAAAGTCCTGAGAGATTTACTAGGAGTAGCTATATTACCAGGAAATCAACATACCTGAAGATACTTTTGCCAAAGGGCCAATAACAACAACAACAAAAACTATGATCTATATGGCTTAGAGAACAGAATTGGAGAGAGAAAGGGTTGCCACATCATTGATTTAAAGAAACGAGGAACTATATCCAGGAAAACTTACGGTCATAGATCACAAATTAACCCATAGCACCTTGAGGAAGAGACACAGACACACCTACACAGCAAATACACAAGCAAGAACATAACAAGCAAAGCAACCATCCTCCCGGGTTCCCTAAGTGACAAACAGTCCTAAGGTGGTGGTTCTTATAATGTTCACATCATGTTAATGTTGCTATGTTATTATGCTGAGGAAGAAACAGCTGGTTGCTTTGCTAATTGCATTCTTGTTTTTGTGTGTGTCTTGTTTTGTTTTCTAGTGTCTCTTTTTTTTGCGGCATATGATTGGCTCAGTCATAATGCCATGCTTCTTATTCTATCTAGTTTGGCTACCATCTCTATTGAGAAGTGTTTTGTTTGGGACTTGCAACTTGTGATAATTTGCTTCACTGTAGAAACATTTTCTTCTTTGTATGTTAATATCATAAATATATTCTTTATTAGCTTATAGCTTGTTATAGTAGCAGGACTAGTAATAATTAAATATTTATATTTCTTTTGACCTTTTATTTGCACAGCTAGAAGATAATGAGGTTTGCTTTGCACATCCTGTGTTGTTTAGTTGCGATAGTTATACGTTATTTTATGAGCAGTTAATAATGTACTTAATGTTAATGGGTAAATTTTACAGACAGGATCTTCATGAGTGCTCATGTAATAACAAATTTATTAAACAATGGGATTACAACAATGAGCTCTTTTCAAATTGCAAACTGATGGGTTAGACCCTAAACTCTGGGATGTCTGACCTCAAAAGGATGCTTTGTGACCTCCCTGACAGTGGTGCACATTCACATTTACTTAGCATACTATTGTGGCTTTACTGAACCATATATCTGAGTTAGAGATGTTGGTACTCTCAATTGGTCTATTTTGGAGATATATGGTGATAAATATTGATTTGTCATTAACTAGTTACCCTGATATATATACTTAACTACTAAAGAAACCTGACACATAATGTGTGTCAATTTTTTGGTTGTAAATGAATGTGATTCACATGTGTCTTTCCATTGCGTAAAGTTGAACAAAGGTAGACTAAGATGCACTGAGATTATTTGAAAAGATGACCAATTTCAGACGTCAGCTATTAAAACGTCATGCAACCCCTAAAATCATTTTTGCAAGAACAAAGAAATCACGCAAAATTCACCAGGCACCGTTTTAGTGTGATTCTTTGTTATTTCATTGACATCTTCTGGGCATTCAAATAAAGTCTACATGCATTGCACAACCCAAAAGCTTATTTCTGATTCCTGAAAATGCATTCTCTTATAATGATTGGTTGACTCCAAGTCATTACAGTTTCTAGAAATTGCTTAAACAAAGGAAAACACCACTGCAGTTTAGACAACGTCAAAAGCACAACTTAAAACCCCCCATATCACACGTCACAGCAAGAAATTGCACATTTTTAAAAAGCACTTTTGTCTGTACTGGTATTGGCCTTGCATACATGAAAAAAGTTTCCGAAAAAATATCTAGAAATACAATCCCAAGGCAAAAGTACTGAAAGCGGTTTTTGACGTCATGACGTAATGTTCTATATTTGATAAATATATTTTTTCGAAGAATACTTTCTAATGTCTTGTTATTAAAATAAGCATATCGGCTTAGCTCTATAATTTGTTATTTACTAGTTTGAAGAAAGTAAGAAGTGTCAGGTTTCTTTAGTAGTTAAGTATACATCTTTGATTATTTGTTCTCAATGGGTCAAATGCCTTTAAGGGTAATTTTCCTGATATGCATGCCATTGGCTGATATTCATGTGGTTTCATTCTGTGCAGTAACTGTATTTATTGATGTATTGATAGGCACTGCATGCAGATGCTATGTTAAAGTTGTATCTCTGTTAAAGCAAACACTCATTGAAATTAACCTTTTAAAATAAAACCTTTTTTTCATGCAGTTCATATTCTTTCTTTACATATGATACATGATCTCATTTAGAAAATGACATCAGATAAGACTATATTAATTTACCTTTCCAATGTACAAGTGAATATGCTGTTATATGAGGCGACATCACTTGATATTCCAATGTAAAAGGTTATGATATATTTAATAAATTTGCATTTTTCAATTTGATGGTTTTATTAAATGAGTGTTTCCTTTAATTTGCTCAACGCAAAATGCTTCAGTTTTTTTGGCATATATAGGGTACTTCAATTAATGTTATTTAGGTCATCACTTACAGATTTTGTCATATAAGATTTGGTAGCATGGATGTTGTGTTGTATGGTTCTGTGTGAGATGTTGACACTGCATTTGACCTTCTTAAATCACTTATAGCATTTGGAAATAATGGCTGGCAAATAAGTGAAGCCTGAAAGCTGCAGATCATAGAAAACAGTCTTCCAGTCATCCCTCATACTTCAGAAAAAAATTCAAGATGTTGTAGCAGTAAAACAAGATTCTGTGTCTTGTTCTAGGACACAATTATGACAATATAATCTCATTTGATTAGGCAAAATGTAAAACATTGACAACATAAACATATACAATGCACCCACCACTGTGCATTCCATAGCCTAACTATGGGACATAGTATTATCAAAATGCATTCAATTTGTATTCTAATGCTCTTGAATTTGAAATGTGATGTCTAATTGGGTAATGTCAATAATTTGCAACAGTTATATGGCACATTTTGTTGGATGACATGCAGCTTTATGTGACTTTCAACATTCCAATTCTAGACAAAACTGCAGAAGTGCATTTGAATGGAGATAACCATATTCAAAATTTTCATTTGGGGAGGTATATCCTTGGATATACAGTTGTAAATCACGTTTTATGGCTCTACTGACGCATCACAGTAAAACTAAATTTCTGACCATATATCCAACAATGTAGCTCCCAAATGTAACTTTTGAATACAGATATCCCCTAATTGATGCATCAAAACAATTTTTACCAACAATTCTTAGATTTTAAATATGGAATATTTCTTGCACATCAGATCACAAAATCTCAGATTTTATTGGGTGTTTTTTTTAATTCTTATAATATCTATGTTGTCCTGTGCAGCTTGTCCAAGTGATTTGTACATTTATTGTATTGGAAGTGGAATGCTTGATGCATTTTCAAAGTGATGCCAATGTACAATGAATGAGCTTGGTGTATTCAGGAACAACTGGGTGCATTTTTTAAAGAAAATAAGAATGTGGGTACTACAAGTTAAAAAAAGAAAAAGTTATTTCATAGGGCAAACTTGGGGTCTTGAGATCTCTGACATCATTCAGCTAGACTTGGTGATGGCAAATAGTGATCCTCAAGGTAGATTTATTCCATCTCCGGCATGTTTATTAAACATTCTTATACTTATGTTTACAAAGCTAGCACTACTATCAATGAATGTTAATACTTTGATAGAAATGGCTTTTGAACATGTTCTTGGTGATACATATTCGTTCATATTTCAGGTTATTTCGTTTGAAAGAAATATATTTGACAACTTATTTTCAAATTGATTCTTAGTCATTTAATAGCAGTGCCCTTCATGTAAACAAACAAAATAAACAGCGAGATTCCTAGAGACATATGCTACTATAGAGCCCTGACACAAGAAAACCTGTTTTTGTAGTATGCAAACAGTTATGCGACAGATTGAGATACACATCCATGCAGTCTAACTACAAACAATTATGCCACAGACTGAGATACACATTCATGCAGTCTAACAAGCGTCTTCGTTTACACTTTTTAAGCTACTATAAAAGCTACACTCTCCACAATTCAGTATTTTAAGACTTTAGCTACTTGGTGGCCATTGCTGCTGAGCAGTCTAGTTGCAGTAGTATCTGGTTGTAAACCATGCAAACAGTATTTCTTGTGATGAGGGGCTTACATGTACCACTTTTGTATTTTGATAAGTAAGTTTTTTCTTTTTTGGTTTCAGATGAATGTTGGAGTGCGTAAACTAGCTGATAATTTACAGACTGTTAAAACAGTGCTGGGAATGAAGATACAGTCAGAACAGAAGCTGGTTGGTATTTTTGTATCAGGTTTAGTTAAGCACAGTTTTGAGCGTAAAATTGTAAATATTTTCTTACCCATCAGTTATAACATATGTTTTGGGTGCTTAAAAGAACCATCTCATTGAGATGGTTCTTTTGAGTACCCACAACATATGTTTTGGTTGAGATATTAGCAAATTATTTTTTTGGTACACACTCTTATCTAAAGGCCTGTATCACATTTTAAAGTCTTAATGGATTTAAGTATTATTAGAATTTTATTACGAGACCACAAAAAATATAGCCGTGACATGTGATTTCCAACAATGTGGCATTTTGACAAGTGTAGACTCTGACGAGCCTGTGCAGCTTCCTTCTAAGCTTAGAAACTCCAAATGATGTTCAGTCAGTAGCTTAACATACATAGAATATTCAAGCAACTAGCAAAGGGTCTGATCAGACTGCGCGTATGTGCAGACTGATCTGAGACTTTGCTGGTCGTACATCCCACATTGTTGAAAATCTAATGCCGCGGCTCAATTAATTTCATTATAAGATTACTAATTTTATTTTTTTTCCATGAAAGATTGCATATAAAAATTCCTCTTTCACAAGAACTGTGCAAACTGTATGAAACTGTATTTAACTTTTATAAGTTCTGTAAAACTGATCTCACTCAAACATGTATTGAAATGATTGTTTATATTATAAATTTTTCTGCCAATCTTTTTGCAAATTCTACACAAGCTTATCATTGTCATTCTTTGTAACATATATAAAGACACTCAGAATAAGGTAAATGTTCTAAAATTTCCAACACTTTTCTCTTTCTGTTCTCCAATAAAATGATCTGGATTTTACAAATTGCTTGACAGAATAGCGAACAGAGAATACCCTGATCAGACTGCTTCTTCAGGTCTGCCCTGTTTGTGTAGGCCTTTTGGCTGGCAACAAGTGTTTGAAATTTTAGAATATTAACTGTATGAAAGCAAAACTGCTGGTAGATTTAACGCCAGATAAAGTGATTTTGTTGCACATGCTTATATTAAACTAAATTGCAGCATTTACAGTATCTCACAATGCAAATGATCAAGCTCATGATATTTTGACACTTATAGCACATGCCTAGTCATTCTTTAAATATGCGTGTGTAGCTTCCTAATTGGGATAAAGGCCTCTATTTTGTCCTGAGCTTTTTATCCACATATTTTAATTGTTTGTGTGAGCATTGTGAGCATTGATGTCTCTTTGGAGACTGTCCATTGAGGCAGACTCCTCTGAGCTGCCCCTGTTTGCATATTCTTTAACCTTTAAAGCGCCAATCAGGACTGCAACAGACGACAAATTTTGCAACATCTTTCTTAATTTTCGAAAAAAATAAGGTATGACATTTCATGAGAATCGTCTGCCAGCAGACGATTATCATGAAATATCACCCCTTACTTGTTATTTTCGAAAAGGCGGCAAAATTTGAAATTGTCCTCTGCTGCAAATTATAGGTGGAGCTTTAAGGGTTAAGACTCAAAATCTAATGAGCTGGAAAAGAATGTACTGTAATGTGCACCACTTAGACACTGTTCTTAAGATTTATAAATGACTAGAAAACCATTAATGGTAAGTACCGTATGTTGTGTGGCATGTGCATTGTAATTATTTTTAGAAAGTTATAGTTTATATCTCCTTTGGTTGATTTTGTGGATTGATTTATTACTTGATTGGAGGGACTGATTTAGTTGTGTAATCTTGTTCAGTTTCCATGGAAGGCAAATACACCATACTTCAACATTTAATGTACATACCCATATGCAAAAAATGTAATTTGGGCTGGCTCAATGGATTTTGATACTCATTGCATCACTCTTTTACATGGATAAAGTACTATCAAGTGGGGCTAGAGGCCTGTCTTTTTTGTTGAAGCCTTCAGCCTCTCCCAAAGCTATACATAATGTATGCAAGCCTTGACCAGACTAACAAGACTGGGCAGATAAACAGGCTCATCTGGCTCATCTGAGCTTTCACATACATCTCACTGAGTTGATAAGTTTCAAAATCTCATGAGCTGGTCCATTTTTATTTTTAAATTTTTTTTGATAAAGGAGTGATTATTTTGGGGATTATTTAACAAATGTTTTAATTTCAGCTTTTATATTAATTGAATACGTTTCATTGTTTGTAGGTAGCTCATTGCTGACTACATTAACGCTTTGTTTTAAAGATTATCTTTCTTGTTTCTAAATAACGTTTGTTTTGAAACAGATTGAAAGACATCAGATGTAGCAGTTTACTGTTTGTATAGTGATTATTTGATTATTAAAGCTCTAGTTTTGAGTTTAATACAAGTATATTATTCCATATAATAGATGAAACATGAACTGTTCTTTTTTGTTGGGGAAGATTTCTAACATTTGTTGGAAGGCACTTCCAATAAGTTCCCATATAAGATGTTTTGGTGGGGAAGTTAGAAATTCGTACAAAAATATGGCAATCTATTAGCTATGGTAATCAACCAGGGTTCTGCAGTTAACCCTTAAAGCGCCAAGAAAAAAATGCATCTGAAAATGTTGTCTGCTGAAGTCGTCTGCTGCAAATAATGCCTAACATTACTGACGAATTAAGTATAGAAGCAAACAGCAAGAACAGACTGCTCCTATCAGTCTGATCCTATAGGAGCAGTCTGATCTGGGTCTACACTGTTTGCCACAGAGGCTAATTAATTATTTCAGCAGATGAGAAAGCAGACGACTTTTGTTGTGATTAGCGCATTAAGGATTAAGAGATGATCTATGTCACAAAGACATCTGTATACTTGATGATTGTCTAACAAACCTGCCCACATCTGTGCAATCTCTCCAAAGCCTTTACTGCTCACATACATCTTTGGAAGTATGTTGAAGCTGAGACAAAATATGCCACTAGCCCCACAAAATACCTATTAATACATGTTTAGAGAGATTTTATTTTAATGCAATAAATAGAGGATCTTACACAAGTGATAATTTCTTATGAAATTTATTAAACGAGCCTTTGGCGAGTTTAATAAATTTGATTTGAAATGATCACAAGTGTAATATGCTGTTTATCATAATGATCTTTTAAATGTGATTTTATTGCCTTCAAAGTTTGTTAATTTCAATGAAAAATTGCATGTTGTAACAGATGTCGTCATGGCGTTAGTTGTTCCCGCCGAAAGTGTTATGTAACGTGTGGTAATAACATTATTTATGATATGATGTTATCCACTGAATAACAGTAACATAATATGATAAAAACCCTTATCTAATTGACAGACCAATTTTTATTTCAGCGGATATCAGGATTGGAAGATTTACAGTCACAAATTAATCAACTCAAAATATTGACTGGTGCCAATCTTAAGCTTACCTCAGTCCCAAATAGCCAGCTGGAAGATATTGACACTGGCTTGGGTTGGGATGACCTTGGTTCTTATGGTACAATAACAGGAACACCAAGCACCGCATTCCATAATGACCCTAGCCGCCAGTATATATCTGACGGTCACAAGCAAAAGCCTGAGCCCATCAGAGAGGCAACAAGGGAAGAAAGTCCTTATGCAACAAAAGGTGGCTTGAAGAATATGAACATACCATCCCCAACACCCAAAACAGCTCATAATGAACCAATAATTTCTCCTGAACCTGAAAAAGATAAAATTATCACAGACAGACACACTCCTGGAGATGTTACTCCAGATGGATGGGGAACTCCTCAAGATGAGGCCCAATCTCCAGAAAATGCGAGGGCTGGCCATAAGTCTACAATGACAGATGGAAATCCAACCCCGCGAAACAAGTCTCGGTCCCAATCCCGAAAAGGTAGAAATTCTCAACAGAAAACAGGAAGAGAATCTCAGGGGCCAGATGCCGGTAGGGGGTCTCTTGGAAATGAATCACCAGTAAATCAGACTAAATCACCAATAAGTCAGACTCAGTCACCAGTAAACCAAAGTCAATCCCCAACAAATCAGACTCAATCACCAGGAAATCAAACTCCTGGAGGAACAAAGAAATCTGTTAAGGAAGGTGACAGTGAGAGCTAAATGAGTACTTCTTGTGATTTGGTAAGAAAGAAATGTTTGGTTGAGGTTCCTAACTTCCCCTAACATAAAACTTTTCCTTAATCATAGTTTTACCCTTATTAATCAGATTTTCTTACATATTCAACAACAACCTATGTTAATACTGACCTGAACTATATATAATATGATATGTTTTTTAAATCCAAAATTGTTAAGAACTCTTTAATTAATTGAGTTAGTAAATGATGAACTCTTCTGGACTTGTATAATTTATCATAAGCCTTATAAGGTCAGTGTTACATTGGTCTTTGGTGTGTGATTGTCTTTTGCTATCATTGAAGAAAACAATGCTAATATTTAACACGGATAGTATGAATTTATAAATCAATTTCTTAAAATCAAATTTAAGAGCTACAGCAACATCCTTGATTTTCTTGAATTGCTGCAGCATGAACACTTGGAATTGAAGTATATTATTATTAGAATAACTGCAGTTTGGGTGGCCTGGTAATTAGCTTATTTTGTGCTAAGTATTACAGAGTTATACATGGAGACAAAGGAAACTATAAAATGCAACTAGTTTTCCTTCATGGCTGCAGACACAATTTTGTTTTGATTTTATTAAATGCACAAATGAAATCTACTGACATATGACAAATTCATTTTTAAATGCACCCTTACCCCGCATTAAGCTGTTGATTTGATTTTATAAGCCTTAAACATATTTAAATAAACTACACTTGTTTTCTGCTCTGATAATATTCAACTTTTACCAGTTCCCTGGACACTTTGAACACTTCATCAAAAAGTACTATTCTGTCTGGTACATGTTTGTTGAAGATAATGAAGAAGAAGCTATTTTCTTCATATATCACATTATTAAAATTGAAATCAGAAATATTAAAATAAGTCAAAAATGCTTGCCATTTGGCTGCACAATATACATTACATGTATGTTGTTTCACTTAAGTTGTAATTCTCACTATGGCATTGCAGTTTTGGTTTAAACATAATTTATTTCTCTAATTCAAATTGACATGCAAGCATATACACACATTAACAATGTATAGTATTGGAATGGAAGCTTAGAGATTAAAGATTTCCTTTCCCAAATACTAGCATTGAATTAGGGAAATTATAACCAACAACTCACAAGGGAACTTGTAATAGCTCTAATAGATTTTCGTATTGACAAGATAGCTGTTTTTTCATCCCTGTTTGTTGGTATATTAACGCATGATGTCTTCCTAATGTCAATTGCTGAATGCTTGTTAAATTTATTCAGGAGCTTGGTTTTCTAATATCATAGTATGGTAAATGTTAAAAATTTCAAACAGAAGTTGCCTGCCACAAAAGCCCAGACAAACGGGGGAGACCCAGATCAGACTGCTTCTTCAGAAGCAGTCTGATCAGGGTCTTCCTCGTTTGCTTTTATGGCTAGCATTTTGTGAATTTCGGCCCAGAAAACAAACTTTTTACTTGAGAACAGAAAAAGAAAGGTGTTCTAAATTTTAGAACATTTACCGTAGTGTTTCCTTTTCAGATGGGCTCGTGATTACTCAGAACTAACTACCTTTCATGCCATAATAATGTAGGTTTGCCACCATTATGCTTCTGAGCTATCAAAACAATGTACTCGATGTGAGAAAACCTGTCTTCTGGGGTATACAAACAACACAGTCTGATCAGTGCCTTTATCATTAGCTGATTGGAAAGTATCACATCTTAATATGCTACAGGTGATAACCAGTCTATGTAGCTGAGGAGACTGATTTAAGTCTCACTTTGTTGGAAACCCAGAAGACAGGTTTTGTTGCCTCGAGGTCTGTATATGGACCAGCCCTTAAGATAATGATGCTTCTCACATATAGTAAAACCTTGATAATTTCAATCAAATCCCATTCTTTGTGGGTATGAATAATGTGAATGGTGAAGGCTTTATCAATGCAGTCTTGCTATAGCCTTCACTGCTCACACATCTATGAGTACCAATATCTCAGGGGTGGAGCTCATTGGCTCAGTTGGGGTAGCTGAATGTAGTTAGAGACTCACCACTGGCGGAGTCAATGTGTTGTATCCTTGAGCAAGACACTTAATCCTCTTAGTACTGGTTCAATCCAGGAAAACAGGAATTCATCCTAACATGACTGAAAAATTGTAGACTGAAACGTAAAGCATCAAAACAAACAAATCCAGTATCTCAGGAGCTGGCTCACGTTTTCATTTTTGTATTGATTTGTTTGTAAATAACAAATCTACATTATAATGGCATACTAACCAATGTTTAATTTTGTCTTTAACGGATCATAGTATGTAAACATCTTAAATCATATACTCTATAGTGAAACAGCAATCCATTGTATTTTATACCTAGTAAATATTTTACACAACTTGATTTTCATGACAGCGTGGAGATGAGGTTCAGCATTTGCAAGGTCAAATTGATGATATGAAAAAAGCAATTGAACCATTGGTAGGGCGCTCTAATCCACAGTTTGTCAAGGATGACGACAGCAGGAGTCGTCAAGAGGAACCAGATGTGAACAACTGGGGTGTATATAATGCCTACAAGTAAGTCAGGAAAGCACAGCTTTCAGTTGGGTGATTTTGCACAAAGAAATTATGTCATCAAAACAAATGGATGTACATATTTTAAATACTGAGATAGAATCCGCTGCATGCAAAGTGTTAGCATTGAGTGCAGAAATTAAATTGACTATTTTATCAGAATTTTTTTAAGAATATATACCCGACAAAAAATGCATACAGTAAGATTTTCCCATTTTGTTGAAAATTACAATAAATTCATTTATTTTATTTGTCTTCATCTTTAGTGCATTAATCAACCAGTGTATCGTGAATTTTACTCACCTAGATTCAACACACTGTAAATTGTCAACAGAGATAGGGGTCATTTTGAATGTCACAGAATGTTTAATAAGTATGGCCTCTGTCAACTTTCCATTTGAAGGTCCTGGCTACATGCCTCACGCTTGCACTTGCTGACAGCATACAGATTGCCCTGTGCCTTTCAGGCTGCTGTAGTATTGGTATAGCACCGTTAAGCACAAAAACAGATGTCAGAAACACAGAATCAATAACCAAAAAACATCGAAACGCTATGGGAAATGTCGGGGTTTAATAAGCCCAAATGCCATGCAAAAGTTAGTTACGGTTTGAATTTGTCCACTTTTTTCATACAAGGTAATTGTATGGATATTTTTCGATGTCATACTAAAATCACGTTACAAAATGATTTTATTGATAAAATAACTTAAACATAAAAAGGCAAACTGAACAGGAAAATGTTACTGTATGTGTTTTTTGTCAGGTCAAGCCAAGCTGAAATAGGCTAAAATGAGATATATTTTTAAATAACCAGAAGAATCAATTATAAGTGTGATGACAGAGAAACCGATTTGCAAAATATTAATGACATATTTCAGGCATATTAAAGTACTAATTGTACAGTTAACTTACATTTGAATCCATAATTTGATGGAATGTATCATCTGGTAAAAATGAATATTTACATTTTAAAAGAATGCCTTTAATGACTCTTTAGATTTTTGCAACCGTTCAAAGCCTCATTGAACAATAGAAATGAGAAGCTAACTTTGACATGAAATGCGCTTTTAACAGAAAATTCATTTCCCAATGGTAAAAATAGCTGTGATAGATGGCAAGACACACCTGATTCCTATATACACAGAAAAACTCACATTGGCCGTTCAACTGTTATGGTTTCCACGCGAACAAAACCATGTATATTATTTAATATTAAATACAAAATTGCTTCATAATCTAAAGAATAAAAAAAACTCATATGTTAGATATTTATAATACAAATGTAAATATAAGAGATTCATAAAGTAATGAATGCCATGTTTTCTGATGGTCATTTAATTTTAAATGAACAAATGTACTTTATGATCCTAAATAAAATGAAATTCATTTCTTAAATGGTTATTGCATAATATTCCTGAGCTGATGTACTTAAAAATTAAAGTTGAAGTTAAATATGTTTGCTGTATATTTCCTATATTTCAAATAATGACTCAAAATATATACTTTATTGTGAGGATTATGTCTGTTCTGCAACTGTGTTACCTTTTGAAGTTTTATTTACACTATGTTTCTTTCAATAGCCAACAAGGAAATGGAAACAGTGAAGGTATATCAATATCTTTCATACTCTCTTCAGTTTCTCAATTCCTTAAAATTTTGTGTATCTTAAATCAGCCATATTATGAGACAGACTGAGTGTATTTTTGATTAACAACATAGTAATTGGCAACCTGCTCAGTTACAAACACCAGGTGAAATCTTGGATAGGGATAGTAATGATACTAATGCAGTGGATTAAAATGGTACCAAGTAGTCTGTAGCTGTGCAAGCTGATATATATTCCTGGTGTTTATATCAATTCATAAGCAGATTCTCTCATTTTGTGGCTCAAATAATTTTCTTTTATGCTTTTCACTGAAACATAGAGATTGCTCAGTGAAAATGAAAGCGATATTTGTCACTGTTTCAAGCAGTGAAAATAACATTTTTGGAATTTTCTACTGTTTGGGACTCCTTTTTTTCCTCTATTTTAAATCCCCGTTCTGCTTTTCAATTATTTTTTAATAAAAATCATCAATATTAGCTTTAAATGGTACTTCCTAAAAAGTTGATGTGAATGATGTGCATTTTGACATGCAACTTTGGTCAGCTTTTGGCTTCATTGAAACATCTTCTGCAATATTGTTTCCAGAAAAATATTGGAAAGAAATAAAATGATATGAAATAACCAGGAACTAAGTAAGTTCTCTCTATGATTGGTATACATGTTTTGAAAGCAACATTATTGCTGTTTTGAAGCATTAAAAAAGAAACAGAAAATTTGAGTTTGTAGTGTGAGAACTAAAAGTGTTATTTTCACTCGTGGCTATGCTTGTTGTTCATTCGATGATATATAATTCAATCTTACACTGAAAAAATCCAATGTGAATTATGTTTAATGTCATTCTTTTAAAAATAAATACATTTAGGGATCTGGGAAATGTAAATTTTAGCAAAAGATCGGAATGTAAAATGCTAAAACGTTCTGAAAAATTTTAAAAGCTACAAAATTGTTCTTGATTTAACAGGTTGATTAACATATTACACTTATCCTAATGTGGCATAATTACCCTGAAATTTCTACCAATAAGCCGGGCTGAATGGTGATGCAAAGCTAAGAAAAGAATCCTAGATAATAACATTGTTTTCATGTATAACTCACCTGAGCATGAAATTTATTATCTTTGTAAATATCATAATTCAAACACACAAGGCTAGTTTAGCACACAACAACAGAGGATGCTAATTGTTCTGGTTTACATTTTAAAATTATACCATTTTTATAGGCATTTTAAATTGATTACTGGGATATATTTCATGCTAGTGTCTTCAGCATGAATTTTTTTACACTTGTGGTAGGGGTATTTAGATCTGGGATTAAACTATTTACCATTACAGCAACTATTCAGTTTGAATGGATTTTATTTGAATTTTAGGGTTCATTAGCACGGTCTATAACATGGCAAAATAGTTTAAGGTAATGGCTTACTGGAGATAGACGTCAGACTTTTAAGCAATTCTGCTTCTAAGACACCGACTGTCTAGTGGTGGGGGAAAGCCAGTGCAGTTCTGGTCGTTCAGCCGCGAAATGCCCTGTGAAACCTGTGCATCCTGGAAAGTGACAGTCAAACTATTGTGATACACACCTCTGTAGGAACAATTTGATATTTGATATTTTTCACTAAATGATATTTTCCTAACCACGCTAGCTAGATTCGACCCTGCAGTGGAAGCTAGCTTAACGCACTACAGACTGAGCTATCTATGATTCTAAATTGGTTGATAGTCATTTCCTATGTTTAAATATTTTGCATGTAGCATTCTACTAAGTTACTTTGTAAGAATTTCCATCAAAATAACTTTTTTTAGTAAATTGCTTTAAATTTTACATTTTATGTTTTAAATGCATTTAAACAATTTAAACTGGATCAATTACAATTTGACTCGTGCAAGTAAACATTTTCTAAGAAAGTTTCATGATTTTAGTATGAAACATAAATATCTAGTGTGCAAAAATGCATTTCAGAAATTTCCTTTACATTGATTTTATCATATTGCATGTGGCATTAAATGAACCAATAAGAAATAATTTGTCTTTAAATCAACCTGAATCATTTCTAGTACTAGAGTTTCTTTGTGAGCAATTGGCTTTTTTGTATTGTATCAATTGGTGAGCAGTTATGTATTTTTATTTTCTTCCTGCGTCCCATAACAGGCTAGACACATTGCCGGGCCGCGCAGCGCAGTTGGTAACGTGTCTGGCTACAGATGCGTGTCTGACTGCATATCCAGGGGTCGGGAGTTCGATCCCGGTCCGGTCCCATACTTTCGTGGAGATTGATCATGAAATGATTTCTACGGTCATTCTCCTTCCTTCCGCTGATTCATTCAAGAAGGGTTGTTGTCAGTTACAAGCGAAAGTATGTGCACGAATTACTGGTTAACCGCTTGTTCAAGCCTGCCCAGGAAAAAGTGTAATTAGGTGAACTGACCGTCCCGCAATGACCATAGCTGTTGACTTGGGACGTAAAGCAACAAAAACCAACGAACAGGCTAGACACTACCACTAAATAGAACCAGCAAGCAGAAAGAAGAATACTTGTAAAAGCTCAGTTTATCATATTTTTATTACTGTTCTTTGATTCTGATTTTAATTGCTCACTTCTCTAAAAGAAACTTTTTTTCAAGAGTTTACCAAAACCTAATGATAAAATCATGCTAGCCTTGTTTAAAATTGAATCATAAATGTGTTGTTAACACAAGGACAAACAAAAGGTGATAAGAAATAGAATTTATATGTAGGTGCTCGTGTCAGTTAATAGTCATTTTTGCATGCTTTTGTTTTCATACTATTATTTTGATTTTTACCATCCTTAAACGTCATTGTAGTTCTAATAAACTCATTGTAGATCTTAGCTAAACTTTAGCCTTTGTGTGAACATGTTCCTATTCCACTGTATGATTTTACATTAGTGTAATCATGTTGATTTTGCTGTTTTACTATTGCATATCTATGAAAGAGAAAGTAATGACAACGAACAGTTGCTTTAGTAATCACCATAAGAAAATATGACATGACATATGCGTTACATATTTATCCCTTTGTATACTAATGGATTCTTCCTTCCAACTTATACAATTTACTTGGGATGGTTCATTGTATATACTGAGGGCCACAAGTTATAATTTCCAAAATAAATTCAAATTGTATTTTATTATCTCAAGATGATTTTGTCTTTGCAACCAGTGTAGACCATTATGAAATGCTGCATTATACAGCATTTTATCTGGGTATTCACTGTTTGCCAAAGTGCACATTTAAATAAGAAGTTAGTCGTATACAAAGGGTTATATCAGTTCTTAAATTTGCATGTACAGTAAAACCTGTGTAAAAAAGCCACTCTTAAAAAGACCGAAAATAGGTTTTCAAGTCCAATTATCTCTTAATGCAGGTCAAAAGTATTGCAGAATGCTCCAATGGGATCATTCTGCAGAACTTTGACCTTCATTAAGCTACAATTTGTCATTAAGATCTTTGTTTTGTCTATTTTTGAGTGGCCGTTTTACACAGGTTTTACTATCCACTTTAACCAGATGTCTAGTGTATGGTCTTAACATTAATCTACATCAAAAATTGGTGAGAAAATGATTTCGGCAATACTGTCTGGATTGCCAGGCCTGCCTGAGTCTTGCCTGGTCACCTTTGTCATACGTGAAAATAGGGTATTGTGTATACGTATTTTAAAAGGTAGACTGCATGAGAGGCAAATGTAAAAAAAATTAAGGTTAAAATCAGCAGCATCCACATTCAGTTGTGGTCTTCTTTTTTGCCATTAACTTTGCGCATGCTGATAAACTTGCACACTGTTTATGATCTGCAGATATTTTTTTTCAAAATTAACTTTTTCAAATAAATATCAGGAATACCTTCAGAATGTCAAACTTTATCAATAAAGAGTGTCAAACGTTATCAATAAAGTAATCTGCCACACCCACATTTGGTATTCAGCCACATTAGCTGTAGGATTCCATTTATTATAATATATTGACTGGCTGTATTAAAGGTAAGTGTGAATTCTGTTCAGAATCCAGCTGTTGTAATTTGTTGTAAAGAAAAAAATGCAGGCCCATGCAGTATTCAAACCATGTTCCTTGTGTATGTCAGAGATTTTTCCATCTTCACAAAAGATCAAGTGAGATATCTCGAAGGGAAGAAAGCTATAGCAGCATAAAGAATAAATACCTGAGTTAATCCTGTAGGGCAGTCGGTAGCAAGTCTGACTGCAGATCCTGGAGTCTCAGGTCTCATCCCAGCCTGGTGCCATACTTTCATGGAGATTGATCTTGAAATGATTTCTACAGTCATTGTCATCCTTCTGCTGATTCAAGAAGGGTTGTTGTCAGTAACAAGCAAAATTATGTGCAGGAAGTACTGATTAACTGCTTAGTCAAGCTTCCCAAGGACAAACGTGTGGTTAGGTGAACTGACCATCTTGACATGACCATAGCTGTTGACTGGGATGTAAAACCTCAAACCAAATAAACAAATGCCCAATCTTCTGTTTTTTCTATTTGATAACAGAAAAATCCATATTTACACCTGTCCAATAATTTGCGCACACTTAATACACTTCTAAGCAGAGGTTTATTGCAAAATTCTAAATATGTTGTTAACCTGAACCAGCTGCAGACCATGTACATTTCATGCAGCTGATATTCAAAATCTAAAAGTATGCAAGTTTCGCAAATAGAGACAAATAAGGGCTTATTTATTGTTCTTTTGACGTCTGATATGAAAAGTTGTCAAAATGAATAACCTCTAAAAACTAGTTTGAGCTGGTTTTATGGT
The DNA here is from genome assembly GCA_964019695.1 of Loripinus fragilis. Lineage (NCBI taxonomy): Eukaryota > Metazoa > Mollusca > Bivalvia > Lucinida > Lucinidae > Loripinus > Loripinus fragilis. Next base: position 38,290,514 of record OZ026516.1, read on the forward strand.
CAATTTTGCAGGTATACACAAATATAAAGATTATATTAAATCCAGGTAAATTGGAGATATCAGGAAACAGTATTCTCTTCATTTATATAACTATAACTCTAATAGTATATGCTAAACACCGTTTTTTAAATGTGCATGTGCATCTATATTATGAGGCTAGATTTTCTGTTTTGTATGAAAATTTATCTTTATCAATACTTTTGAGCAAAGAAGTCATGAGTGACACATAAGTATAGTTACCAAACTCATAAAAGACAGCTCATATGTTTTGCCATTTTACATGATAGATCACGTTTCATAAGCTCCAAAAAGGAACTGTGTTTGAAATGCTGTCTGCTGCTATATGTAACTTGGTTAATTAAAATGCATTATGTATAATACATATATGTTTGCTTAATGATTCCACCCATATCAAAGAGCATTAAAATGTATAGTTAAAAAGCTAGTACTTGAGATTTTGTTACTAACTGAATAGACGAGCAGCAAAGGTTCAGACAAGGGTTCGCATCCATGCTGTCTCAATAGAGCCTTCACAGCTCGCACAAAAAGAAAAACAATAAATGAATGGCCAGGCAAACATTTAGACATCTATTCAAAACTGCCCTAAAAGTTTATACAGCAAACATAATTTGGAAATGATGACTGACAACAATAATAATGGACATTACCTATAATAAGAAAAAGAGTATTATAGAAGGGTCTGTTTTACATAAATGAGTTCTATTTTGTATAAATCGGTTAAGCACCTCCTCATTTATCCATGTGTGATGCATTCCGTTTCTCTTCATCCAGCATTCATTCAATAATAATAATGGACACTTCCTATAATAAGAAAAGGAATATTTAGAGAAGTGTTTGTTTTACATAAATATGTTCTCTTTTGTATAATTCAGTTAATCCCATCCTCATTAACCCATGTGTGCTGCATTCCGTTTCTCTTCATCCAGCATGAATGCTGAATGAAGAGAAACGGAATGCATCACACCTTCATGCTAGATGAAGAGAAACAGAATGCATTACGCCTTCATGCTAGATGAAGAGAAACGAAATGCATCACTCCTTCATGCTAGATGAAGAGAAACGGAATGCACCACGCCTTCATGCTAGATGAAGAGAAACGGAATGCATAACACCTTGGTTAACCCAGGTAATGTTAAGAATTTTACTTCTTGGACAATGCCTGCCAAATTACCTTAATTTGATGTTAGGGCTCAAAGTCCTGACTTAGATGATATGGATCTGGAAGCTGTTTAGCGTTTATGTACAATGGGCCAACACATTGAAAAAATGGTTTTCATTATATAAGAGTACATTTCCTTAAACATGTATGTATGGCTAGTTTTATAGATCATTAAGATGTCCAGTTCGTTTTGGTGTAAACCTTACCATATATATTTTCTGTATAGGGGAATAATAAAGGCTCTGGCAAGACTACATTGATGTGCAGGCTTGTCTGAGCTTTCATAGTTCATCTATGCAATAGATGCCTTGGTTCACTTATGCAATAGGTGCCAAAAACTCATGGACTGGCTTTAACGTTGTAAAGGTTGTAAGTTCATTTTGCAGGTTTCTAAATAATATTCTTTGTATTATTCTTTTCTTATATAGATGGTTGATGTGGAAGTCCCACCTTTCATACAAACTTTGGGCAATTCGTTCCAAGAAACAGAAGGAAAAACCCATTATAGAAGATTCTTTTCAAGTAAAAGTGGATGAAATATTGTCTCCAACACCAAGAATATCAAAATTTACAGGCTCCCAGATAGAAGATTTTGTTAATGAAAATGATAGAACGGTCACTCATAGGTCACCACTCCAGATTGGACATGTTAGTCCAGACTCTATTAATAAAACCATGTATAATGAAAATGATAGAGCAGTCACTCCTAGATCACCACAGAGTGTTGGGCATGTTAGCCCAGAGTCTATTAATAAAACAACAGTTACTCCTAGAACACCTTTTCAGATAGGAAATTTTAGCCCAGAGTCTATTAATAAAACAACAGTTACTCCTAGAACACCTTTTCAGATAGGAAATGTTAGTCCAGAGTCTATTAATAAAACTAGGCTTACTCCTGTTGCATCAAGAGAAGCTTCACTTACCCAGTAAAATATATAAATGACAAACAGACGAGAAGAATGAACTTTATATTTTGGCAAGCTGTCGAGATGCATCTGCACTAATGCAAATTAAAGGGGGAGTTCCACCATATATGGAATTTACATAGTGTTCTGCCCACGCACAGAATTTGATAGAATTTTGTAGAAAGATTGTCTATTACATGTGTGTTCCATTTGTGAGATATTTACCCATTCATCTATTTCAGTTGTTAAAATTTAAATACTTTTAAATTTAAAAATTAAATAAATGGACATCCTATTTAAAAGTGGCCCTATGCGACAAGATTTTTTGTTTTTCAACCTAATTTATTCTCAACATGATGCCTAGTAATTTGTAATTATGTATGTACCATACATATATTTCAATGTATAAAATGAACAAGTCCACGTCAAATTTTGCTTGAAGGTACCCCTAAATTTAACATTTTGAAAATATTTTCAACAAATTAAATTGTCAATTTTGCCTAGTTTCTGTTCTTGTCAACCTATGAAATTTATATCAAATTTGTCCACACAGGTGTTTGTTATAATCATAAAATCTGAGGAAAAAATAAAACCGGTAAAATGAAGTTGTCTGAATTTCAATCTTAATGGTCAAAATTTTGCAGAATGTAAAAATCAAGACTATAAGTAAACTTCCAGCAGTATGCTTTATTAACATAGAGTTCTGTTCTGCACAGGCAAAGATCTTCATGATATTATGTAAATTGACTGTAAGGCTTATAAGTATTTTGCTTTTTATCGCTTTTTATTGGTTGATTACAACATTTGGTATTGTGAAGTATGTGATTACAGGGGTACCCCCCACGAAGCAGCACAATGTACATCTGTCAGAAATCAGAATTTCTAAAATTGATAATTATTAGAATAATCTGTGAGTTCTAGCTTATGTGTGTGGTACACACATTACCATATCTATCATATAAAATGGTTAAAATAATGTTTCCTTTAGAATATTTACTCAAATTCAGATGTACAAATCATATTAACAATGTTTGGGTTTTCATTATGGCGTGTTACAGTTCTTGTCAACCTTTCCAATCTATAATGTATAAGGATAATATTCACAAGATTTGAAGCCCGCAAATATATTTGTTTGAATGGTGAGTCAGACTTTTGTTAAATGAATAAATATTATTGAAATCATTATAAATATGTATGCCTGGTTTTACAAAAGCGCTTAGTATGTCAGCATTATGGTTATGAGGTCATTTGAGAATCAAATTCGTGATTCTATAACCACGATGGAAATAACAGCACAACGAATGTTTCACCTCGTATAATGCCAGATGTTCAGTATGTATATATTCATGAATTCGCTACGTAATTCTTAATGCTTGAAAATCCATTTATAATCTTAAAAAGTATCATTTTTATTTTTTTCAACTCCATTTCTATTTATTAGAGCAGTTTTAAAACATTTGTTGGAATATTACTGATTTTAAATGGGGCTTATGATAAGTATTATGGATACTCTTTTGAAATGCTTTGGCGGATAGAACTTAATGCAGGAAAATTATCACAATCAATACCAATTAAGATACAATGCAATTCAAAAGAGATTCTGTAAACAATTCATTAAAATGTACACATTGATAGACTAAGGGACTGCAAAATAAGGATACTATTTAAATAATGTGGGAAAACGGATCATTCCATACTAGAAATAAACTATAAAATTTTAAAACTTAAGACTCAGTTTCACTCAGGCTCTGCATGACACTAAATGGAAAGTGCTGCAGCTCGCGTGCCTCATAACACTGGCTTAAATGGTCTTCTACTTTCTGCTGAAACTAAATATTCCAAAAGGACCAGAATATGAAAATACAACACTTTATCAATGTAAGGGGGAAAGGTTTCCACGATACAAAGACAGCTGGTGTGAAATTCAAGTTCTCTGAAAAAAGAACCTACCAAAATAGTGAAAATGTACACTACTTCTTAAACACTTGACCTGGTTTCACTAAGTTTGTGAGAGTCAGTGAGAAGTATGCACATGGTCCTGAACCAATTTACCCTCAATATTTGATTGGGAGGGACATAAGATAGAGGAAATTCTAGGTGCAACAGGAACATAGAATGTAGATGCAGACGATGAATTACCTAGCATAAATACATATCTTTTTTTTTTTTTCATTGGCTAAGAGACATTAAGAGCATAAGCACCTGTTGGCTTCAGTCCAAAAATAATTTGGAAACCAGTGGAAGATCAATTCACAAATGATACCTGCTTGACATACACCCGTACACCTAATTTCTAGACCGAGTGCTGCTTATCAAGTGCTGCTTACAGAAATGCCAGTTTTATGCTATTTTATTAGCTAAAACTTCTGACACCAACAAATTATTGGACCTAATTTGGATGAAAATACTAAATAGTGATAGTCAAAACGTTTTTAGTATAATACTGGTGGAAAAACTGCGGTTTGTAAGACCTAACTGGAATATTTTATTTGAAATCACTTATGAATCAAAACTGACTTAATTCATTTTATGCAAATTATAACACTTTTACCGGTGTCCAAATTTTATGAAAATTTACATGCATAAAGAGGGTGTATTTGACCTACTTTTCAGAAAATATTATGGGTTGACAAAAACTGGAACATGGTAAATATTAGGACAGAATCCCCTATAGACACTAACTTTAATGTTCAAATTGTGGATAATTCAAATTTTGATGGGTCAGAAAAAAATTATCTAGATGTACTCATATACATTAATGGTAGTAAGGTATACCCTGGGAAGTCTTCTTTTATATTCCAATCAAAGAATGTAGCAGTCAACAATGTTAATGATTTGAGACTGATATTTAATAGGTCATATATTAGTACAAAGAGGGTGTACTTCAAGGTCTCCCCCTGTGGCCTAACAGCGTTCGAGGAATAAAATAATTTCATTTTTGTAGTTGTTATACCGTAGGTATTCAACATAAAAAATATTATCCAAATCCATGCGTGGGCAGGTTTGGAACTCCCCCTTTGTATTATGTTTGTTATTTAACAATAACAGATTCAATGCCTAGTGTATTTACTTTAATGGAGGGTCAATGTCCTGTGCAGACTATGTTTTAACAGGTCATGATTGCACTTTATGACCCAAATATTCAATTGATTTAGACAGATTACATTTGTGCTGTTCATATCCATTTATCATTAACATTTTGTCAAGCCATTTTTGCAGTATAGAAATCCATTGTTTGTCCCCATTGCATAATTGGCATCGTTGAGGGCCATCCAACCATAAGGATAGCACCACAATGTACATGATTGTAAAAATTGGGTCAATTTTTTTGTTGTTATGCCCCCTCCATTTATAATGGGGGGTGGCATATAGCATCACCCTTGTCCGTACATACGTACGTACATACGTACGTCCTGTCCCGTACGTACGAAAAATGGTTTCCGGGCAATATCTTTTAAATACATCAGTGTATTGGATTCACATTTCATACACAGGTATATAATCATAAAATACAGGTCAAGTTCGATTACGGACAAAATCCACTCATTATTATCAGAGTTATGGCCCTTGATCTCGGTATGAAAAATGGTTTCCGAGGGATATCTTTTGAATACATTGGTGAATTGGATTCATATTTCATACAAAGGTATATAATCACAAAATACAGGTCAAGTTCGATTACGGATAAAATCCACCAATTATTATCAGAGTAATGGCCCTTGATCTCCGTATGAAAAATGGTTTCCGGGCGAATTCTTTTGAATACATTGGTGTATTGGATTCATATTTCATACACAGGTATATAATCATAAAATACAGGTCAAGTTCGATTATGGATAAAATCCACCGATTATTATCAGAGTTATGGCCCTTTGTTAAATGACAAAGCCCTATTTATGCAAATTTGGCAATAGCGGGGGCATCCGTGTCCCAAGGACACATTTCTAGTTTATAACATATTTTTTTGTTAATCCGTCACACCCATGATAGATCCTTGCAATAATGCATAGGCAAACGTTTTAGGATTATACCTGATTTTAAGACTTACTTTCCAATTAAAACTGCATTAAACAGATGATAGTAGCTTCAGTAATTTATTTTTAGTTTATCTAAAGACAATTTGCCATTAAAACTTAAAATAAGTATTGGTGATGTTTCAAGATTTGTAAAGTTCAGAATTTTTTGAATTTTCATTTTTCACCCATGTAATAATAATTGAACCAAATTGTCCACAATACCCTATTTACAACTGTAATGTACATGTATGTCATACTAGATCTGAGTGCTAGGCTATATCAGTTAATTTTGTTTGTGAAAATATAAGCATTTTGTAATTGGTTAAATCCTCATGTTTTTGTTCAGTCCGTCCAGCAAATTTTGTGATATGTAAATAGCTATTTAATATATTATGTGTATGTTATTGTGATTTGCTGTATACCATTTTTAATAACAAAACACTCGTAAGCAGCAATGCTATTAAAACTGTTACTAGTACATCAGCTAACAACGTCAAAAAAAATAAGCTTGTGTATTGAATTGGTTTTCTGCACGCAGAAATATAAGATGTGTGCTTGTGAGTTTACTGTGGGAAATAGACGTTTTACACAGTACATGGGCATAAGTACAACAGGACAACATAGATATATACCAAAATACAGGTCTATCTAATTCTGCCTTGTTATTGCTTTTACCTTAAACCTTTGATTACTTGAAACCCCTAAACGGTTACTTGGGCAAACAGTGAAGATCCAGATAAAGTGCCACGTTATACTTCATCAGGGTCAGCACTTTTTGCTAAGATTCAAACAATCTTCAGGGACAGAACAACCTCATAATTTAGAAATTCAACCTGTGACCCCTTAAAATACTCAATGGGCAGCCCCATACTTATTGTATCAATATTTATGGGAAGTCTATCAGAATACAAAGGGTTAAGTTGAAGTTGGCAATACCCAATAAAGTGCCATCTACCATTTGGTTTCTTCTTATTCTTATTGTGACTGTATCCTTACAATATAAATGTTTTAAGTACACAAGTGTAAACATATTTAACAAAATATGAGAAAGCGGCATTGTAACATTTGTTATTTAAGGCTAACCACCTTTGTTCCATTAAGTTTGTCTTAACACTGCAACATATTTCACAATGGCTGACAAGAAATCTCTTATTAGCGCATTGTCCTTATTTTTTTCCATGCTGTGGGCAGTGTGGCTAATATCAATTTTAAGACCATGCTTTGCTGCTTATGTACACTGTGCCATGAGATCTTCATGAAGAGCATGGGTAATGACATTTAAGCCTTTCCTCAAAAACATTTTTGTTTTATGCTGAGCAGGCTGGTTTGAGTCTAGCCTGGTTGCAAACTCCAATAGACCAATTCCCATGAACATTACTGATATTGTTAACTCATTGCCTACTATTGCCATCTGCTCATAACTGTTTGCAAACAGATTATACCCAGATCAGACCTGACAAAACATCTGGATCCAATCTGTTTGATACTCAGATGGTATTCCTAAAATATTTTTTCGAAAAGTTGATTTTGAAAACAATCAGCAGACAGCAAAAAAGCATAAACAATTTCCTAGGGGGCAAAGAGTAAATGGATCTGCTTTAGATTCAGTTATTTTATCTATATGTACATAATTTAAACTTGTTGATATGAATATTTTTCTCTACGTTTTTAAGATTTTATTTTTACTAACAGTAAAGAATGAATATGTGTACATGTGGTAAAAGGTTTAGTTACTTACACACATGAAGTTTGAATTGTGTTTTATCATTTGTGAGTTCATCTGATTTTGAATGTCACTAAATGATTAACCACAATGAACTGAGTAAACTTTGGACTTATCCTTAACCTTTTTAACCTATTCAGGATGGCATTTTCAAATTTTATTTGTTGAAAAGCCAAATAGGGCAGGTTTTTTCTTCTCTCCAGATATTCCATTTTTACTGTTTTCTAGCAGACAATGTGTATAAAGAGTTGTTTTCGTGTATTTATTTAACAAGAAAACAGGAAAATATCACACAATTATATGTATTGTTCCATAGTAAAAGTGATTAAGCTTTAAGCCTCTACAGTAATTAGTCTATTTGAATAATGCACTAGATAATAATGTTTGATCTTTGTGACAATTTTTCTTTTAGTGAATGAGTTGTCCGTGGCATGGCATTCACTATGTTATGTTGGAAACTCATGAATTAAACATCGTACAACAGTGAAGATCCAAATGAGGTACTGAATATCTCATCAGGGTCTGCACTCTATTACTTACACATTTAGATCGGAATGGCCTAAGAATGGCTTTTAAAATATTGTATAAAAGAATTTTAAATTAAAAAAGAAACATATTTATAGATTTGATTAAAATAATGCGTTCCTATTATTTATTCATTTTGATTGTTTTTGATGTTTGAAATGGATGAGAATCAGTTATGATAAAGCACAATCCATATTTTTGTGTTTGTTTTCTTTTTATTCAGTTTTCAGAGTTTGTAATTAATACGTAACATACTAAGCATATCAGAACCAGCACATATAGACATTGCGCTGATCACGTTTATATTTAGTCAGCGGATCCAGAAAGTTTTTACAGATGGGGTCCAACTTTGACTTCTTTCTTTTTTAGTTGATGAGGGGAGAGAGGATCCAAATACCACTATAAGCTAGCCATCAGATTTTTCAGGGGATCCGGACCAGTATTGCTAAGAAACCCTATATTTTTGTGATTTTTCAGGGGGGGGGGGAGGGTTTGGATCCCCTGTCCCCCTACTGGATCTGCGCATGTTATTTATTCTTGAGGGTAAAGAACTTCTGTTTTTTTCTTCAACTGCATTAATAGAAGATCTTACATGACTAGAGTACCAATAGGGTTTGGCTAATTATGGCCCTAACATTTAACAATAAGCCTATTCATGGTTCCACAGTACACACTCAGGTAGATGACTCATAAAGAGGTCAACTGTTGCCAAGAATATAAACAAACCACTGCTTCTGCAGCTTTATCAATGAAACGATAACAACCATTATAAATTAATCCTTATCTCTGGTGATTAGCATAGTTTCCCCATGCATAAAAATCTGTATTATCTTGTCCATATGTAAGTGTTTCATTTCTAATGTACATTCTACCGTAAATATCATTATTAGTTGTTCAAAATGTCTAGGAAAGACATAGATGATATGACTTTTGAAAAATTTATGTTTTGGACAGTCTCGTCAGTCGTTTCAAATTATTAAATAAAAATTGACAGCATGATACAACTACCGCTTTTATTTTTAAGTAGTTTTTTATTCATTTTATCAGCTCAATCTGTTGAGAGGGGCCTTTGAATAAACCCTCCTACTGCTAAATATATTTCGTAAGGGCCAAATCTTGTCACATGATAAATTATATTTGGGGCATTTTGGTGAGAAACTCTGCCCGCTGTTGAATCTTTTCAGCGCCAGTTCAAGCTTCATGGAGGACAGATTCTTTTTTTCCATTTTGGGAGAAGCACTGATATCTTTAAATACACTTGCAGAGGCATCGTGTATGGAATTCGACATTCCCTTCAACAAAATACTTCTGAACAGTAATTTTAGCCTCGTACAATGTGGCATTTTGATATGTGTAGACTCAGACGAGCCTCTGCAGCCTCCTTTAAAGCTTAGAAACTCCAAATGGTGTTCAGTCAGTAGCTTAACAGTCATAAAATACTCAAGCGACTGGCAAAGTCTGATCAGACTGCGCATATGCGCAGGCTGATCGTAGGCTTTGCTGGTCGCACATACTACATTGTTGGAAATCTTATGCACTGGCTCATTTTATGTGCATTATGCCTCTGAATAACATCACGATAACACACCTTTGCAATATTTTGGTCACGTAGAATTCTGCTTTAAACCATAAAAGGCAAGCATTATTTGTCGGAAATCCGCAAGCAACACAGACCCAGATCAGATGCCCCACACAAAAGTGACATCTGATCGTGGTCTCGACTGTCTGCTTACAGAATATTCTATTAAAGTTAGAATAAAAATAGAAAATACCATCCTTTAACCCTTTAACTGAAAATGGACTGTTCCAAATGATAGGAGTGGGAAATTCAATTTACTTTCAATGGGCTAATATAGTAAAACTGTTAATTTGTGGGGTATAGATTACTTTTGCCCTCCCTCACGAACCTGACTTTTTTGCATGTGAACAACAACGACACAAACCTGCCTGAACAGGGCCCAATCAGTACAGAATGATCTGCGTCTTAGTTGCTTGCTTTCTGAAAAGTATATTAGTTAAACTTACTACATTTCTGGCTAATTTCTATAACTGAGCAGCTTGGTTTGAGGTCCATACTGGGCCAAAACCCCTTAAGACAGGTTTTCTTGCATTGATGCCCATATTCTGTTGTTATAGGTGTGATAAAAAGTTCAATTCATGTCGGCACAACAATAGACACACACACACACGCACGCGCACATACACACGCACAGAGAAAGATATAGACAAACAGAGTTTTTCTTACCTTTCAGTCCTTCTTTTCATATCAAAATGAAATATGTATGTTTACTTTTACTAGAATCTTGAAATAATGGATAATCTGCAGATAACACACAGCTGGTACAGCCAATCATTCATACATAAGTATTTGGGGTAATTAGCTTGATAGCACCTGAATTGTTGACATAACAGCCTTTTTCTTGATGATAATCTATATTTTTCTATAGAGATATATAGGAGAGAAACAGGTTGCTGCAACCAGTGAACTTTGACCTCCAGCAGTATACACAGAAAATCAATAGCATAGCTTAAACTGTGAATACACTTATTAGCAAATTTTGGCTCTAAAATTAAACTGTTGGCGAAATTCTAGGGTTTATTTTACCGAATAGCGGAATGAGAGGTGCTAGTGATTAGCCAATTTCCACTTAAAAATTTCATGATTAGAAATTTTTGGTCGAAAAAATTACCAAATAGCGGAATGACGCGTTTTAACGGTTATCGAATTAGATTGAAAAAAAGGTTATTCGACTTCGTTTTTACAGTAAATAATTATTGATTATCAATTTTTGTGGTTAATTTTTACTGATTACTGACTTTTAGGCCAAAGTGTTACTGATTAGCGATTTATGGGCATAGATTTTACTGATTAGCGATTTTTAGGTCTAAATTTTACTCATTAGCGATTTTTGGGCCCAAATTTTACTCATCAGTGATTTCAAAGGTACCTCATTGAGACACTTTTGACTGCTTATGTATTATTGATTTAATTAAGTTAAGTTGAGGAAAAAGATAAAATGCAACATTTGCTGATCATTTTATCACCTTTTCGCAACTAGTTTAAAAAATTCAATAATACAGGAACACAAATGCAAGATTAAAAAAAAGATAATTGCATTTTTGCAGTGTAAACCACGATTTTGCCAAATATACAAGACATCATTACATAACTTTACTGATTTATTATGTAAATCACTAGTTGTTCATTGATTTCAATACATAGAGATTAATACATGGCCACCACCACGTTACCAGACTTATCAGCCAGGTGTCTCTGTATTTGCCCGAGGGTCTTTAGTCATGAGTGCAAGTATGGAGCACCGGGCCTATATGCCTGGTAACGCTGCAGCAGCCACATTTTCAACTTTTTATTACATGTTACAGGTTTACTTGTGCGTGTTTACATCGCGGCAATGTGAATGACGTCATTTAAGTCGATGAGGGTGCATGCAAGGGCCAATATGAGTGCATGCAAGGCTGATATGGGCTCACAAGAGGGCCAATATGGATTCGCGTCAGTGGGCTGTTATGTGTTGTAATCACAAGCAGTACTAAGCATTTTGTTACTATTTTTAGTATTACATTTAATAAATGACGTCATATCACTCCTAAACCATACGCCATTTGATAATAACAACAATACAACACAAAAAGACGAAGATCAGCTGGATCTAAAATCAAGCTTTTATCCTTGTACAATTAATTCCCTGGGTAATTCTTTAAAGACATCCCATGTGAAAAAACATTTTTACAGAATAGCAAATAAATAAGAAAGGTCTTAACTAATTACCTGTTAATTCTGAAATTGAGACCTGTCTATTGCTGTAAACCTGCTACATAATTTGTAAAACCGCCCAAATTGCGATTTTTCTACCAAAAAAACAAACTCCAAAGTTAAAATGACTTATTGGTATCCTGGGTCAGGTGTGGTACTTGATTGTATCGATTCCTGATCCTTGTCCTCTTTCTTACTTTTATTGCTGTTATCCTGTTAATGGCTTGCTTTACATAGCTATACGAAAGCACAATCGAAAACTAGATGCACTTAAGCAACATGTTTTGAAGATTGATGACGTGAGATTCAGGCCTGAGGTTATAAAACTTTACATGCTCAACTCAACTGAGCACGAAATTTCAACTGCTCATAAAAACTAAAATACCGACAAATAAAAATGTTTCTTGCTTTAAGTCTCTCAGATGTTGTATTTATCAAGCTAATGAATGTTAAAATGCTAACAATTGTTGACTTTTCAACATTAAAGAGCAGAAAAAATTTCGTGCTCAGCTGAGTCAAGTATGGAAAAAGTTTTATAACCTCTAGGCCTGGTGATTGTTCTAATTTGCTTGATACAAGCGCTTTAAATGTACAAAAAAAGAAACCTGTGCAAAATTGCACAGGTTTCATATTGTGTACATTTCACGCCTTTCTACACATCTGATGGGCTCAAATATAGTAATAATGCATGAATAATTTGACCAGGAGATACCAATATCAGATATCATGTACTAACCTATGGTGGCAAGAGGAAAATACACAATAACACAGTAAACAGAGAACGTTATTTTGCTTACCAGTATTGTCTTTTTGCATTTACATGCATTTTGTTTGTTTCCTTACGCCCACCACCACGTGGTGTTACAGTTTACTATTTGGTTATGGTACTTGCCATCATATTCACCTGTTAACCCTTAATGCGCCAATCACAACAAAAGTCGTCTGCTTTTCTCGTCTGCTGAAATGTTTAATAAGCCTCTATGACAAACAGTGTGGACCCAGATCAGACTGCTCCTATAGGAGCAGTCTGTTCTGGGTCCACACTGTTTGCTTCTATACTTAACTCGTCAGTAATGCTAGGCAATTATTTGCAGCAGACGACTTCAGCAGACGACATTTTCAGATGCATTTTTTCTTGGCGCTTTAAGGGTTAATATCTTTTCCTTTATTGTCATATGATCTGAGTCTACAATTTTGTCCAGAATTTCTATAAGCAACATATTCAGTCAGGATTTAAAAAACAACTAAATATGTATTTATTCATGTTTTAATTGTACTAGTTATTACAATATATATACAATATGGTATAAAAATACATTATCATTTTAACAATATACTTCATGGAGAAGTGTACCAACATAGTATAGCTAAACCCATAAAGCCACACCCATAATTTGCAGCAGATGACAATTTCAAATTGTGTTGCTTTTTCAAAAATAACAAATAAGGCATGATAATTCATGAGAATCGTCTGCTGGCAGAGGATTCTCATGGAATATCATACCTTATTTTTTCGAAAATTTAAGGAAAGATATCGCTTAATTTGTTGTCTGCTGCAGCCGTGATTGGCGCTTTAAGGGTTAATGCACAACACTCGTTACAATATACCAATAACAGGTACCTTGTTAACATTGAAGCCTGAGTCAGACATTAAAGGGTTATCAAACTGATATCTGTGAATATTGTCCCAAGTTGGAATAACCAAGGACTTGAGTTTGCAAGTGTTCATACATATTCTAACGAAATACATATTAACCAATATTACTGCGAAAAACCTATTATTATATAGCTATATTTTTTTTTTTTTATCATTTTCAATAGCGTACAACTTAAAAATGGTTTTTATGCTATAGATTTTATATTTTACAAAAATCGTGAATCACTTTTCCATGTTAGACCACAAATATTTGACTTCATCGTACAAAACGCCATGCAATGCCCACAAGCAAAGGCATCTGATTAAAGGTGCAATATCAGTTAGTGTGCAAATATAGAGTGATATTGGCACAATTGCTCCTTGGCTTTATTGTCCATTTTTAACAGTTATCCTCCAATTTTAATGATTTGATATTCATAGCTATATAATAAATCCTTTTATCCATTGTTAATGCATTAAATTGAAACAAATATTTTTCTTGTGGATATAAAAAAATTGAAGTGTTCAACCTACTTGAGCATGAAATAAGTAATCTTAATAAATATTAAACTGCAATCAATAAAGGAGCCCCTGTGGTGTAGTGTATAAACCACTTGCCTTGAAAATTAGGGGTTCGATCCCCAGGTTCTCCAGTCTGTCAGATGAGACTTTACAACCATGGCTCCATCCCCATCTGAAATTAGCTGTCAGTCTGACGTTAAACACAAACATATAGGCAAATTTTTATAGGTAATTGCCCTGCTTAAACAGCATACAATGTATTTTGTCCTGTTAATAAATTTTAAAATGCCAACATTATATCTTATAAGTATGATCTGATATGTTTATGCCTTAGTGAGTTGAGCATAAAAAGGTTTTATATCCTGAGGCCCCCGTCTTTAGAGCTAGTGCCTTACAATCTTAACTCGTATCTGTTCATATTCAGATACATTGTAAAGCATTTCAAAGATGTATGAAGGTTATCCACCTACCAAATTATAAATGACAAAGCAGAAAGACAAAACAAAAGACCCATGACATGAGATTTCCGACAATGTGTGACCAGCAAAGGCTCAGATCAGTCTGTCCATGCACACAGTCTGATCAGAGTCAATGCTAGTCACTTGAATATTCTATGACTGTTAAGCTACTAGCCAAACAGCATTTGGAGTTTCTAAGCTTAAAATGGGGGCAGCACAGGAAATGGGGGCTACAAAGGCTCGTCTGAGTCTATTCATGTCAAAATGTCACATGGTTGGAACTCTCATGTCGCGGATCAAATGCAATTACCAACTCGTACATTATGTTGCAGGCAGGCTCATACAGCTCTTTTAATGCTCAACTTGCACGAGATTGAAATTTGTCTCGGTTATAAATATTGATATGCCAGCATTTGTTGCCACTTTTAAAATTTATGGACATGGCAAAAAATCACGTTATGTTCGTATTTTGATATTTATGAAGATTATTAATTTTATGTTAAAGTGAATTGCTGAGCATGAAAAAACCACAGGGTCAGGTACAACTCCGCTGAGGGAGCTAACTACAATCGCTAATACATAGAAACAGCAAGTTAATATATATTTTGCTACTTAAGCAGTGAATATAAATGGTAGCCTTTCAGGCTTTGAGGAAATTGCTGTTTTTCATTTGCCACAAATATAGTCTACTCATTGTGTGCCTTATAATCTATGATACAAAACGTCATTCAACATTACATAACTCTACAAAACACATGCCAATCAGAATCACACGAACACTCTGTAGTGATTATAGACCACATACATTTATAAGTGAATAATATGCATGAGCTAACATTACATAACCGAATATACATTTATGCCCAGCTAACTATACAGTGAGCCACTTTAGTAACGCACCACTTTTTAAGGGCCCACATTTTTTGACAAAAATGCTGGAATCGAACATTCTCTATGATAATTTATTTATTGACATTTTATCTGTTTGATAACATCGAAAAAAAAATATTGGAATCACTCATGCGAATCATTCTGCTACTCAAAGGCAATTTTGACAAATTTTGAAAAATGCACGTGCAAGCGGAACGTCTATATTTTCTATTTTTGTTTTGTGCTAGGCATAATTCATGGTGATCGTTGTGACGGAAAAACACCAAAAACAGTTTATTAATTCAAGTAAAACCCCTTTTTTTGGTCGTTGAATTTAGTAACACCGTTACTTTTTGAAGAAATGCTCGTTTTGACGTCATATTAACGTCAGTTACAATAATCAAACTCGGTTTTCTTCGCAAATTATTTTGTAATGAGTCACTTGTGGACATAGAAGTATCAAAACACTAAAGCATCTTATCATTGACACGTCGTATAGCCTTGGTAGTAGTGACGTCATCACTAACGTCAACACCATGACGCCAATAAATCCATTAATTTTTTTACGAATATAAACGGCGGATATATGGTTGTTTTAAATGAAATCATAATAGAAGTGTTTTGATAACTAGTTTACTCAGAATCATACGAAATTTTAACTAACTTAAAAAAAAGATACTAAAACCAACTTTTTCAAACCTTGGTCAGCTGGGAACCAAAATAGTAAAACATTTAAAAAAACTATGAAGTTAACAATCACACACCAGTCTTAGATATTGCCAAGAATAAATCGGCTCTTATATCTAGCATAGCAGAAATTCGATCCTGAAAAAAGGGCAATGCGATCTGAGTTTCATTCGAGATAATGCAATGTGAAATGGTGTTTTGAGGGTAGTGCACTTTAAAATCCATTTTCTCCTTCGTTTATGATCTGATCACAATGAAAATTCAATGGCACATGCAAATATAGATGCGCTTTACGTTGGTAGTCTCAAAATAAAAATATCACATTTCTTTTCCGAGATATTTTACATTTTATAAGTGGTGCGTTACTAAAGTGGCTCACTGTATAAGTTGCAGAACGATTCAAATGAACATTATGACTCGAACATCCCATGAGAAATGTATATTGAAAATCCTGTGATGAATTCAAGCAGAGCAAATCATATGATAAAGGATCTTGGGAAATTCTACAAGATAAAGATCGATTGTTTGGTGTTATAATTTGAGTTATCTGAAATTAAAAAACACGTTGCTAATTTTGTTCTGTGTGTTTTCTTAGATTTCTTTTCTCCACTTGGATATGCAGGTTTAAAAGTAATTTAGTAATCACAAGAGTTTATCAATAAATAATTCACATTACAGTAAAACTTGTGTAAAACGACCACTCCTAAAAAGACCAAAGCTTGGTTTCTATACTATTTTTTGCTTAATTGGGTAAAGACTATTACAGAATTCTCCAAAGGGAGCATTCTGCAATACTTTCGATCTTCATTAAGCTACCTTTTTGTCATAAAGATCTTTGTTTTGCCAGTTTTGAGTGGCCCTTTTACACAGGTTCTACTGTACTGTACAGGTAATTGATATTCTTTATTGCTGTGCAGTCTGTAAACATTATAAAATTTGGTGGTGAATATTACATTCATGTTCTTTCATATAATCTAGAACCCACCAAAGTAAAAGTTTCATATCCATGATAACCATTCTATGTGATTTGTATTGGTTGTAATATGACAAAATACATGTAGAAATCTTACAAACATAACACACAACACTTATCCGTGTAGTCGACCGTGCTGTGTGCAAACATTCATTAATATCAATATAATTTAACTTGTATTTCTACAACTACATGTATAACATGTTATATTGTTATCCGGCCATGACAAACATTTCTCATAGCAAATGATTTATCAATGAGTTTTGATGACATCACTGCACATGCACACTGCACCAGATTGTATTTATTTTATGTATGCTGACCCTGGTTATACTGTTTTATTGTATGGTAATTATAATACCAACATATCATGTCATGTTAGTTTCATATAAATGAAACCTTAATGCTACTTTCTTTATGAAAGTATCACTTAAATCACTGGTCAGCCGACTTAGTATTGATATACAGAAGAATCTCATAAATTTGATGTCCTAGGAACTAGAGGTTTTATTTTGAAGTATCTAAACAATCTGGAAAAAACTGATCCTTCGAAAATTGATATACAGAAGAGTCTCATAAATTCGAAGGCCTAGGGACTAGAGGTTTTATTTTGAAGTATCTAAATAATCTGAAAAAAAAAACGGAACTTCTCAGAAATAGAGAGAACCTACAATGTTCTATAGTTTGAATTATAGGGAGGTAGACATAAAATATATTGCCCCCCAAAATGATTATCAGTGTTTTCCTATCGTAGATATGTTTTTTGTGTGTAAAAGAAACGTCTGGTGGAGACTTTTCTTTTATGCACCAAAAACATATAATTTAAAAAACACTTATTAAAATAGGTCCTCTTATCTGAATCCAGTGTGCCCGAAATTTTTTTTGATATAGCGACTATTTCGAAAAATCAGAGTTAGAATTTTCGAGTTTTTACTGTACACTTGGTGTCATGGTAGGCGTTTTGTGTTTCTGTGATTTCCTATCATTGCATGTCATTGCACAAATGAATGCAGTGTTTAATAGTAATTTCAGTCCATTTAGCTAGACAAAATACATTATTAAGCGTCGTTGTATATACAAGTGAGTTGTCTTCCCAATCCACATCTAATTGAGGCACAAGCCATTTGAGTGAGTTCTGGGTTGGTTATCTGCAATAAAAATAGAAAAAAGAAAATGACCAGGAAAGTATAATTAAATAGCAAAATTAACTAAATGTAACATTATAAATTTCTAGTTTGTCCCAGTAGCTTAGTCAATTTATCAGTAACTTATCACTTTAGAAGAATCATTATTTTAAAGCTTGAGTAGGGTTTTCCTGAAGCTCAAATTGCACCTTCACATATACCAGCATAGGTTGAGAAAGGCCAAACTAATCAGCATATTATTGTTAATATTGTCTTACCCATCAGTTTTGACATTTGTTTAGGGTGCTCCAAAGAACAGTCTCATCTAGACAGTACTTTTGTGTACCTACATACATATGTTTTGCTTCAGAAATAAGAAAATTTATTTTCAAATATGCAGTCCTATCTTGTGGCCTTGTGTAACTGGTAAGTAAAAAATGATCACAAACTTACATAATAATGAATTTTAAACTTGTATTCGATCTTAAGATTCAAGAACAATCAAATATTTTAATTGGAACCATGTTAATTTTATTAATTAGAAAAGGCTGATATATACATTTACAGTCAAGGTAGCTCTGGATTAAATTATTTTGTTGTGTTCGAAGTATGTTTAAAAAATAGGCGGCCCTGAGCTATAAACTAGTTCCATGCACTTGAGCATGAAATATGTAGATATCAAATATAGGAAATATCTTGTTCAAACCAGCAGACACTGTTATTTGCCTTTGGCATAGATTTGAAATGTTTACATCTTGCCATTTTGTGGGCATTTTAAAATTTATGATTAGGTTTGATTAAACGCTTAAGTAATTGAGCATGAAAACTGTTTTGAACCTTTGGCCGAAAACTGGACAGAGGTACAGTAAAATCTGTGTAAAACATCCACCAATTAACGCTTAATGCATGTCAAAAGTATTGCACAATGGGAGCATTCTGCAATACTTTTGACCTCCACTAGGCTACCATTTGTCAATAAAACCTTTGTTTTGTCTATTTATAAGTGGCCGTTTTACACAGGTTTTACTGTAGTTTACTGTAATTTATTACTTACAATAGTATTGTGATTGCACCTGCTTTTGTCATAAGGTGTTCTACAACCATAACGTAGTGGCATATTGACATCGTTTCCTTCAGCACCCCAGTTGTATACTACATTGTAGATTTCTTCTCCCTGATGATATTAAACATGAAAGCCGCTACATGAGATTTCCAACAATCTGGCATTTTGACAGGAATAGACTCTGACGATCCTTTGCAGCCTCCTTATAAGCTTAGAAACACCAAATTATGTTCAATCAGTAGCTTAACAGTCAAATAATATTCAAGCGACTAGCAAAGGCTCTTGTCCAGACAGTGCACATGCGCAGGCTGATCTGAGTCTTTGCTAGTCACACATACCTGATTGTTGTTGGAAATTTCATGTCGCGGGTCATGTTCTCTTTTTAGATATACAAGTTAACAGAAAAAGCAAATATTTGTGGTAAGAAAAGAGTACTTCAATTCTGAAAATGGGGACATGTACTCCAATATAATGTCACAACGTTTCAAACTGCAGATAGCCTTTTCCGATATAAGAAGAAGCACTCTGATCAGCGTATTCACTGTTTGCTGTGCTGACATGCATTTTGTGAATTAAATCCCTGATAACTAGCAGTTAGTTAAGAACAGAAAAAGAAAAAGCGTTTGAAAGTTTAGAACATTTACTGTACATTCTAATGCACCCGCTTTGGAACGTAATGTCTGAATGGATAACGTCAAAATTTTGCACCAGTATATCCTGCGATATACTGTCGAAATGGTTTGATATCATTAATTACACCACATTTAGTTGAATGACGTGCAGTATTATGCAGCTTGCACTGCTCCAATTTCAAACAAAACTGCAGAAGAGCATTAAAATGGGGATAACCATGTTCAAAATTTACATTTGGGGAGGTATATCGTAGAATATACGGTCTGAAATCACGTTTTACGGCTCCGCTTGCGCGTGGCCATAAAACTTAATTTCCAAATGTATATCCTACGATATACCTCCACAAATGAAAATTTTGAATACGGTTATCCCCTTATTGACAGTGATGTCATAACTTTTAAATAGGGAATATGTGTACTGTGATATTAACATAAGACAATTCGCTTTGTTGGCATGAGCCTAAACGATATTGAATCAGCATGACCACCTGCAGAGTCTCTTTTCTAGAATTGTGTTTAGAAAGTCATCATTAGAAACATCTCTAGTAGGCATAAATAAATGAAAAAGTGCTGATCAGACCTTGATTTTTGCATAAACCTTAAAAGCACAAAAAAATCCTTAAAAATCAAAAAAGATAAAAACTTATTTCTGTAGAGACAAATATATTTTATTGTGATGCCAATCAAAGCATACTTGACATAATCTATGGCCAGTTTGTTTACAAAACGCTATATTTACCAAATATGAAAGAAACAAATATCTAATAGAACTTGATCAAATATACCATTGTATTAATACCACAGTATCAAATGGGTATGCAAGAAATAATACATAGTCATTTATGTGTGATTTCACAAAATATTTGATAAAAGAAAAGTGCAAACGAAACACCAAAGATAACTAATTTCATCACACAAATAAGATGACCATTTAAGAGACTATTCTTCAAGGCACTTTATTTTTATAGGAAGTAGATGAAAACTAACCTTCATTTTAGTTCAAACTATAAAAAACAATCAAAAACGTAATACCTGTTCTGCTTTTCCAAAATTAGTGTGACATCTAATTGGCCCCGGATATTCTACATCACAACGTATAACATATCTAGCCCAACGTTCAAGGCGGCTACTCCAAGTCTGCAATAGTAAAGCACATGTTTTTGAAAGACTTCCATGTAAACTGAACAATGAAAAAGGTTTTGGTAGATCCCTATAGGATCAAACCATTAGTTAAAATCATAACCATATTATCATAATCAGATTTTTGATTAACATGCAGGTGCAGGGACATCATCCACATCAATGTGCCCTCTCCAGGTAACTGGTCTCAGACTCCAAACAAAGCACAGTGATTGGCTGCTTGCGGACACGTGTCCGCAAGTAGCCAATCATTGCGCTTTATTTTGAGTCTGAGAATGAGCTAAAGTTTTATAACCTCGAGGCCTGATCTCCAGGTTCTCCTTTCTTGAGGTTAAACTGTCACAAGCTACCACCCACGCAGTTATTTTCTGTGAGTTTCTTCTATGTCAACTTGAGACTCCATGGTCCCTGTGTAAAATATATTTATGATTTCTCTTGACCATGACACGTTAAATGGTTACTGGGTGATGAGATCAGTGACTGTTATATTGAGAACTCATTGGATATGCGTCTATGGAGAACTATTTCAAAATACCCTGAAAGGCTTTCATATAGTTTAATCAAGATATAACGGATTCTTCTGGGGTCAGTGGGTGCATACATCTAAAAACAGCTCATCCTATAATAGAATACCCCCGGAGAATAATCTACATATATTATATATGCTAGTTTCTTGCACAAGCAGGCACATACAGCAAAATCTACTTTTTCCAACTGTGTATAGGGTAGAGTCAGGTTACTTAGGACATCAGGTTAATTCGGACAGCGACCTTGTTTGTTTCATATTTTAATCATTGGAATAAAAAAATAAATTAACTAAGCAAAAAGTGAAAATCCTTATGAGCCATCTCATCTGGATTACCACTGTTTGCAAATGTATGTTCCATTTTACCTGATGTCTGAAATAACCTGACTTTATCATATTTCTTTTCAAAACTATACTCTATTTCACAGATTATAATTTGGTTAATTAAAACTGTGATAAGTGCAATGCAGAATATTCTAATGTCTATTCCACTTGGTGCCTTACGTTAGGCTTTAACCCACTTATGCCTAATAGAATTTCCCACCTTTATCAATTGGCCGAATACATTTGGAATTTAATTGTTGTTGGGTAATAATTAACAATTTCATCCAAATTTTAAAAGAAAATCTTGTATGCAAACAGTGCAGAACCTGATCAGGTGCTGCATTATGTGGCATCTGATCTGGTTCTGCACTGTTTGCCAATGTCCCGTAAAAAGGATACAATACTTGTATGGGTAAATACATCCTCTATATAGGCAAAACTCTCAGTAGTAATGATGTCACTAATGTTATAAAGAAGCTTTAAAATTTACAACAGGCAAATCAAGCTACGACGTTTTAACTTAACTAGTCTAGAAGCGATTGTGCTATGAAATGAATAACTTTAGTTGTTTTATTACTCTTGTAGCTTACAATGTAAAGAACTACGTGCATTAAGGGGCTTTTTCCGCCCCCTATGAGGCAAACATATAAAAATTGTTTTTCGCCAATTTGTTCTTATTAGTTTATTATAACAATAACCAAAGTGTAAAAGTCTCCAATTACTTTGACTTTTACCGTTGCTATGGTAACAAAAAATGGCCACCAAAATAGTCTGAAAATAGGAAAGTGATCATTTTGGTGCAAAATTGAGAGGTTTGACAACCAGGCACGCAGAGAAATTATTATAGAGCACAAGCAAATTTCAATAAGATATTTTAACAGAATATGTGAATTACCATGCACACAACACATTAAAAGGATTTTTTGGTATTTAGCTGTGCTGATATATAATTCTTAAAAAAAGTGGTCTCCAAAAGCCTTAAATTTGGTCAAAAATGGCAATTTCTCTGTTTTAAGCCTATTTTGTTGGCCATTTTTGTTGCCATAGCAACAGTAAAATTTAAATAAATGCTGAGTTTTTTTCACTTCTGTTATTCTTCTAATAAACCAATCAAAAGGAATTGGTGAAAAGGAAGTTTCAGTTTTTGGCTCTAGAGGGGCTCAAAATAGCCCCTTAATGGACCTTCCCCCTTTAGAAAGATATTGTAGATTTCTTCATTCTGATCATCAGATCATATTTATATATAAAGGCGTTAATTGACAATCAGCTTCATGACCAACTACATAAAGGACTCAATTTACAATGCAAACCTAGAAGTTACCGAAATAACAAAGAACTGTTATGAGGTGAATAAACTTACCAAGGCTCTAGCACCTGCCTCTTGTCGTAGAAGGTTATGTGCTGATATTATAAAATACTGCTCCTCCCCTTTTAATTGACCTGTTTTAATCAAAATAAAAGAGTCATGTCAAATGGTAATGGCACCCTTTTTTTATTCTGTTATTGTAACAAGTGCAGACATAGCAATCTAGTAGATCTAGATATTGTTTGTCAAAATTGACACGAGACATATGATATTCAATGACCTCTTACTCAGTCTTCGTGAATCTTCGTAAAAAGTGCGCTTTAGATCGTTGTACATTCACTAATCTGAAAGATATTAATCACAATTCACCGATAGTCTAGTGGATAGTTGAGTGTTTTAGCACTCAAAACATGTGGGTTCGAGTCCAGTAGCATTTAAGGGTTTTTTCCATTTTTTTTCAATTTGCTAGTTTCTATGTCTTTATTTTTGATTTTGTGCACACCTGGATACATTTATTTGAATTTGGCATGCGTTTATGTAACAAACACAGCACTGTGATTAATTTCAATAAGCCTACATTTGATTAACCTTTGCACGCTGAATAATGTTTGAGACTTTTGTTATCATCTGCTGACTTTTAATTAAAATTAACTTTTTTTCAAAAATTCTTACAGGAACACTGTCAGAGTGTCAAATGGTCTTTATCCAGATCAGGACTGGCATTCTGTTGGTACTGAACTGGGTACAAACTATTTGCAAATGTTATCAGCTGACAAGGAAAGAGTGGGGAACATATAGGGAATAATGAATATACAAATGAAAGCTGTAAAGCTTATCACAAGATGATGTAAAATTTACGAACAATATTAGCTTAAAAAAGAAAGCAATTTGACAACTATATAAAAAAAGTTTCTTCCAGGTTTCGATCAAGGTATGCTTGATTTGCAAGTAGTCATCTAGCCACTGGGCTATCAGACCATTTGCAATGACGAATTGACATTATCTTCATATTCTCTGTTAAAGCGTGACCAAGGTCGGAGTACTCCACGAAAACGCACGAATATCACGAAGATTTTGGCGAAAATTAATCAGTCTAAGGTCAATTTTGGCAGACTACATATAATAATATCTGTCCTGTGCATATGTTTTTGTTCAAGTTGATTCGACGTTGTAGAAGTATAATCAAAGATGAAAATGATTTTATCTTAAAACTTAATTGTCAGTGTTACAATTGTCAACAAACGTTTCAATCTCTTTATTTCTTACAGAATACACTTGAAGATATATTTATCAGGTCTTCTATGCATACTTATTTTGAAAAAAAATAATCCCCATGTATATTTGGTACAGTTTGATTTATCTTTTGACAGTAAATATCTTCTTTCTTTTTTCACTTGGGACTTGTAAACTTAGCTTTCTAGTTGTATCTCTTCTATTTTATGTTTTTTTTATTATTGAATATTGTATAATACATGTATTGTGACATTTACTGGTAACATTTAGTTCCCCATTTGTATGTCTGCGATATCACACTATCCAGTCAAAATATTAAATTGCAAGGCATTACTGAGTTTCAAAGAAGATATAAGAGCATTTTCAAAAGTGTTATACCCCATACCATAACATCTGTAATGACACATAAATAACAGGAAGTGGAAAGCAAATATTAAAATGCAACATATTAGAATTTTAAAGATATTAGGCAATTTTCAAAACCAGCATACCACAGCAAACACATTTACGTATATTTACATTTCCATTGAAATTACCTTAGTTAAACACAATATTTCAGCAGTTTGCAAAACATTGAACAAGTATGTGATCTAGAAGCGCCCATAGACGGACTACCATTAACGTCACCCAATAAGTTTCTATGTTTATCATTACTTGATTGCGTGACATAAATAATGTATCTTCATGATGTTGTGTTCAAACATCCCTGTTACAATAAAAATAAACCATTTTATAAGGGTAATGAGCGTGTGTATGGCATTTTTAATTAAAAAGCCTAATGTTTTGCATCATGCAGTGCAAGCTAAAATCTGCATTCTATTCTTAAGTATTGCATACTGATGGACTTTAATTACACAACATTAACTTCACTTTATATCTTTAAAAAGACAGTTAAAGCTGCATAGTCTGTAACTTTTGATATTTTTCGAATTTTTTATTTTCTTTTTAAAGCATTTGTAAAAGTAGAATTAAGTTATGTTTTCACAATAAATCTGTTCACTATAGCTGAAAACTGCACGGAAAATTAAATTATCTTATAAAACAGGTGTGTTTTTCTCTTCTTTGTAAATATTTGCGTCCCTCCAATAATTATAGACAGTTCATTTTAACATAAATGCTGTTGTTTTGATACTGATAATTTGTTAAGATTTACGAAATTGGTAAAATTTATACCTGAATTTTAGTTTTTTACTGTGTTCTTGAAAAATAGAAACATTAGTTCTAAAATTAAAAGATCAAAAGTTATAGACTATGCAGCTTTAAATGTAAGCTTCCTTTGCTTCGATTATGTCATCATGAGTTGACTTAATCAGCAAAAACTTTAGTTTTAACTGTACAACGAAATCCGATGACGTTACTCCTTCATATAAATTTAGGTCACTCAACCATTTCTTAAGTAGAGGAGATTTTAAGATTTTGAATGAAAGGGTACAAACAGATGAATGTCAAATAAGCAAACGGTCTGTATCAGAGACCTGCCAAACAATATGAGAGCGATTTCTTGATGACTAAAGAGGTCCATGACACAAATTTGATACTTCACGCATATCTTGATTTAAAGAAGTAGGGGATATTTCATTGATAACATTTTGTCACATGAAACAGTTGACACCCATCTCACAAATTTTACATTTTCAATGCTTTAAATCAATATTAGGTGGACAAGTTTTTCACGTGTTACTTACAAATGAACACTCTTATACAAACAATCAACTTGATTGCTTTGCATTCTATTTTGAGACATAAATTAAAGTTGCTATCCAAGTGCTGCGTTTTTTAAAGTCTGTCAGTATATTGGATTTAATAATCTGAAAGCCCCTCTGAAGCTAACACGACTTGAAGAAAACAGTATACTCTGTTTATTAGTGTCTGATCATGTGAGTTTCAAGGGCGGATCCAGGAATTCTGGAAAGGGGGTTCATACATACATGTATGAAGGTTTGGGGGTTTTCACAAATATCCCATGAAAATGAATTAATTTGGTCTCGCTTAAAGCAAATTATTTCATTTTTAAAGGATATTTAAAAACAGAGGCAGGGAGGGGGTTAGAGCAAACCCCTTGAACCCCCTCTGGATCCGCCACTGAGTTTATGGAAAAACAACAACCCTATCGCTTTCTAGAGATGGCTTAATGGGTGTTTTCCCTAGTCATAAGGGATTGGTATCTAGGAAAATACCAATTCTATATCTATATAAAGTGAGCCGTTCTATAACCTCATATATAACAAAAAACAGTTGGTGTCATCTCTAAAAGATATAATACTGGCCTTGATGTTATAACATCTTTGTTCAAGCTCAACTAAGAATGAAATTCAGCTGGCTGATAAATGTTTAAATGCCAACAATTGGTATATTAACATTTATGAGCAAGAAAAATACAATATCTGAGTGCTTTAAAACAAGACAAAACTTGTTTTACTGATTTAAGTATTAAGCAGTTAAAAATTCATACTCAGTTGAGGTGCGCATGCAATAAGTTTTATTTTTTAAAGCAGTAGAAAGTAAATAATAAAGAAAATTCTTTTTTACATCAGATAGAGGACAGTGTCTAATTGCAACCTTTAATAAGTGCAATGTTGTTTTATAGCTTCACTTATCTAATACCAAATAATATTGCATAATAATTCACCCCCAATCACGTGTTTGTGATATAAGTATAGTTTACTAATGTAGAATATATGAACCTTCATCAAGTGTTAAAGCTTGAACTCTCCTGCGACGTAGTTCTCGTTCTCTTTGTTGACGTAGGCGTTCATCTCTCAGACGTCTTTGTTCTTCCAACTGACGAGCTCTCTGTGTTCTACGGCGTTCCTCCTCATAACGTTCTCGTATGAGACGTTGTCTTTCTCTAAGATAGCGCTCATATTCCAACCTCCTCAAATACCGCACATCATAATATCTAGGATCAGCCTGTCGCTTAGCTATAAATTGTTAGGTACTCAAGGGTTAATAAAACTCACAGGCAAGCATTAATCATGAATTAACGACAATCAACAGTACATAATATTTGAACAATATAAATGACAGTAATCATACTTTTCAGGCTTCTGCAAATTTCATATCTTGAATTGCATATGATTTCAGGCTCACGTTGTTCTTGTTTTGGCATGAAAAACTTAGTAAAAAAGCAACCTAAAATCAACTAATTTGTAATGTTAAACTTTATTTCTTGCTTCCCTGTAGTAGCTAATACAATAAAATTTCAAAATAGTTATGTTCGTTTAACTCAACTTAATTTCATGGTTTCTCATGCCATTTTTCAAAAACAAAATAGATGCCAGGAGAGTGAATTTGACGTCTTAAGAAAGAGCCAAAGTCATTTTCAGCCTTGGGGAAGGGGTGGGGGGGGGGGTGGGGGCTGTGGCACCCTCAACCCCGGCTGCTTATATTATTTTCAAGCTTTTAATTATTGCTCTAGTATGGAGCCTGAAATGAAAGTGCAATTTAAAAATATACATATTCCTTTATTAAATAACTTAAATGGAGACCAAAAGCATCCACTTTAATTAATGACAGCTGATCCAGAAGCTGGATGATTGCTACCAACCCTGAATAGATTGAACCATGAATCATTACATGAAGTATGTATGCATGTCGTTTACAAATACATAGGCACAAATTTAGAAACTGTTTTAAATGATCTAAGTGTGACAGTGGCGCCTCTTCAGGGTAACATATACACAGACCTAAGCTTGGCTGAACATGAACTATTTTGGAATGGTATTTCTATTCAATTCATGTCAATTTATGAGTATTACTTCTACGACATAGTTATTTATGAAGTAAACGATCTGAAGTTTAATACAGACTATACAAGCCTTTTCATAGCATGTTCGATTCCTCAAATAAACTACAAAGACAATTTAAAGTATATAATAGAATATGTCCTCTTCCATTTAAAATAATTGCCCGATTCACCATCTGAGTTGTAGTCTTATCACTTCAACAAAATATTATTGACCACTCTTCTTGTAAGTTTTTATATGCCTTATTATAGGACAAACATGAATATATTTTGCATCCACACACAGTTCAAAACATTGATTTGTTCATTTCCGTCTGAGGCTGGTATATTTTGGAGCATGGTGTCGATTGCAAAGCAGATTTCATTGCTAGGAATCCTTTAATCCATTAATAAGGAAAACTTTTTATCCTTGGTTGGAGGGGGGGGGCAGGGGCTGGAGTGTGCATATAGGGGGATCAAGTTTGCACCACGAATGTTCTTTTGAAAGTTTGAATGTACAGTGAAGCCTTAATTATTTTTATAGAACAGTGTGTAGTAAAATGCAGATAGAGAGTAATTGTAAATATTTTGGACTATCTAGCCAATTATTTCAGTATTTAAAGATGGCACCATCAAACTTCTGGATCAGCCAATGTACATAATTAATTTAACACACAAAATGGAATTAATATCAGAACCATTACACTTAAAGATTAAGAAATCAAGCAAATCACCACACAATTTAATATTAGCACCTTCTACCTTCACCTACCATTGTCAAAGATTCGTTTTTTTTATAAATCAGTTTATAAAGTGAAGTTTAAAGTATGAGAAATTATGAAATGTACATATTCTCAAGCCTGATAATACCTGTTTAACCCGTTGTACTCTGATGGATTATTCCATACAGATAAAAGCAATAAGGATGGGACTGTTCGTTATTTTAAGGGATCACATGCCACATTTCATCTGTGTTTTCACTTTTGTCAAAATACCCATTTAAGAGTTTCCAGTATACAAAGAGTTAAGCAATATTCTAGCACTAAGGGCCTTAAGCTGAATGTCCCATAAGACTAGAATATGAATTTATGTGTTAGATGTCACTTTCAGAAATTACCTAGTCATACCGTCAACGCCAGGTAATTATCGTATTTACTTTACTTCTCCTAGGCAGCAGGCTCCTATTTTGGTCTATTAAAATGCAGGTGAAATTTTAGATAAACTTTAAGCTAGATATTTCAATGCGACCAGTTTGTCCACTTATGATTTTTCTACTCTTTACACTACTGTACCTCATAATTTGATTAAAGATAAACTCATTGGTCTTATTGAAAGACCCTTCAATGGAGAAGGCTCTCCTTACCTTGCATCTAACGACAGAAACGCATTTTTTACTTTGGATTACCCTAAAAAATATCATGCATGGTCTTGTCAAAATGTAGATGATGCGCTGACTTCTTTGTTGGACAACATTATTATTCCATTTGGCACCAAGCTGTATAGACAAGTAGTTGGGCTTCCTATGGGCACTAATTGTGCTCCCCTGGTTGCCGATTTATTACTGTTTTGTTATGAGAGGGACGTTATGATGTCTCTCTCTGAGGATAAGCAGGCTGATATTATTGATGCTTTTAAGAATACATCCAGATATATTGGACGATATTATAAACATAAACAATGTTTGTTTTGACAATATGGTAAGTCAAATATACCCTTCAGAGCTCTAACTTAATAAAGCCAATACCTCTGATACCAAAGTCGCATTTTTAGACTTGCATTTATCAATTCCTAATGATATTGTTTCTACCAAAATTTATAATAAACATGACGGTTTTTTATTTTATAAATTGTGATGTTCCTCAATTTACATCCTATCGATTCTATATCTCTCATTTATTTTGCTAGAGTATCTAGCCACGTTGCTGATTTCAACACTCACAATAAATTGTAAACTCAGAAACTTTTTAAACAAGGTTATCGGTATCATAATGTTCTCAATACCTTTTCCAAATTTTATAGACAATACTATGATTTAGTATCTAAATTCCAAGTTGGACTTAAATCTCTCTTGTGCTAAGGACTTTCGGGAACCTGAATTCTATGGTGACTTGGTGTATAAATTAAAGAAGATTGTTGGCTCTAATAATTGTTCAGCGCTGTTCATTAAAATAATTTCCCACTATAAAACGATTGGATATAACATTTATGTATTGCAACAGACTGCATGCTTGGTGGTCAGCCAAATCACTGTTGGCAACTTTGCTTTCCTCTTAAATTGCACGCTGGTGGGTCGGACTTCAGACTCTATGATGGTTCCGACTTAAAGACTTATCTATTGGTGGGATGGTAGGTGCCTGATGCTTTGGCTGTTGTCAGGCCCACAGGGGTTTACCTGTTGGATTTCTTTTGCCCCGGTATTCAGTTTATTTACTGTTGAGTGCTTATCTTTGCTTTATCTCCTATTTATATCTTGATTTATATGTTCTAGGAAATGATGCATTGATAAGTTAGGGGTCTTTCATGCGAACCAAACATCTATGTGTCTTGATCCACATCTAAACTAAGGGTAAGGTTGGCGCCATGAAACCAGTTTAAGCCGTCCAGTAAAATATTTTCTGACCATTAAGAGGTGGTACTTCTTTTGTGGATCATTCATGTTATTTCTGTCTTGTGTTTGTTATGCTTTCATGCGCGTCTGTTTATTGATACCTTGTGGTCACCTGCTGGGAAAGGGCTGATCTCTTGGCTCTCATTTGTGATGTCTAATTGTTAGTTTGTTATTTTCCCATTGCTATCCTGGTTCAGGTGTGGTACTTGGTTGTTTCGATTCCTGATCTTTGCCCCCTTTCTTACTTTCTAAATACTTATTGCGTGTATACAATTGTTGGCAAGCCTAGTGATGCCATCGGTGATTCTTTGTATGGATTTTTTCTATCCCACCCTCACACTCATAATAATTTCTTATAGGATTGTATCACTAAAACTACACTTACTTCTTGAGCTGCTATCTACTGTTTTGTTAGTAACAGAGGAAGTGATATTCTTCTCTATCTCTTCTATTAAAACTGTGACTGGTATATCCTTTAGCTCAGCTGGATTGTTTCTAGCCTTCTTTCGTTGTCGGCGTCGTTCTATTCTTCGTATATGTCCGACATCTTCAGATTCTTCTCTCCCTTATTACAAAAAGAAGACTAATGACTGTACAGTAAAACTTGTGTAAAACGGCCACTCAAAAATAGACAAAACAAACATCTTAATGACAAATGTTAGCTGAATGAAGGTAGAACGTATTGCAGAATATTCTGCAATACTTTTGACCTGCATTAAGTGAAAACTGGTCTTACAAACCATTTTTTGTCATTTTGAGAGTGGCCATTTTATACAGGTTTTACTGTATACTTAAAGTAAAGATACAATATAGAAAGTATGAGTAGTAAAAGTAAGTAAGGGTGCAAAGATCAGGAATCGATACAATCAAGTACCACACCTGACCCAGGATACCAATGGGAAAGTGACAGACTCACAGTAGACACCACAAACGAGAGCCAAGAGGTCAGCCCTTTCCCAGCAGGTGACCACAAAGCACATATAAACAGACGCGCACAAAGACATGGCAAACACAAGACAGAACAAAAACATAAAAGATCCACAAAAGAAGTACCGCCTTGGAACGGTCAGTAAAATATTCTTAGGTCTCAAATAGTACAAAAAAAGAAATGTTGCCATGATGGTCATTGCTTGGCAGACAAAATTAATAAGGATATGAGTTAATATGACAAGAAATTGCCAAAATTACTGATATACTGTTATATAAAGAATTTCATATTGCCACAAAAAATCCAAATATATAAAAGATTTAAATTTAATTTAATTAAGTTACACAGTGCAAATACCCAGTTCCAAAATCGTGCCATAATCAGCATTGTTATATACCTTAATGAGTGTTTACTATAGAAACTTGACGTGTTTAAATCGCTGACAGTTGTACTTTTCATCTAAATTTAACGTGTCGCAATGCGACAAATCACTGGCCGCGGGCTTCATTCCCATTAATACATGGCAGCAGAGGGCTGCAACGCCATTAAAGCCCGCTCAAAGACATCGTCTGCAAGTTAAGATATAATCGTCGCTAATCATTGTAATGTTTTATGGAGAAATAACCAAACTATTTCATTTAGCATAAAACACGCTCCTTTATCATATTGGACAGGCGGCAATCGAAAACGCTCTGAACAATCGATGACCGCGGATCACAGTTCGCTGGAAACAGTGTTTTCGATTGACATTTGTCGCCAGTTGGGCGACAAACGGCAGTCGAAAGCTCTGTTTCTAGCGATCTTGGATCCACGTTCGTCGATAGCATTAACGTTTTCGATTGCCTCCTATCTGAAGTGTTTATTAAATATAGGCCTACTGAATACGTAGCCAAACAATCTGAAACAAGGGCTGCTAGGAGTAATTTTCAGTCGGGCGACAAACCGTGCAATCAAAAACTCTGTTTCTAACGATCTTAGATCTACATTTGCCGATAGTATTATCGTTTTCGATTGCCCCCTATGTGAAGTGTTTATTGAATATAGGCCTACTGAATACATGGCCAAAACAATCCGAAACAAGGGCTTCTAGGAATAATTTACATTTTTCATGTTCCTGTGATAAAAAATATGTTTCCAAACCGGATATGCGGAAATCGAAAACTCTTGGCGAACAATCGATGAACGCAGGTCAGATATCGCTACAACCAGTGTTTTCGATTGCCAATTGTCGCCAGTCGGGCGACTGATGGCAGTCAAAAACTATGTTTTTTTATTATTTTTGGTCTACGTTCGTCGGTAATAATATTGACGTTTTCGATTGCCGCCTATCTGGTGTGAAATCGATGTTACGGTGGACATTTTTGCATACAATTGAATAAAACAATTTTGGACTGCTTGTGCTTGAAAGGAAGGTATATAACAATGACGATATAACATTCTTTTCCGTATATTAACGTTTGCCAAGCCCTAGTGTAATAATTTGTTGCAGCCCTCACCGCTTCGCGGTTCGGGCTGCTACACATTATCACACTCGGGCTTGGCAAACGTTAATATACGGAAAAGAATGTTTTATCCTCTTATTAAATTTACTATTGAATTAAAAGTGGGTTTTAATATGTAATGCCATTTCACTCAAAACTACATCCACATGCACATTAGAAATTTATTCTATGCATATTATTGATGAACAAAGTCATTCCTTTCAAGTGATACATATTACATTTGCAAAGTTTTTTTTACTTATCGAGCTAAAGGTTTTAAAACAACGCAATTTACATACACTGGCTTACTTTCCTCTCGAATAAAACAAAAAACAGTCTATTAAATTGAGGACGGAGCAATTGTATTTTGATAGAAATGGTGTAAGCTTTGCACCCCAATCTTTCTTATCGTGTTTACCCTTATCTGCATAAAGCCAGTCCACTTCTATTCAACGGTAGTAACTCAAGTATTGGTAAAATTAAGTCACCTTTGTTGATGTTGTTTGAAACAAATGACGTAAAAGAAATGAAATCAATTGTACGTAAACTTTGTTGAATAATGATATCTTGATTTTAGCTGTGAAAATGAAGATATCTTGTGCCAAAGCTTTAAAACCCACAGTTTTTTGACTGTCTTCTCATTCTGATTTGAATGTATCTAAGGGATCCTCATTCAAATGGTATGTCGGTTTCAATTCTTATTACTGTATGATCTAGTTTGGCCAGTCCATTTATATTCGTGTTTGTTAAAGCCACAATCACAAAATGAATTAGACGTCAGCAAACATCAAAAGCAAACACAGTTTTGTTGACTACATTCAATTCTAAGTCAAAGAAAAACTTTTTTTCGAATTGTTTATAAAAACGACGTGTTTAGATGGTGTTTATGAGTGAAAATTGATTAGAGAATTTCATAAAAAATCTGATTAACTTTAACACCCTTTCTTCATGCAGAAATTTTACTGGCGATTGTTGTTTACATTATGGTGTTACGATCTATCAATCAAAAAACGATGGTGTCAACAACTTAAATCAAGAGAACTAGTAATAGCAGGCATATCAGAGCCAGTATTTTATGGTGATGTATTATATATATTCAAAAGAATCATTAAATAGCATTTTGTAGTGATCAATTTGGAAAGATAATCAAGCGATATAAAAAGAGGGGTATGACATGGATATCATGTGACAGTCTGCATGCCTGGTTGTAAACCCGATCATGATTTAGAGCTATGTTTTTTCTCTTTAGTTGCACGACGTTGGGTCAGGCATTAAATTCAATGACGACCCTGACCTAAAACTTGTATTGGTTGATTGGTGAATGATGCTTGCATTTTGCTTGCCCCACAAACTGGTGTTTTCTTTGGCTCTATCTATCTTTGCGTCATGAGTCATATTCTTTGTTTTATCATAAAGAAGTCTGTAATCAAAACACTGAGTTCATGTTGCAGTGCAGTATACATGTACTACCTTTTCTTTTAGGCGAACGTGTAAATTTGATGATTTGTGATTTCATACTTGCTTAGCCAAATGACAGCTCCTTTTGGCAATGTAAACATACAGCCCAAAATACATTAAGTCGTTTCAATTTATTGAAAAAATGATATTACGTATTGAATCTATTTTTTATGTATTCTGATTTAAAATAGGATGTATTCACTGGTTGTTGCAATATTGTGTTAGTTTCTTATTATTTCTTAAGACAAGATGATATAGCAGTGAAAAAGTTTTCGCTAAAACTCCCTTGATTATATTGGATATAGCCAGTAAACATATAAAATTAGGCCACCATGGAAATGCCTTTTGATTTTCACTAGCGGGCCAATAGTGACCCAAAAAGTATAGTGGCTGGACATAAGCTAAAGAGCAAACCTTTCATCAAAATTTACATAGGGAGTCAGTTAAGCCACTATTTACCCTTACTCACATACTGAGTTTTGTTCACTAACCAGGAAAAGGAACGACTCTGTTGTTTGAAGTATACGTCACTGTTGGTTCATTGTTTCTTCCTGATGAGTGCCCTGAGGAAGTATTTTGCTGTTTTCTATGTTCTCTGAAAGGAATTCTGTTATTGTCAGGCCATACCTTTTAGATCATACCAATTGAAATAATTAGATATGGAAATAAATGTTTTTTTTCCTCTCTCTCAATGATATAACACTATTTGTTTGCTCACTGTTAACAGAATAGACCCAGTGGCAAAAAAGCTGAACGTTTCGCTTTTTTGCCACTGGGTCTATTCTGTTAACAGTGAATCAATTGTAGATGCCAACTGACATGCTGCTATACGTTATTATGTGCATATATCTGTCTCAGTATACACAAACCATGGTATGCCTCTATATGCAACAAGACCAAACTCTGCTCTGGACCCTGCTCTGGACCTGCGTTGCCAAAAAAACTGATTGTATATTTGCATATCTATAAGAGGAGACTATAAATTGATTGGTCCCCCTCCACACACCTGCCAAGGAATTTTGATGATACTTGTATGCATGCAAGGTTTGTTCAAAAGAAATGGAAGCTGCTGGTGTTACATATCATACAAAGCAGGCACCCCATAAGTGTTGCAGACGTAAATATATCTGGTGTGGGCGTAAAAAATGTCTTAAGTTCAACATCAAAAAAGTATGATAAAATATATATCAAAGCTGCACAATACAAATAGGAGGTGCACATTTTCAATATGGCGGGGATCGGTATGCAATGTTTGACTAGTAACATATCACATAATGTAAGCACCCGAGAGGTGTTGAAGACGTAATAATGTGTAAGTTCAACAATTCTAATGTTGCACAAAATAGGAGGTGCATATCTTCAATGTGTGAACAATCATTCTTGCATAGGAGTTCGTTACGCGAAGTTGTTTGAAGCCGCAAAAACCCATGTTCAAATCATGAGATTCACGTGCTGTTTGAGCATGGCTTTTAGCTTGACAAAGCCTATCTGGGCTCTGATTTGTTTGCGTGACGTTACACGAAAAAGCATTGTGGCCTTGACTGATCATTTCGCGGATGCTTTGGTTCGCGAAAACGTTACGGCGATTATGACGTTGTGGCGACATAATGACGTTCGAAAGTTTGACGCTGCCGCCATTTTGTTTAGAGAAATCTGGTGTAAGAAAAGGGATATCTTAATGTTTAAGCGACATTTTCAGTGCGGTTTAGGTTGAAATCAGGTAAAATACGCAAGAATAACGATCACACATGTTTGTGTGATCCCTATATTAAGCAAGGTTTGAATATAAAGGAATGGAAACTGTTTGAGTTACAGATAACACAAACCAGACACACCCAGACATTCGGGCTGGAAACATATCTAAGTTTAACACCCCTTGAAAATAAGAAATCAATTTTCAAGTATGCACAAAATAAGAGGTGCACATCTTCAATGTGTGAACTATTATTATGTCAAGTATGAATATTAAGGGATGAAAACTATTGAAGTTAAAGATTACACAAACTCCCCTCCTAAGCATTTCGGATGGAAAAAAATTCTAAGTTCAACACTCAACAAAAAATAAGAAAATACATTTGTATTGCAAAAATATGCACATAATAGTAGGTGCGAATTTTAAATGTGTGAAAAATCATTATTCAAAGTCTCAATGTAAAGGAATGAAAGTTTTTGGAGTTACAGATTACACAAACCAGACGCCACCAAAACATTTTTGACTAAAAAATGTCGCTCAACACCCTGCAAAAATGAGAAAATATTCATGAAATGTGCATAAAATAGTAGGTACATGTCTTAATTTGTGAACAATCGTTTTAAGCTTGAATATAAAGGAATGAAAACTTTTGGAGTTACAGATTACATAAACTAGGCACTCCAAACGTGATGTGGATGGACAGAGGGAAGGATGGATGGACGGAGTGGTTGCAGTACTAGACCTGCTTACGCTAAAGCGATGTAGATAATATCATTATTCTGCATTGTTGATGAACACTATATAGGATTTTTATACTACTTAGTCAAAAGTCAATTACATATAATTGCCATTATATTTTAGCTTTTTTCTTCTATTGTACAAGGACACCATTCAGCAAATTGGATTTGGGAACAATGATATGTTTGATTGGTGTTAGTAACAATGCTTTTTTTACTTTTTCTCACTTGAATCTCACTGCATACATAAGCTGCCAGATCCACAAAGAGAGTCCAGATTTGTTTTGTAAATTAAAAAGGGTAAGAAATTAATATTGAGGAGCTGCTCTGGTGTAGTGGATAAACCACTCACCTTGTAAACCAGGGATCAGGGAGTTAATATATCGGCTTCTCCAGGCTGTCTAACAAGACTTAAAGCCATGGCCCCATCTCCGTATGACTTTTGCTGCTGGTGAGACGTTAAACAGACACGCACACACACACTTATTTGATACTGATTGCTTAGCTCAATCGAATGTACCAGAACGACCCACTTAATGTTTTTATTTCTAGCGACTTAAGTCTTCAAGCATCCAATAATATTTCGCAGATAGCTTAAACCTAGTTGGTAGAGTATTAGACAGGGGATCGAAGGGTTGCTAGTTCAAGACTT
This sequence comes from Loripinus fragilis, assembly GCA_964019695.1. Classification (NCBI taxonomy): domain Eukaryota; kingdom Metazoa; phylum Mollusca; class Bivalvia; order Lucinida; family Lucinidae; genus Loripinus; species Loripinus fragilis. The sequence goes on from OZ026516.1 coordinate 38,328,413, forward strand.
ATCGGGGTGGAGTCAGTGTGTTGTGTCGGATATATCCGCTGCTTAGTACTGGTTCAACAGCTGAAGACAGGAACTTGTCCCAACATGACTGAAATTTCTTGAATGAGATGTAAAACATAAAAAAACAATACTCTTGCAGATATCAAACAATTACATTAATTCACCAATGTATGCCACCTTAACAGCGCAACCTTCAAGAACAAGAATAAGAGGCACAAGAAAACAAGAAAATTTACAAGTCAGTTAATAAAAGTCAAAATAATAAAAAAAACAATCAGGCCTCTCTCTTATTACTTTAAGAATCAATCTCAAGGAGTGTATGCAGATGCATTTAAATGCATACATGTTGTACTGACTTTACACAAACCCACTGTAAAAACGGCCACTTATGTGGCTTGTCCACTTTTGAGCTACCAGAAATCTAATTATAATCAATGTACCTGTTCCTTTGTCTTTTAGATGAACGATGTCCACCATGTCCTACACGTATGTCACGTGATCTTGTGGGTGATCGTCTTCCAGTTTTGTCTTCGATTTCTACTTGTTTAGCAGGTTCGCCGATACTTGGAAGCTGATTGCTGCCCGTATGGAACCTAGCTATAACACAGATACAAAATGATGTTACGGTAGTGCATGACACATGGAATAAAGGGTCTCTGACATTTTGATAGTGCATATGCTTATTTTTCAGATATTTCCCAAAACTTCTGTATGCTTAGTATTTAACTGGTATCCTCATAAATAAGACGTTTGGTGTTTTAGAAATGGATAATGTTTATACCCCAGTGACAAAACTGAAGACGTTACCAGAAGGGGGTAAGATACGCACAATTTGACTTCCTCAAAACATATAGTTATCACTCATTTTCATGTATAAGGATATTACAACACCAATATCGATAAAACATATTAAAAGGTCTTTAAAAGTCCAAATTCATGAGTATTATAATAATTTTGTTGTTTCTTTTGTCTGATTTTTTAAAAAAGAATTTGAAGAGCATCCGTAGTCAAATCTACCTTGCTGACAATATTTACTTGGTCCAATAGTATGCAACAATGTACTATAACCATTCATTCATGTTTAAAGTGCACCAATGCAGTGTCTGAGTAATGTAACTTGTAATGTATATTGGGTAGATACAGTATATATACAAAGCATCTATCAAAATAATTTAATAACGATTTTCATAATCAAAATAAAAATATGTTCAGAAGCTGCTTCCCCTTTTATGAGATTGAAATAAAGCTAAGCAATAAAGGAGGTTTGTATGGGAGAATTTAATTTCTGTCAATGCTTCCTTATTTGGTAGGAATTGAATTGTAAAGGTTTGGGCCCTGAGTGTAAGGGTATAGAATATCGCACCGATCCTTTGAACCAACACGCCACTTTCATTGGCTGTGTGTATAATGATGTAGCACATCAACAATCAAAAGTGTTTGCTGGTTCATGCCAATTTTTTATACCTTAGAGCATTTGGAATGGAAAGCGTATTCTAAATCAAATCTACTCAAGTCAAGAAAGCTAAACTGTGCATAAAAGAACAATGGAAAACTTTTAGTTTTTTTTTCTGAAACAATGGGCCTTTACAAACAGCAGGTGTCAATTATCATTGATCTATTCCCCTATCGTCTAGTCAAACCTAGCCAGACTATGATCTTTAGTTTCTTCATGTAATCAGACTGTGTGGATGTTTAGGTAGATGTAAGAATTTGCTGGGCACACGAATAGCTTTGTTGGTTTGTCACGCACTGGCTCAAATAATATGCGATAAATATCATCCACCAACTAGTTTTCGTGGTATAAACAGTTTTCGAGGTATTTTACTTAAATAATTTTTTCAACTTTTTATTGAGGAGTTTACTTTCAGTCAGCTTTATGAATTTTATGATCTATTTATGCACACAGCATGTTTGCTCACGTGATCAGGGGGTCATTTCAAAATTTGCATGAACGACAAAAAATCCCTGACAAAATGCACGAAAATAAAACTTATTTTTTACTTTTTCTTTCACTTTTGCTTGGTAGCTTTGCAGAAAACAATCTACAAAAGACATTGTTAACAAGATTAATTTATAATGTCGTGCCTACTACTGTTATTATCGCTACCTTTGAAATGACCCGCAAAAACTTGTTGGTAACACAACTTTAAAAATGGCGGGCATTAGTCTTGGTAAACTCCAGAAAAAATGTTTAAATGTTTTTGGGAAGAAACATTTCATTGGAATTGTATACATGTATAAGATGGGGATTATGATTGTTTTATTTTTTTAAAAAAATCAAAAAGACATTTTCTTTGATATAATTTGTGCTTTCTCTCAGCACTTTTTAAGTACCACGAAAACTTGTTGGACCAGCACACTGTCATGCCAGCAAAGAGTGACAGTGACGTCATGCTTTGTTTACCAAGTTATCAGGGACTTATAATCGATAGATCACTTGTGTATTAATCCTATCCTCAGGATAGGATTAATACACAAGTGATCTATCGACTTGATTTAGAGCAAGTGGAGTAGATAAGCTAGTTAAGAGACAGATATGCTTAGCAAGTGTAAACAAAATATTACGGCACTGTCACCCTTGGCTGGCACGACAGTACATGTATCTAGTGCACTGGCCCATTTGTTAAATGAAACTCACCAGAGCAAAGGTAATCCACGCAGGTTGTGCCAGCGGGACATGCATCACATCTCTTCTGTGGAATAAATACTTCGTTTTCTGCTATATTTACCCTGCAACAAGGCATAACATGATTTAATAAAAAAGAGTGGGTTCTGACCAGGGGATGCATTATACTGTTCATGATGAAAAGGCGTAGCGCCAATTTCGCACAGTACATATATGGGTAATTAAACATGCGCGTATCCTGAGAGTTGTGTCAAGGGAGGTACATACTTATTTTGCTTTTGTCATAATATTCTACAGAGGGAAGAGGGGGAACGTACAAATATTCTTAGCGAGCCACCATCGGCCCGCCAGCGAAACGTCATGCTGGTGGGATGATGATGGCGTGATTTTCCGGGAGGGGGTCAGGACCCTCTGTCCCCCTCTGGATCCGCGCATGTGAAACCGAAAACATGAAGGGGAGATGAGATATTTTCCCATACCATACTGCTTTAAGTTGAAAATGAACGAAATTGAAGAAAATCTTTGCTCGTTTCAGTTGTTTCCCTTTGACGTGATTAAACAATTTAGAGGTCTGACCATGCCCTTGTATACATAAGTCAACTAATATACTGTCCACAAAAAGTAGGGGATATTGGGACGCAAAAAAATCTAGAAATTAAAATCCTGATTTGTCGCATAAATAATTTTGTCTTTGAATGTAGCAATATGTCAACCAGTTTTCCTGCATAATTTGAGGACTGAAAAATTAGTAATGTGACCTTAAGGGCGTGCCGAAGACACTAGGGGTTAAGACCCAAATTTCACAAAAAAGTATCAAAATTTTTGACATGCTTTCGAAAATGCATGCTAAAGATGCATTTTGGATATCTTTGTTTTTTAAGATTTTTTTAAAGTACCATAATTGTTATTTCTAGGAAATAGGGCGGTGACAAAAATGTAAAAAATGTCAAAATTCACTTAAAAGTGACAGATTTTAGCCTCACATTCCTGAAATCGAGGGAAAAGAGATAAAAACAAATTCTAAACATATACAATAATGAATAACGGATATTTTCCTTTTTAAAAAACATAGCAATTGCATAATCCGTCACCGTGATATTCACGTGTGAAAATCGAAAGGCTACCCCTGGTCTAAATATGGTTTTCTCAGGACCACGTGACCAGATTAATCCTAGAAAATTTGATTCATATTGTCAGCTAGATGACTTGGCTAATTAATACTAGCTGTTTCAGGTTTATGACATTAGTTTGGTAAATGCTATGATTTATTATGTTCGAATATCCCCTACTTTTTGTGAACAGTATATAATAAAGAAAACCGGGAACTGCCACGATATTGCACAAAGAGGAAGAACCACTCGAATGCAGAAAAAGACACACACACTAACTAGAATGCACAACGGAGAATGCAATAAGGAGAAAAAAACAACTGCATATAGATCTCTCTTACCCAGCGAGATGATCACAACATTTTTTAATGTTTCAGTGTAATGAGCATGTAGAAATGAACAAGTTTTTATGTAGCTTAGCGTGCACTTGGGTGACAATAATAGATAGCCAATTTTATACCACCTTTACCAACTTTAGCATGGAATATCACTTGATGTGCAAGGTCTACACTGATGTAGGTGGTAAAAGAAATAGTTATACCATGAGTTGTCCGCCTGTACGTGGAGATAATATTATTGACAGCTAATCTTTAGATGTTTCTTTGGAATAAAATGCTGAATTGGTGGTTGCCTGGTTGTAATCAAATAAATACTGGTACAAAGGATAATTATGGTATTTTTTTAGTTTTTAGGTAAATGTCGTTTCTTGTGATACTGCATCATTATATTTATAATTTATGTAAATGTATTATTTTTTAAAAAAATTACCAGGGGGTGTAAAAGCAGACGAGAAGTTTGGCGTCCTGTTTAACTTCTTCTGGAGCCTTGATAAGTAGCCTGGGGCAGGAAACCATCGCACACCCAACCTCCTGCACGTCCGCCGCAATCAGCTGCAAATATATACATAAATGAGAATACTTAAATACGCTATGAAAACTGTGATTGCCTTTAAGGGGACATTAAAAGATGGCATCGAGGCTGTGTCTTTGCCTTATCTCACGAGAGACATCGCTGCGTAGGCACGCACTTCATGCACTGTGAAGACTGTGCGAATTTTCGGGCTCGTCTGGGCATTGAATGCCCTCAAATGCGATAGGAGTCAAAATATTTCGTGCTCAAATATACATAAATCCGTTGTCCCCATACTATTAATACACTAAGTATAGGACTGCCTATTGTGTACATTAAGGGAACACCGATATAATTTTCTAAATTATGATGTTATTTCTGTACCTGATGGTTGTTTTAATCTTAGCAAACAGTGTAGACCATGATGAATTATGCTGCATTTCATCTGAGTCTTCACTGTTTGCCAAAGTACCCGTTAAGGGGATTTCAGTATACAAATAGTTAACGTATCAAATTTGGACCCCCTCTGACACAACTTTCTGGATCCGCGCATGAAAGGGGTGGCAGTTACACAGATGGAGACAACACGATTTAGCTGTTCCTTGCTGTAAGGCATTTGTATGATTTTGGTTTGCTTGGCTGCTCATAATGCCCATACTCACATACTGTATAATTCGTATTTTATATATTATCTATGACACACGTGGTCTGGGGACATATTCATTCATAATTTTACTCTTTATCTGTAAGATTACTAACAAAGCCTTTTAGTTTCTGAATCACAAATTTTAACTGACAAAATAGTACATTAGCGTAGTTATCGCGTTATCTACGTCTTCTAGTAAGTTGAGAAAATGTATGTATGAACGTCAGACCAATTTTGTAAGCTCATATTTATACTGTCTAAAATGTTACTTGTGTGCCATTTATCATTTAATTCACACTTAAAGAATAATTTTCTGCACATATAATTATAATTTTCATAGATAAATATCGTTTAGTGTAATATTACATCATAGATATATCTTATATATTTGACATTCTAACAAGAACAGGGGCACGTACTGTATGCCATTTGCATACGTTATCAAAGTATTTCATTTTTGGATAAAAATTCTTTAACATTATCGTTTTAAGCTATGGTAATTTTATTAAACTTTTTAACCTGTGAAGAATATTTACAGTATGTAGTTTAGCGAATCGGCCAGTTCGCACACTGTAAAAAGTAAATAAGTGTAACGCATGCGCTGATCCATAGGGGGAGGGGATAGGGGTCCGGACACCACCCTGATAAATTATAAAGCTATAGCTTTCTTAGCAATACTGGTCCGGAACCCCTGAAATCACAAAGCTACAGGGGCGGAGCCAGGATTTCTGGAAAAGGGGTACATATGTATAAAGCTATTTTTTTTTAATATATCATGAAAATGAAATAATTTGGTCTCACTGAGACCAAGTTATTTCATTTTCATAGGATATCTAAAAACAGGGGACTGTGAGAAATGGGGTTCGTGCGAACCCTCTGAACCCCCTCTGGATACGCCACTGACTGCGGCTACCAAGCCAGCATTCAATAGCCCACCATGCAGAGAAACGCCATTTGAAAATGAAATGCATGGCAAAACTTATAAAGAATGGCATAAGCAAAAGTTTGCCATTTTCATAAATCTAAAAAAATGGAATAAAATAAGATTTTTCTGACATTTCAATGTTTCAGACGTGAGCCAGTCTACCTAGAAAGTATGTTGACATTACGTTAAGTGGTCATTTGTTTTTTTGTCTTTCTGCCCACAGCAAAACTATCACCTGTTGCTGTGATGTAGACACATGTATTTTGTTAATTACAATTAACTGACATACGAGCGAATTAGTCACAACTCGAGAAAATATACACCAGCGCAGACCGTAGTTTGCCAGCACATTCATTGAAATTCTTAGACACTCTTAGCCTATCTGGAGTCTCTAAACTCAAAGACTTAAATGATTCAGTGACGCGAATAATAATGATTCAGTGACTGTCTAAAATGCCTTTATGAACATCTCCTATGCTTTTTCGCAGTGTCGATCATTTTCCCTAGCCACAATGATACTGCTATTTACTGTGCACTTTATTGTTAAGTCTATAATAACCCAGTAAGCCCGTAAAATCGGACAACTATCATCCGGATGGTGTTTCGCTGGCGGGCCGCCATGATAATGGCCCTTGATGGGATGCTGGCTGGGTAGGGCGTTGGTGCCTAAGTCTACAACTTGCACTTGCCGCTGTCTTCCCTTAGATGATATTTCATCGAGCAGCTGTCTTCATTTGCCGATGAAGAGATAAAGTTGCAACTCACTCCATTTGCCAATGAAGAGGTTTGCAGCGCGTGAATTAAGGAAATAGAAAATTGATATTTTATTTTCAAACTTTCATGTTGTGATGAAGACAGTGGGCATAAAGTAAAACTTGTGTAAAACGGCCACTCTCAAAAAGGCAACAAATTGGTTTTCAAGACCAATTATCACTTAATGCAGGTCAGAAGTATTGCAGAATGTTCCAAGGGGAACATTCTGCAATACTTTCAACCCTTTATTAAGCTACTATTTGTCACGAAGATCTTTGTTTTGTCTATGTTTGAGTGACCGTTTTACACAGGTTTTATTGTACCTAAATTTAAATTCGTAAATATTATTGGTCTACTTTTAAAACACTTTCACTTAAGACAAAAATGCGTATATAATATACACTGTATAGTCGAAAATGTCAGCAATTGGCTCAACAGCAGCAACTTTACATACATAGACTTTTTCAGAGCATTTCGACGTCACGATGTTTAGAATTTCCAAAACAAAGTAGCAATACCAAGTATGGTACTTTACTGTTTTAGACCATAAAGCTACATAAATAAAGTCAGGATGGTCCATTGTATATATTGAGAGGCCACAGTTTATGATTTCCAAAATATTGTATTCATTTCTCTGAAAATCGATTTTGTCTTAGCAAACAGTGTAGGCCCAGATGAAATGCCGCACCATGCGGCATTTCATCTGGGTCTGCACTGTTTGCTAAAGTACGCATCTTGTAGTCACTAGTATACAAAAGGTTAAGGTCTACTTAACACGTCCTTACCTGAACATATGAGCACGTGTGCTTCCTCCCGCAGTATCTGTATGTTCTATGACCATCCAGCTTCCTATCTGAGTCATCTGACCAGGTTTTGAAACTTTCCTCGAATAGTTGCCTGGGGGACCTCTCTGCCTCCCTGCCATTGAAGTAGTTCATGTTTTGGCCCCATTGCTTATCTGGACGGCTGATGAATTCACACTTCTGGGCCCACTCTCTGGCTGCATGTGCCACTGCGTGATTCCAGGTCTGAAAAAATGGAAATTGTTTTTAGCGGACCGTCACTGAATAGAATAGAATAGAATAAAAATATTTCCAATCATTGGCCACCTAGATGCAGCACATAAATAACAATTAATAACAAATTAAGACAAGCATGTAAACATAAAGTAACTAAAGCTTGATTCTGATTAGTTAAAAACAATTTTTAACGAAGGTACATGTTAAATTTATATAAACTATGTTAATCAATATAACTGACAATTGGAAGCACCAATCCACATCAACCTGAACAACCCACATTGACCATATCTACACTAACCACCGGAGATCAGCCTTGGCACAACCTTCAAGTGGTCAGCAATGGAATAACAGGCAACCAGAACCCCCCCCCCCCCACCCACAAACACAATACCTGAAAATGGGGGGGGGGGGGGGCACTGGTCACCCGTAGTCACACAACCAACCATCCGCAGACAGGTTGTTCATAATCGTAATTTTAACAGCTATAATAACTAGCACTTGGCTGTGATTATCTTGGTATATTGATGTGTGTTTTAAAATTGTTGTAGAAGAGCAAACAACATGCTTATAGTTTTGCTGCACTTGTCTACGGTTAGCGTTTGAATAATTAATTTTGATGTTGCAAAAGAAATATTTGCTTGACAAATGCTAAACACACCATAGCGAATGGACTTTAACAGCGTCTTATTTTCTGCTTGCTGCGTGGTTAAAATGGCATGGATTTCGACCAGTGTCCTTTTCTATGCCCTATTCAAAGCTACATATCTTGACCGAACTAGGCACTAATGATGTAAAATTTATATCAGTTGATAGATAGAAGCTAGAACTTTCAAAATATATATACTTATGGTACCGTAAATTTTATATTTGTAGAGATAGAGCCCGATCCTACGAACATAAAAAAATGACCCTCGTATATTATTAAACAGCATGTTTCTTTCATCTGTAAAAACATGACACTCAGTAATAAAGTGAATTTCATCTTCAACCTTCCCAGATTTACATATCTGACAAAATCTTGACTCTGCAGGGGTTTTCTTATAACCCCCAATCTAAATTTCTTACTTATGATAACAAATTTGCAAATTTGTAAAACATCTTACTCCTTTATATCTTTGAAGTACGGTTCTCTACAAAGCCTGTGTTTAATAATGAGTATACATACGAAGCTTGCCAATATGGTCATTTATACCACCCTTACCAACTTTATAACGAAATATCACGTGATGTGCAAGGTCTACACTGATGTAGGTGGTATAAAATAGTTATACCATGTTGGTCCACCTGTACGTAAGATAATCCACTCGCTAAAGCTCATGGATTAACTCCACGTACAGGCGGACAACCTATGGTATAACTATTACTTATATTCTCTGATAAAGATTCACCCCAATTGGTCACTTATATTTTTCTGTAAGTTTAGACTTGACATTATTTACCACATCCGTTCCAAAATAATGTTTAGATACTTAAAGCAGAATAAATACTAGACATCCTGCTTTTTTCTAATTTTGATATAAGCGACAGCTTTCTTTTAGAGTGTCTGCAAACACAGGAGTTTGAAGTTCTATTCGTATACCACTGCTAAACCTCTAAAACCGAAAATCTTATAATGTCATTACGTAGTAATGGAATTGTACGTAATGACATTGTGAGATTTTGGTTTTGAGGCTTTCGAGGTGAGATAAAGACAGAACTTCAAGTTCCTGTGCTGCAAGTAAAGTAGTATGTTCTGATTGTAAACGTTGACAGTACTTAATAGTATTACACAATACCTCAATGGCAATAGGAAATCTACATAATTCATCAAAAACATCTGCATTTGTTGCATTTCTATGGGCAATAATATATATTTCAAAAATCTGATGTGCAATTTTTCACACGGTAGATCAGATAAAGCATTAAACAGATAAAAAGAGTCTTTCTTCTGTACACTGACTTTTGTATTAAGTGTACCTCATATTTCACTGCCGTATAATAAGACTGGCTTAACAGTGTGCTCAAACAAATGCAACATCGCAACGACATTCTGATGTACTTTAAAATATAAGTGTACCCTTAAGCCAAATTTGGTAGCAGCTTGGTGTAACCCTTCAATTGGTTAAAAAGCTATGCTGTGTTCGACAGCCTATCTTAGATGTATTGAAAAATGCAACATTCAAGGGAAATCACCTAATATGGAAATGTTGATTTCCATGCTATGAGATCTTCTCTTAAAGGAAAAAGTTCTTTGCTTTAACAGAAATCCCTATTTTGTTTGTGTGTTTTGATACTTTACGTCCCAAGTCATGTCGGGACAATTTTCTGTCTTCCTGGGTTGAACCAGTTCTAAGCAGCGGATACAGACACAACACAGATTCACCATTTAAATGGTGTTTCGCTGACGTGCCAATGATGGCCCAACATAGCTTTTTGGTTTTTCAGGGGATCCGGACCAGTATTGCTTATACCCCTATTCCACACAGACCACGAATCGTCCGAATCGCCACGAACTGATTTTTTATATTCGGGGGGATTCGTGAGGTTTCATTAAAAATAATTTCCAATCGTGATGTTCTACGAGTTAGTCCCGATTCAGATACGATGTCGTTTGGAATATTCGAGGGAATCGGCTCAATTCGGCTGGAATCGAGCAAGAATTCATTACGATTAGCAAAATAACATTAGAACAGTCATGCTGCACGAAAGTTAAGGAATCAATTACGAATCAGTTAAGAATATGCCGAATGCAGCACGAATTGGGCACGAATTAGCAGAAACCCGCGACGATTCGCCACGATTCGCGAGATTTTCTCTCACGATAGTTATAAAAAAGGCCCATACATGCTTCGGGGCATCAGTTCCAAAATGAATGTTCCTCGTAAAGCAGCAGTAGAATTGATCCTGCAACTTGTGTGTTGAAAACGGCTTCTTATATAGCTAGAAGAAAACAACTACGTTAAAGTCGAGATGCCCTGACCCAGACTTTTTGACTTGGAAAAATATGGCAGTTCGTCATTGGCAAAATCACCAGCCATGAGCTACTGACTGATCCTGATTGTGCTTCAGAATCTGCCAAATGTGTTTCAACTTCTAGGACTGCTCACATGCGCGTGAGAGGGTAATTAATCTTAGGGAAAATCCTTCTTCTATCTCTTCCTTGGTTTTATTGTTTGGCATAATCTCTGATTCCCCACGAATGAGCTAAGAGTAGCTACGAATGCCCAAAACGCCTCCGAATCGATTACGATTCAGTTACGATGTCCAAGAATGCCTTAGGAATTTAGTACGAATCACGCACGATTTTTCGAATCGGGGAATTTGTGGCCAAAGTTTTGAACAGTTCAAAACTTTTGAGCCGAATATCCGATAGACCTACGAATTGCAAGAACTCACTACGGACTCTGCGAATCTGTTAAGATCTTCACGAACTGAGTACGATTCAGCCACGAATCTAAATATTTGTCAATATTCGTGTTAACTCGTGGGATGCGAGGCCTGTGTGGAATAGGGGTATAATAAACCCTATATTTTTGTTATTTTTCGGGGGGGGGGGGGGGTCCGGACCCCTGTCCCCCTCTGGATCCGCCCATGCCGATATTGCCATCCATGACTTCTTGTGTAACTACCTGATACATGTAGGAGCTTCGCTTACGATTTGCTGTCTTTCTAGATTCACTGTAGCTCTGGCAATAGGGTGTATTTTCACATGATTGCTCATAGTATAGTATGATACATTAATTTGGCTAATGATATGTTCATCAACCGTATTAGACTAATGCTATGTATAAATTGATTTGATGAAGAACATGATAATATTTGATGAATGACATATGTCTATTTTGTATCTGACGACATACGAAAAAGATAAAATGGGTCTCGTCGCGAGAAAGCCTGTCTTCGGAGTTTCCGACCAAGTAAAACTCAAATCAGTCTACTCAGCCACAGAGACTATCTAGATTACTCCAACTGTGCATGTACATGTAGCTAGTTTTCTTTCCAGGTACGAATTCTCATTTGCTACTCCCAAATAAGTAGTGTTCAAGAAGCAAATATCCTGTGATTTGCGGATTTTCATGTCCTGGAGCTTCGTGACTTGAAGGAACTGAACACTTAAAGGACAAAAAAGTGAACCCACTTATTTACAAACTTCCAGGAAAATTGAGTGTTTTTAGCCTACTATTTTAACCGATAGGCATATTTACTGTATATATAAGTGTTAACCGAACAGTGAAGGCACATCTGAGCCTGCACAATATCATATGTCTACGCTGCTCCATTACATTTAAACCTTTGCCACCGTAACTACGCAGAAATATTAATCACGCTTGCTACTAGCGATCACTAGTGCGAGCCCTCCCTGTTTCACACCGGATAGGTCGCAATCGTTAACGTTAATACTATCGAAGAGCGTACATAAAAATCGTAAGAAACAGAGTTTTCGATTGCTCTTTGTTGCCGAACTGGCGACAAATGGCGATCGAAAACACTGTGTCTAACGATTTCTGATCCGCCGGTTCGTCGATTGTTAAAAGCGTTTTCGATTGACGCATATCCGATGTGTTTTTGCCGCCTATCCGGATATATCTTTTTGCTTAGCTTGCACTCACTGTAAAATTGAGACATAAGTGTAACTTTTGTAGTGGAAGGCGAGTATTCTATTCTATTGCAATCGGAAGGACCACGGAGATAGCCGAAGTATCACGAAGACAGCCCCTGGATGTCTGGAAGACAGGACCCGAGGTTCTGACCAATGGCGGGAAAATGCTGATGCAGAGAGTGGCATCGGTAGCCGATTGCATTGATTCTGTCCTGAGACGTCAAACGGAACAGACGGATCTACCGAGCTCTGAGGTGCTGTCCAAAGACTAAAGAAGAGTTCACCCCAGAGCCAGCAAGAGTGTATTTAGCAGGTAATATTACACTTCACTTTACACTAAGTTTGTGGCAGCTTAACTGTCATTGATCTGTTATAATCATTCGACTGCAATTAGTAAACGCTATGATCTTTTCGATTGTATTGATAAGGGCCCAAAATTACAAAGCTTCCTTAAAGTTAAGGAAGAATTAAGTTAAGTATTGATTTTTAGGATGCGAAAAAGAACGTTTCGAAATAATTTATTAAAATCAAAATAGTTTCATTTTTGTAGATTACAATGATATCTTTGACCATAAGTTTTGCATCGGTCCAGGCAATTTATCTAATACCTAATATAACATGTTGAAATATCAATGCTTAACTTAAGTCTTCCTTAACTTTAAGGAAGCATTGTAACTTTGGGCACAGGGCCCAAAATTACAATTTTAACCAAAATTGTTCCATGTACTCTGAAGACTACAATACCATCTTTGACCGAGCCTAGCCATTTAACAAACATTTAAAATATCATGTTGAAAAAACAATGCTTAATTTAAGTAGTACTTAACTTTCAGGAGGCATCGTAAATTTGGGCCCAGGAGAACAACAAAAACAAAAACAGGCAGAAGTGTTATAACATTATCACTGGAGCAAATGCAGGCCCAAGTTGCTTTAGTAGGAAAGTAAGTACGTATACGTTTAAACCAAAAGGGTGACAGATGAGCAGTCACAATTGGTGTTACTAACCCTTTTTACGATGTAGAGGACATGAATCATGCCTTTTCTTATTTAAGGTATTTTTTCGCGTGACTCTGCCCATCTGACACTGGGATGCTGGGTCAGGTGACCTAGCTTATTTGAAATATTACACAGCGGGTATCCTTAATAACTTAACAAGTTACTAACTGAATATTATCATAAAAATGAGACATCATTAGTAGCAAGGCAAAAAAAAAACTGTTAACAATTCTGGAATGTGCCAGACATCGCAGGTAAATGTAATAGATGGAAAGGATCAAATTAGCATATTTGGACAAACCATTAAAATCACTTGTTGGCGTTACAAAAATCACTTGTTGGCGTTACAAACGTTTTGCGAGATCGGTTTTATAGCATCACGTGAACACGTACATGTGCAGCGAGGTTCAGACGAGTGTGTAGTAGGTGAAAGCTCAAAATTTCAAAAATCCTGAACTTTAGAAATTCGAATAAAAAACTTGCAGCATGCGTACATAATGTTAACAGTTTTACGTTTAAATTGTCACTCGTCATTGGCTAACTAAACATAAATAATAAGAGAAGCTGTAACATGCATAATCTGCCAAATTCAGCATTTTGAGGCTGCCTTTGAAAGTCAGCCTCAAAATCCTGAATTCATGAATAATTCTGAAAACTTTCAATAAAACGTAAAAAACTTGCAGTAGATGAAGATTTAGGCCAAACACAAGCCATATAGCCTAACTAGATAACTAATTATGCTCGTTTAGCCCTTTTCATTACCCATGGTACGTTCTCTAGTAGTGAAGACCCAGATAAAATGCCGCTTAATGCGGCATTTTATCAGGATCTGCACTATTTGCTAAGATAAAAAAACTAGCCTAAGGGGCATACATGTAACTATACTACATCTTGATCACGGTAGAAAGTTCGACCTGCAACCCATTAAAACACAAAATGGCCTTTCCCATTCCTATAGTATCAATATGTTTGGGGAAATCTATTAGACTGAGAAAGGTTAAAGAGCGAATGCCATTACGGATTTTGTAATAAGCTCCATCATCTGATATACTGGCCTTTTTCTTGTAATACATATTGTAGATTATCAAACTTAAGAATCAACATTAAATAGCTTATACATGGGAAAATGATGCGCAAAGGCAATCTTTAAACATACATGCACACCCACCTAGTGGGACAAGACATTATTCCTTTTATTCTAAAACTGCACCTGTGTCTATACTCTCGGTTTGTAATCAAGGGAAACTATGGTGATATTTAGGGAATGTGCATTTGTCTGAGCATTTGCATGTCACTAATGTGATAGGTGCCTAAATCCCATGTATTAGCCCAAATATATATCAATTAAAATATGCAAATGTATCAAAAGCATGAAGGGAATAGAAAATTGCAAATCATCCATCTTCACTCACTCTTGTACACACATTCACAACTAGAGAACAAGTGGTCCTGTAAACGATCACCGGGTACCTATATATTCAAATGCTTTTATACTGTTACATGTATACAATCCCGGGGCAGGAGCAGAACTACCCACGGGGACAAACTTAAGAAGTAAACAAAAGACCTGGTCGATTTAAATTATGGTTGCAAGTTTCGGTGTGATGTATGCGACAAATTGTCCCATTTGAAAGCATTAGAGACAAACATTGATCTTGCTGCAAAATATGTCTAATCATTTATAGATACTTTTCTGATGCTACATGCCAAAGTTCAAGAACATCAAACTTCTAGTTCTGAAGAAAAATATCTTTAAGATTTTCACCATATATGGACATGGCAGCAATCTTTGTCATGGGATCTGGACCATTAATTTAACTACCCCCTACCCAAGAAGGCTCCACATACAATTTGGCTTGGATTGGCCAACTGGTTTCGGAGAGACGATGTTAGAAAATAATAGTCATATACATGTATTTTAGCCCAGTGTCAATGGCAGATAATCCCTAAAATCTTCTGTCAATTTGATCGTTTGCTACAAATTCATACCATTAAATGACTGTAACATTTTTCTCTATTTAAACAAATTGGTGACTAAATTTGACCATGCCATAATTTAGGTCAAGGTCAACACAGGGACACATCCTGTATACAAATGTTGTTGAGCTCGAGTCCCCAACGCTTCATGGCAAGTTACAAGATCAGATAGGGAGTCTCTGCGTGAGGTAATAACAATTTACGTATCAGATTATTTATATTATACATCTATAAAGAATTGGCAAGTTTTAGCCACCAGTTGCTAGGCCACATGTTCTAAAATATCACTTGGGTGCTATAGTTTCGTGTTGAGTCTTAGATGTATGATGTGGTGTTGTATTTGTTATTTAAAAAAATCGCAGAGGAACAAATATCAATGCCATATAAACCTTTTTAAGGACAATCATGATGTTTTAGTTACATAGAAGAATCACAGCTAACGCCTATTTAATTGGTTGGTGTATCACCTCCTGTCGGGAGCAGCCACGTGAGCCAGTTGCTTATGTTTTTGTCTTGCTCGCAACTGTTATTTATTTATTTGAAAACGAGTTTGCTTTAGTGTTCAAATATAGTCAAAAAGAAGAATATCAATAAGCTCTTGTCTGAGACTATCAATAAACTCTTGGTCTTGCCCGAGGCAATCAATAAGCTCTGTCTGAGACAATCAATACGCTCTTGTCTGATACTATCAATAAGCTTTTGCCCAAGTAATCTATAGGCTCTTGCCTGGGGCAATCAATAAGCTCTTGTCTGAGACAATCAATAATCTCTTGCCTAAAGCAATCTATAAGCTCTTGCCTGCTGCAATCAAGAAGCTCTGCCTGAGACAATCTATACGCTCTTGTCTGAGACTATCAATAATCTCTTGCCTGAGACAATCAATAAGCTATTGCCTGAGAAAATCTATAATTTCTTGTCTGAGGCAATCAATAAGCTCTTGCCGGAAACAATCAATAAACTCTTGCCTAAGACAATCAATAGGCCCTTGTCTGAGACTATCCAGACTAGAAGCTTTGCACTATTCTCCCAACACCGAAGTCACCCCGATACAACAAGCAATTACACTGTAAAAATAAATGTAGTTTTACACCTCATTTGGTGGCAGCTGAACTGTCACTGATTTTGGTGTACATGTAACCATTCAGATGCTTAAATTTGTTGGTTCTGGTCGATTGTATTGATTCATAGAATAACTTCATCATTAACAGGTATAAGTGTTTAACATTTATCATTGAACACATATTGGCCTCAAGTTGTTTCAGTAGGAAAGTAAATGGTAGTAAAACTAACAATTCTTT
Source organism: Loripinus fragilis (assembly GCA_964019695.1). Classification (NCBI taxonomy): domain Eukaryota; kingdom Metazoa; phylum Mollusca; class Bivalvia; order Lucinida; family Lucinidae; genus Loripinus; species Loripinus fragilis. Next base: position 38,345,193 of record OZ026516.1, read on the forward strand.
TAAGAAATGAATTCAATTTTTGGAATGATCATGGAATCATGAATACTTCTGGTCTCTCGCAAACTTTAACTTTGCAAGAGACACGATGTATTCATGATTCCACGAACATTCCAAAAATTGAATTTATTGCTTATATTAACATTTTATAATAATTATCTAAAATATAATAATATTGTTAATTTGGGAATTAAAACAGTTTTGTATATAAAATATAATCGTATTAACGGTTTAGTCGGAGTGTAAAAATGAAAAAGCGGAACCACCAGCTTGAACACGGACACAAGAGGCTTGTTTTGCACGTGCGACTCAGGTGTGGCAATCACAACACCAGTATCACTTCAGGCGAATGAGTTCGATGTTCGAAGGCAAGTGAGCTTGGCAGCTGCCAATCAAATTTGTGTAATTCATGAGGCTATAAACGGTTGCAAAAATCTTAAGATTCATTAAAGGATAACTTCAAAAATGCAAATATTTTACAATGTACTCGTAATTTCAAGATAATTCATACATTACATATGCAATACAATGTATATAATGCATTTGTATAATTTGCAACCGAGGCGATAAGAATGACATCTGTGTGGTAGTATGTCAACATTATTTCACGATACATTGTTTGACACTTATGCATTTTACGTAACAGATACTTATGTCATTTTAAGTACTAGGACAGTAAAACTAGAGATAAATTGCAGACAGTGTGGCAATTTCACCGTGAAGTCGTTTTAAAATGTCACATTAAAGTCAGCTTATTCACTATCTTGCATGTGCATCTGTACTGGTCCACAAGCCCTTAAATCAGATATGTGTGTGGTGCAATAAAATTTAAAGCAACCCAATCTGATAATGGTAAGTATTGCATATGAGTAAATCCACTCTTAACCCATTTAAGCTGAATGGAATTTCCAAGCCATATCAATTGGATCAGTCAATTTCAGTTTGTAGGGATGTTGGGTGGTATTTTTAATTTTTATTAAAATTTTAATGCAACATTCAGTTAGCAAACAGTGAAACCCCACAGCGTCTGATCTGGGTCTGCACTGTTTGCAAATGTCCCACAAAAAGGACTGTAGGCTTATATGGGTTAAAACGAGTATCCAGCATGTATTCAAAGGCAGGTCCCTAGGTTTTGATCTAAATAATATGGAAATACGGATCCTCCAGAAATAGACAGAACACACAAAAGGGGTACGTGCATTAAGGGGCTATTTTGGCCCCCTCTAGAGCCAAAAACTGAAAGTTGCTTTTCAACAATTTCATCTTATTGGTTTATTAGAAGAATAGCCCAAGTGTAAAATTCTGGCATTTATTTTACTTTTACCGGTTGCTATGGTAACCAAAATGGCAAACAAAAAAGGCTTAAAATAGAGAAATTGCCATTTTAGGTCAAATTTGAGGCTTTTGGAGACCGATTTTTTAAGAATTAGATATCAGCACAAGCAAATACCAAAATAACCTTTTAATACATTGTGTGCCGTGATCTGTTAAAATATTTTTTTGATATTTGCTTGTGCTCTATATTATTTCCTCTGTTACATGTCTCCAATTTGCTCCAAAATGGTAATTTTCCTATTTTTAGCCTATTTTGGCGGCCATTTTTGTTACCATAGCAGCCGTACAAGTCAAATCAATACCAGACCTTTACACTTTGACTTATGTTCTTATAAACTAATAAGAAGAAACTTGTGAAGAGTAACTTTTATTTTTGACCTCATAGGGGGGCCAAAATAGCCTCTTAATGCACGTACCCCTTTGAAAACAACAGACTCAATTTCTTTGAGCCATTTAGTCTGTTCATGAGAGTTGACGTAAAGTCCAACCGTCAACTCTCCAGCTTAAGCGATAGCTACATGTAAGTCGCATGGAAATTTTAATCCTAGTGTAAGAAAATGAATAAAAACTTCAAGGCTTTTTCGATCGAATGATGAGAAATTCTACCATCTCCACAATGTACAACAGCACCTTTTGCAGCAATTAATCTGGAAAACTAAACGGATCCTTCAGAAATCTCTCCAAACCTATATGAAAAGGCGTATCATGCAATTTTATTTTTTTGGCCAAAGAAGGGAGCCAAAATGTTGACTTATTACATGTTGGTCTTTTCGATCATAATTGTCTCATGCCTTGCAAATCAGGTGGAACTCAAAAACATACATTGACACGTCTTGTTTTTTTTTTGGATGGGATGCACCGTTTGCAAATTGTCGGGCCTGCTCTTGTTCCAACTTGTGTGTAAATGTTATCAGCAGGTAAAGATTTATACATATGTTCACATAGACACGTATCAACAACCCGAGGCACAGGCGGTCGTTCTACTTGCCTCATCAACAAAAACTTAATTGATTGTAATTGGCAAGGATGTCTACCTACATGTGTACATGTATAAATGAAGCACACGGTGACCGAGATCAGTCTTCATATTGACTGTGGGTGATTCTCGGCATATTCTACACATACTGTCAAGTTTCCGACAGAATATCTCTTTAACCCTTAATGCGCCAATCGCAACATAAGTCGTCTGCTTTTCTCGTCTGCTCAAATGTTTAAGAAGCCTCTTTGACAAACAGTGTGGACCCAGATCAGACTCCTCCTATAGGAGCAGTCTGTTCTGGGTCCACGCTGTTTGCTTCTATACTTAATTCGTCAGTAATGTTAGGCAATTATTTGCAGCAGACGACTTCAGCAGACGACATTTTCAGATGCATTTTTTTCTTGTCACTTTAAGGGCTAATAATATAATTTTTCAACTTGTTTCATCACATGAACTGTTTTTCCCTGCTGAGATAACTAACAAAAGGGAGGAAAGAAATTGTGGGTTTTAAGTGAAGATTAAGTTTTGTGACCGGAGTAAATTTACAGTTTGTCACATATTCCCCGTTGGATTAAAGCCAGCGTTCATGCCTCTTTGGGTATTTCCAAAATGTATAACATGTTTTCTTAGGTTCCCTTCCTCCAATGATATTTTTATAATCTTCAAAATCTGGCATCCCCTGAAATTAATACCCATCTTCTCTTGCGGGAGTGCAGTGGCTCAGTGGTAGAGTGATTGACTCGAGACCGAGAGGCCGCGGGTTCGAGCCTCACCGGCGTCACTGCAGTGTGTCCTTGAGCAAGACACATGAATCATAGCTTAGTACCGGTTAAACCAAGGAGACACGTCCCTACATAACTGAAAGATTGTTGATAGGACATAATCAAATCAAACAAAACAAATCTCGAAGACAGGTTTTATCGCGACGAGGTCAAAAGTGACCCTGGTAGGGAGACCATAAAAAACCTATGTCTTCTGAACCAATACCCATTATTTGGTCATTTGTCAGGATGACACTAGACTTACTACACAGTGTATTAATGACATTAAGTAAAATGGTAATAGTCCTTCAGCTTATTAAGACAGAAACAAACAATCCCCATTTGAGCCACGAAATAAGAAAACCAACAATGTCGCCGTGTTCACCGGGTAGGCACAGCTGAGTCAGATCAGTCTGCGATGTCCTCATGAAGAAAGTTAAGTCCTTAGACTAATAGTTTCAACCAGACAACTAGCAATTTAGCAATATACTCCCATGAAACATATCAAGATAAGCTGTCAGAAGCATAAAATAGAGTCTATAATTGTCATCCAGGTGCGTGACTAACTACATGAAAAGTTGTTAATTTCTAGATGCTCATTTCTTTGAGTAAATGAAAGTGGTTGAGAATTTGTTAAAAAAACTAATGGTTAAAAACTGATTTATTGAAAAGACATATGTTGTAGGTACCCATTGGAATTGCCTCATAGAGGCAATTTCAATGTGTACCTACATCATATGTTACTGAAAATAAGGAAGAAAACTGTGTTAAATTTACATTTACCAAGTATCATGTCCATTGACTTTACCTCTTTTATACATCCCAAACTGCCAATCAGTGTTAAAATTCCTGTCACTTTACTGCTAATTGTATATATCTACATGACAGCTAAATCTCAAAATTCGAATTTATGAACTACCTCTTTGCTAGCCTGGTAGTTGCGTGGTTGTAAGACAGAAACAAACAAACACATTTGAGCCGATAAATGAGAAAAAAAAATGTACCTGTGCTCAACGAGAAGGCACACACCTAGGCATGAACTGAGTCTGATCAGTCTGCGCTGTCCGCATTAAGAAAGCTACCCGGCAGCCACTTGACGTCGAAAAAACGTCATACCAACATCGACGTCGCATCGACGTTGGTAAGACGTTGTTTAATGGTTGTGTGCGTGCTGGGTAAGTCCTTAAACTATTAGTTACACGCGAAGACTCTGATCAGTCTGGGCGGATGCCTAGTCTGATCTGAGTCTTTGCTTTGCGCACACACATTTTGGCATGGCAATCCAATGACAATGACATTCATATTCTCACATAGATTTTTGTTTGTTTACAACTATAGATTTAGATATTTGAATGCTATAATAGACATGTCTAATTGACAAGTAGCCCGCCCAACTAGATAAAAACGGTTATCATATTACAAAGGTATTTACAAAATACACTGGTGCCAGTAGATAAGCTCATCTGTCTTTTTTTGTAAGTGTACGCGGGACCTGTGACATATGCTACATGTGTCATTTAACAATGAAGTGTCGATAGCTAATAACCTCTGCAAACAATTGGGATTGAGATCAGGCCCGGGCTACAAAATGCCAGGTCTGATATGGATCCAATTTGTGTGACACTCTAAAAATAATGCTATTTCTGAAAGTTGTTTAAAAAACAACAATAAAAATCTTAGACGCGCAAAAAAGCATGCAAAATTACACAGCATGCAAATACAAGAAGTACATTTATGCTGGTATATTAACAAGTACAAGATAAAAGCAACATAATCACGTGGGGCAGGCGGCAATCGAAAACGTCAATACAAAAGCAGCAACAGACAGATATTTGTTCAGTCAGGAAACAAAACTAAAGCGGGTTTACTTGCGGCTGAATTGGTGTCTTTTCAAATCGCCTACCCCTGCTTTATAAAAGCTGTTATTTCAATACCTTTTATTAACTTTACAGCCATGAGTTTTCTAGTGCATCAGACTTCGGTATGCAATGAAATTTATTTCTCTGTCATCTTTAGTGTTTGAGCAATTAATGATTTAGTCTAGGTGATGCGTTTTCAAAGTGCTTAAGTATATAATGATCAATGTTCAATATAAAAAACAAATAGGCATGCCAATGAAGCTTTCTGACACTAAAATATAGCAAATTATAAAGCCCACGATAACTAATGACTGTTGTCTCTGGTGATCAGATGATTTTTAATTTGTTTAAGATAGAGCATATTTATAATTCAATCTTATGTAATACAATGGTGTTGTCATCAAAAATTATTATAGTTTGAAAAAACTGATAGGGTATGGCCAAGAAATGCCACAATCCCAGCATGGCACTGTGAGGAAGGGACACAAAGTAGGCATAGTCCAATCTCTTTCAGTACAATATAGGTATATTTCAAGTTCCTTTCCTTTCAATGTGAATAAACTATGCTCAGATAAGACGAAAATATGCCTGGATATTGGCCCAGCGCTATTTGTTTCTAAGCTGTAAAATCTATGTATAGCTATCACCACATGGCCAGCCACGACTATCCAGACTGTGCTGGTCAATATTCCACATGACTTATATTCTATGTTCTAGGAATTGCATGATAACCTCCCACCCTCAGGGATAACCCATATCCCACTCTTCTTTTGTTCAGTCTTAATTAAAAGAACTGATGAGTATGAAAAAAGTGAGTATGATCAGGAAATACCACTATCACACGCTTCAGACCAATCCACAATACCGCGAGGAAGAGCCACAGAACACCAAAAGTCACAAGACATCTATGGTGATGTATGGGCATTACACAGATCTTACAAGGTCAGGGAACACGATTGAATAGCAGCCTTCCTGATTATGTACGGTGACCTTGTAGAGAGATATCTGACTTCAAATGATTTAAAACTTTTCACTTACTGCCCATGTAAATTGTGTGCAGTTATATTCTTTGCTACAAGCTGCCCTAAATATGTTCAGTGGATGACGAGATATCACATAGAGCTTCTTTACAGCGATGAGGCACACCCAGCTGTGCGTGCAATGATAGAGACAGGCGTTATGTCCATCCGACCAACAAACAAACCATTATTTAAGACCCCTGTGGATTGGAATTTAGAGCATATAATGTCAATGCTGATGTTCCATTCAGACTAAATAGAATGGCATCATTCAGTAAATCTGTGAGTGCAAACAGGAAGTAGATAGTGACTAGGTCTGTACTAAGTTAGCTTGTAAGCCACTTATTTGAAAGTCAGAACTGAAAGAGAATGCAGATGACACCAAGGCCTATTAAGCGTGACGGTGTATACCTGAAAAAGCTTATCACTTGGATGGGGACTACTATGGACCCTTTTCTTACATACTTTCGAGATGAAAGCTGTATGGAATTTCACATGGAAGATGATATCTGAGAATAGTGCAGGGAGCATTTCAGCAACTCAGACGCAGCAACAACAACGGTATAAATAGTTAGTTACAGAATGCTCCCTTATTGTGACAAATTAAATTTGAAAAACCTATTCGCAGAAGAAAAGTAAAACCATTTACATGCAATGCTTTGTCAAAAGACTTCAGACACAAGATAAGAAGATAAAGAACAAAAGGCTTGTTTGACCGCTGACTTTATCTGCCAAAAGTCTGAAAAGGGTGATTGCTTACACCCGTTCCTTTGACTTTTGCCCATATTGATGGACTTAAAATATCTACTGACAAATCGACCCTTTTCAGTAAGCTCGAGGTGAGAATAATCACAGATGCTCCCAGAAATATAGATGCTCGTATTGTCAATGGAATGTTCCTGGTACATTCTCGTGTAGATTTGCCTTCAACCTTTGGTGGTGAAGCAGATATGACTCTGTCTTGTCTTGTCAGACGTGCAAATCATGTAGATATTGCATGTGACACTTATAAATATCCATCAATTAATGATATTACCAGAGAAGATCATGGTATATGGAGAGGTAAATGTATCTGGACCGGAACAGGGCATACCGAAATATTTTACTTAAGCTTTAAAATCAGAATCATTTCAGACATCTTAGTTGAGATTACTGGCAGAAGTGTGGTGGCGAAATAAGCATGCTAACGCCATGTGAACTGTATTTTAGATTGATGATGTCTGCTACAGGTACAAAGTATTTTTATGGACAAATGGCACGCCAAGATGTCTTAGACCTGAATTGACACAATGTAGAAGCTGATACCTGTATTGTCTTGCATGTTAAACATGCTTGTGAACTAATTTTTCAACCCAGTATTTTTGTCAAATGCATCCATACTGACGTTCTTACTATACAGTATTTTTCCCATACAATTAGCAAGGAATGGGGTTGGTCGTTATAAGGCCCGTGGCGTGGGTTGGTCTGCAGTGTCTTATCATACTCACTTACTTTTTTAATACTCATCCATTCTTTTAAGATTCAGCAATAGAGTGGGAAAGAGGTTATCATGCAATTCCTATAACATAGAATATAAGTTATATGGAATATTGACCAGCATAGTGTGGTCAGTCGTGGCTGGCCATGTGGTGATAGCTAGCTATACATAGAGGTCACGGCTTAGAAACTAATAGGTTTGGGCCAATACCCAGGCAAATCTTAGTCTTATCTGAGCATAATTTATTCACATTGAAAGGAAAAGGAACTTAAAACATGGGTTGGCCTACAGTCTGTGATTGTGTCGTTTCTTGGCCATACTCTATCATTATATGAATCTATAATAATTGTTGATGACAACACCATTGTATTACATTAGATTGAAATATAAATCAGCTCTAGCTTAAACAAATCAAAAATCATTCGGTAACCAGAGACTAAAGCCATTATTTTTCGTGGGCTTTATAATTTGCTATATTTTAGCGTTAGAAAGCGTCATTGGCATGTCTTGCTATTTTTTATATTAAACTTTGATCTTTATATACTGTTTGCTGCCAAATTGTGCATTTTACTACTATACTATGCACAATAAATTTAGCAATTGTTTTGTATGGGTAAGCTCTCCACATCAGATCTCGAGTTTCATTTGCTGTCTTGAAGATACCTGCGCCGATCATCTGACAAGATTTTCCATTTAAAAAAATACGGAATTACCAAACGCAGCGGCCGTGCTAAAGTGACGTTTAATTTTAAGACTAGCTGGTAACGTGGGTATTTTATGATCATTGAGGGAAGCCGAAACCATTTTCAAACGATTGTATGGTCACTGAAAACCAAAAAAGCATAGCAAATGCTGCAATTTTCTGAATTTTCTCAGAGAAATAAAGGACCAAGTATTCACAATTTGACGTTTTTACTAATGCTTTTTACGTTATCGCCTTTAAACAGTGTTTCTAGTCGGGTTTTCTTGAACCACATTGACAAGTAAAACTGCTTGATGCCTTCCAACACATACAGACAAATACTGTTGAATGAAACATCTTCACCACTACAGTGCACGAGCCGAAAGATAAAATCTAACGTCGCCGTTATCTCGCAAGTGCGTCACACCAAATTTCAGTAGCTTTAGATTTTAATCAACCATAAGATGAGTTACATTGTAAGCCTATGATATCTTTGTAAACAGATTTTCTGTTGAATTGAAATGCCAATTAACATTAGAAGTATAATCAAATGATAACTACGTTTTGACGTCATTGATGGCAGCTGATTTTTTTCAGCATGAAATCTCTATCACATCTGTCACATAATCAATAGTTTTATAGGCGTATGATGCATGAGAAAGACGAAAGACCACGAAACAAAAAATCACATACTTATCATTTTAGCATTACTTGCAACGGGTGTTATTTTTGCTTACTGACCCCTTCTTCAATTCTTGCTCTCCCCAAATGCCATTAAAAGGATGGCGTCTGAAACTTCGAGGTTTCATTTGCCTAAGATCCTGTTCTCGTCAATGCAATTGAAATTGATTTGCACTGCACAAAGGTGAGCACAAAAAGATGCGAAACATAAGAAATTGCTAAACTTATTGTGCATAGTATAATATTACATGGATTAAATCATAAGCCTACAAGGATACCCCCATTTTAGCGCTATTTTGAGATATTGCCTACCCTGGCGGTATTCCGTTGCACATAGCACTTTTGTGTACCAGACAATTTTTTAGGAGTTTAATTTTTGAGTTCAACACACTTTTCTACATAAGAACACACCTCTAAACCTTTTGGTCTCAACCACTTGATTAAACCTATCGCGGGCTCTCGGATTACACGTAGCTCTTATACACATCATTTTTTGATATGGGTTATTGATCTAGGGCGGTCAGAGTGAATATGGTAGTACTAATAGAAACCTTCATTCTACTCTTTTTCCCACAGTCATTCAAACTTTGTGAGCATACATTGTATTCAGGTGAATTTGAAATTGACATGCTCATCAGATTTAAAGATGATTTGATATTCTTATACTAAACGGGAAGTTTAATTTATTAAATAATCACAAAAATGAAAAGACATACGACCCGACAACTTGTTGATATGCATTTTAAGAGACACAATAAAAGGTGTTTTCTGCCAAGAATTGAGAAATTAGAAATTTATTGAAATTTATGCATTTTATAAAAGCATGTCTGAAATAAATCAAGGTATAGTAAACTGTATAAGCTTGTGGATGAAATGTATGATATAGTTATGATAATAATCGTTAACATAGATGCTATGTTCATCATCTAATAGATACCCCAGTCTATTAAAATGGTGTCATTTGAATGTATCACAGACCTCCTATCCTGCGGAGTACTAGTACGATAGAGTCATTAAAGTAAATGTCAGATTATTTTTCGTCACGTTTTTCACAAGTTCGGAACTTGGTCAGTTTTCATACGTTATTTAAGAAATAGATCAGCTCCAGCAGTGAATTGTTGAGTAATAATTCACTGTTTGGAGGTCAGTTGTAAAGAAGATCAAATCACGAGCGCGCAGCGCGAGTGATTTATCGTCGTACAACTGACCGACAAACAGTGAATTATTACTCAACAATTCACGCACTGGAGCTGATCTATTTCGATTCTAACACACAGTAAACGACGAAAACACATTCGAAGTCTTCAGCTTCTTCCAACTTTCCGCCATTGCACTGAAGAACTCCCGCCAATTCTTAGACTACGTCGCATACCTTTACATGTAATTGTAACGTCTTTCAAGCGTAAAAACGACGTTACACCGTCTTACGCCATGAGTGACGTCATTTTCTAGTGACGTCAGCTATCACACACTTTAGCAGTGAATTATTGTGCGATATATCACAGTTTGTTACCGTTGGCTCTATAGGCGAGGTGTGTTAGAATACTAGATAGAAGGTACCTTGTGTGCGCAACTCAAGTTTATGTCAGTAAATTATTTTTGTAAATTCTATAGAAACTTCACAGATGCTTTGGTCATCGTCTGAAGATTGGCATAAAGTTTAGATTTCCTCAAAGTATTTTGTTACTTTTTCAAAAGTTGAACATAGTCATTTTTAGTCGTCATTGCCTTGTGTATGCAACTCTTCCTACAGTTTTTACTAAATTATTTTGAAATTTTACAGGTATTTTGGTCATTGTCTGAAGATGTGCATGGTTTGGTTTATGCCTATTCTTTTGAAACTTTACAAATGCTCTGGTCATTGTCCTAAGATGTGCATGCTCTGCTTTGTATATAATCCTCAGAGTTTTGGTTTGCTACTTGTTTCATTTTGGACTTAGGCATTTGGTCTTTCGATGCAAGGGATACATTGTGTGCGCAATTAACACCTACATATTTATACCGATCTTTTGAAACTTTTCAGGTGTTTTTCCATGGTCTAAAGATGTGCATTTGTTTTTTATATAATGTTCAGATTAATTTTGGCACTTTTATCAGGATGTGAACTAAGACAGTTTTGACCGTCAATGCTACAGGTGTATTAGTAGGTGATATCTTGTATGCGCTACTACTACATAGCTTTATACCATTCTTTTTCACTGAAATTTCGCATGTGCTTACAGTTGTCTATGTCATGGCCTGGCGTAGGGAAAACAGTCTCGAATTTATTTCTTTCTTTTTTTGTGATCGTAATTATTTAACTTACTCGTTTTAAGACTCGTTTTATGATAGCTCGTATAGTACAAGACAATTTAGAAAGTGGTGGGGACATATATTCTCCGAGTTTGCTAATCATTTCAAAAGCCCATTACCTTATGTTGTTACTGATTCAAATGCTCGGCGAAAGTTCTTTGAAACATTGGATATCAAAACGGAAATATTACAATGCCAGCTCTAAAAAGGCCTTTATTTAAGAGTGCGCAGCAAAAAAACTATTTTTCTTATTTCTCAATCAAAACATATGTTGAGGGTACTCAAAAGAACCGTCTCAATGAGACGGTTCTTTTACGCACCCAAAACATTTGCTAAATATTATTTGTGAGAAAATATTTACAATTTTACATTGAACGTTTTTGTTTATCTAAACCTGTGTCTAGTGCTGACGAAACTACATATAAAGAATGTAAAGAATCAAATCAAACAAACAAAATCACATGCCAACACGTGGCACCAAGAGGACGAGGTTTATTTGTTTGTATTGATGCTTTATATATCAGTTAACACACTTTCAGTCATGTCGGGAAGTTTGCTATATTGAACCAGTACTAAACAGAGGATAAAGTGTCTTGATCGAGGACGTACATGTAACACAGTGCCTCATGTGAAGCTCAAACCGGAGATCCCTCGATCTTAAGCCAAGGATTCTACCTTTGAGCCACTGTGATTATCAGAGGAGGAGGCACTAGTACAGACATACACATAAAAAACAAGAAAACCATAAACAAAGCAATTAGGTTCCGAGGTAATAAAACTTTGTCCATGCGCAATTGAGCATGAAATTTAAACTGCTCATAAAAGCGAAAATGTTGAAAAATAAAGAATTTTCTTGCTTTTAACCTCCCAGATGTTGTACTTTATCATGCTAATAAATGTGGCATTTTAACATTATGAGCAGGATACATTTCGTGCTTAGTTGAGTTGAGCATGAAAAAAGTTTTTATAACCTCGGGACCAGCTCTCTTATCTGGGTGAAATTATTGCCAAAAACAAAAAGACACGAAGAACGTCGTTAAAGTTCGCATATAACGGGAGCAGCAAATACAAAAACTAACAACAGGAGCTGCGACACGTGATTTCCAACAATGTGGTCTTTTAACAAATGTAGACTAAGTGTAGACTAAGACGAGCCTGTGCAGCCTCCTTTTAAGCTTTATTTACCACATTGTTGGAAAGCTCATATGTATTATTAGTAAAAAGGTATCTGAAACAGACATTTAACTTCTATGTTTTCGCAACTGAATTCATTATCCGAACATACACAAAGAAATGCCTTAGGAAACAGCCCCTATATTTAGCACTTTGAGTGCAAACAAATCTTAGTTATAATTAACAAGAAGGTACGACATGTACATTGTATAATTGGGTCTCGCCGCGAGAAAACCTGTCTTCGGGGTTTCGCCGCGAGAAAACCTGTCTTCGGGGTTTGCGAACAACACTGGCGCAGACCAGCCTGCGCGACCGCGCAGTCTGATCAGCGCCTTTGTTATTCGCTTATTGGAAGGTTTTATATCTTAACTTAATTGCTACTAACGAAATTTCAATTTTCCAGATAATCTCTGTAGCTGAGTAGACTGGTTTGGGTCTTACTTGGCCAGAAAAACTCCATATTTGAGCCAGCTTACGAGATGTTGGTACTTATATCTCATATGCAGAAACGTCATGCAGGCAAGTCTAGTGAAGATACACATGTAGTTCTTCCTTTTGGGCTGAGTCTACACCTACGACCATCTACATCCATATATATTAGCAGCGAAGGCACTGGCGAGTCTGCGCATATGCATATGCGCAGACTCGACTGAACCTTCTCTGCTCGCTGCTACGATGTTTACCAAAAGCTCGTACACTGGCACAATTTATTTCACATGTCATATAGTGCGTCCAGCTAATAGAGACTGGGTGTGTCAGACAGAGCGCTGTCATATACTGTCAAATAAGACCAGTCTACAGTAAATCGGGTGTTATAACCTATGTACGCTTTACTCGTGCAACCAACTGAAGCGCAGACGACAACGGTGACCAACTTTATACATTAGCATGCCTGGTAAACGTGTATCTTTAGTATGCTGCTGGGGACCTGCTGCATTTCATTTTCCGGGATGGATATGTTGTGCAAGTTTTGGGGGAGGGTATGTTTGCACTTTCTTCAAATTCTGTCTGTATGACAAAACTGGTCTGATTTTTAAGCCTGATACAATAATAATAAATCACCAATTAGAATCAAGCGGGACAATGGTTAAGTATCTGAGAAAAGGGCATACAAACATGAGATTTGGTCTTATCGCATATCTGAAAAAAGCCTCTTATAATCGCTCATTCTGGCGTGTCCAGAGAGGCTAGATGTCTAAAAGTTGTTTAGAGTCTTCTTCAACTTGCATACTTTGATTGAGCGAAAAGCGAAAGCCCTGGCGAGTTCATGCGTACATGCAGGCCCGTCGGAGCCTTCGCCACACGCCGATGTAATAAGAACCATCAGCTTGTGTGCTGACCAATCTATAGTATTAATTTTTCATTGCGGACCATTATTTTATTTTCTTATTCAGTATAATTATAATTTGAATAGTTAAAAAGAAACATTGTCAGAGTGTATATTTCTAGACTAGTCAGTCTCCTTGTTATCCAAAATTATTCGAGATGCCTTTTTCTCACAATGGGCTCAAAACTACAACAGGTATATACAGGTATACAGCTGTAAAGCGTTTCACGAGTGAATAAATACACTCTGTCTTACCGATTTTTAAATGGAAATGTCCACGGGTGTGTCTTTGCTAAGATCCGCCCAGTCTCTCTTAACTGGTCGGACTATATATGCGTGGATCCAGAAAGTTTTGTCAGAGGGGCCTCACTTTGATTTTTTTTAGTTGACGAGGGGAGGGAGGATCCAAATACCACTATAAGCGGCTGTAATCGGCCCACCAGCGAAACGCCATTTCGATGGCGTTTCGCTGGCGCGCCGAAGATGGCCCAACACTGAATACTGGCTTGGTAGCTTTGTGATTTTCAGGGGATCCGGACCCGTATTGCTAAGAACCCCTATATTATTTGCGATTTTTCAGGGGGTGGGGAGGCCTGGACACCCCTTCCCCACCCCCTCTAGATCCGCGCATGCGCTATCTGTTAACTGATTGAATATCCCATACAGACTAATACAATAAAGGTGGTGTCTTTCATTATATTTTAATGTGTCCCAGGTGGTAATTTACAAATTATGATGCATTTCTGTCCCTGAAGATTGATTTGATCTCAGCAAACAGTGTACAATATAGGCATGTTGTTTCATTTTATCAGGGCCCAAGATTACAATACCTCCTTAATGTTAGGTACTATCTCACTTGAGTATTGGCATTTCACATAAGATGGTCAAAATAAGTTAAGGCCCCAGTATTTATAAAGAAACCAATAGCTATTTGTGATTTTCCAGAGGGTAGGGGGGGGGGGGGGCTCCGGACCCCCTGTCACCCCCTCTGGATCCGCCAAAATGTCTTGACACTTTTGTGATAAGTTATATTTTCTGAAGGCATATTCATGCATGTATGATCATTAAATGAAATCCATGAAAAGGAATTCAAACTATGAACATACTCACGTGATTGTGACAAGAAGACCGTATTTTTTACAAGTAGCTGACAGACATAGAAATTATAATATTTGCAATCTAAATGTAGAAATGTGTTCATAATTTTAAAAGCCGCTGACCCAGAATAATTTCTTGACAATAAATTTAACTTTTACACACAGACAGTTCTGTTTAAAATTATGTTAGGAGAAAAAAACTGTCTATGTTGTTCAGTTATCTATGTGACTGCTGGTGTCGTCTGCTGATAACATTAACAAACAGTTTGAACCCAGATCAGGAGCGTCAACAAGTATCTTGATCCAACTTGTTTAACTCGTTAGTAGTTTTTTCTGAAAGATATTTTATAATGATATCTTAACTTAAAAATTAATCAACAGACAACGAAACGTCTGCAAAATAAACCAGCATGCAGGGGTAATTATGCAAATGAGTCTGAGCATGAAGATTTTCTCCAACGAATGTCACACAAGACAATACCATATTATCTTTTCCAGAGCTACATGTACAATTGTATTCTGACGGACTTAAAAAAAACATACTCGAATAGCAGCTTTAATTTATATCTCAAAAAAAAAGGCAAACCGATCATTTTGGTGGAATGTTAAAGAGTGTTAATTTGTAAGTAACACATAAAAATGTCCAATAAAAATGTATTGAAAGATCTGAAAATGCATACTTTTTGAGATAGGGGCCAGTTGCTTCATGTGACAAAATGTTATAAGTGAAGGATTTGCTACTTCTTTAAATCAATAAACACGAGAAGTATCAATTTTGTGTCATGGAACTCTTTAGTCTCTCATATCGTTTGGCAGGTCTGCGATACAGTCCGTTAGCTTAATTGACGTTCATCTGTTTGTATGCTCTCATTCGATGGCTTAAAATCTCCTCTCTACTTAAAGACATATATTTTGTGATATATGGAATCATTAGTGACTTTACTGATAAGGGACAGTTTCAGTATCTCACAAACTTAAAGGGGCCTCAAGAGGGGACTTACCTGTAAACAACACAATTTCTTTCACTAAGATAAAGATCAATATTTTATCAGAAAATACCTAATCCCTTCATGGGACCACTTTATTGCCCCCTGTAAGGAAGTCATTTTTACCTCATAAAGATTAGCCTTTGATCTGTCCAGTATGACACCTGGAGAGAATCATAATGGGTGGTACCAGTATTATTGCTCAATTTTCTATGCCTTTAAGAAATGTTTCAGTGACCTAGAATACGAAGCAGTAACCGCATCAGATTTGGTTGTACAGTTATACTAAAATGTTTGCCGTTGAAGCCAATTCATGATGACATAATCGAATCAAAGGAAGTTTATAAGCTGTTTTCTGCAGTGTTGGTCGTTGGTTAATGTCATAGACATGTTAACGTGACTATATTGGTGGCAGCTTTTATGCGATAAATTAAAATTTAAATAAAGCAAGTATCACCACATGTTTGAAAAGCGGATCCAGCAATTTTCGTTGCGTGGGTGGGTGGGGGGGGGGGGGGGGTCCAAACCCTTAAAAATATCTGACGTTATTTTTTTAGTTGAGGAGGATCCTTTTTCAGAGTTTCCCAGTTTTCCATGGCATAAACAATTGGACCCAAGGCGGGGTCCCAATTGTTTATTCCATGAACAATAGGGAAACTAAATAATGCGTAATCCAATGGAAACAGTATAGCACTTGTGATTTCCCAGAGGAGGGGAGTCCGGACCCCTGGCTCACTCTGGACCCGCCCATGTGCGTTTAACATTTTTCCAGCTTCGTAGCAGGTCTGAAATTGTCAATTTGCACTAATTGATGGTTCTTGGGGCGGTTCCCGTTGGCGGACAATGGACCCGAGACCCCGAATAAAATGATAAGAGGGGCGAATCCTCGATGAAGAAAATGGGAGAAGAGTGTCCATGTTATTTATTTGTGCTCATTTCTGTCTAAAAGGTGCTTTTTATCTCTGATCATTTTGTTTTAAAAATTATCGAACACAATGATGTTATGCCGCACACAAAATTTGCGTCGTGGGAGCACATGGGCTCAGTGGCAGAGTGCTTGACTCGAGACCAAGGCGCCGCGGGTTCCAGCCTCAGCGGTGTCACTGTGTTGTGTCCTTGAGCAAGACACATTTATCCTGTTTTGTACTGGTTCACCCCAGAAGACACGTGCCAACATGACTGAAAAATTGTTGACAGAGACAGACGTAAAGAATCAAATAAAACAGAACAAACACTTGCGTCGCACAGTTGGGGATCTTGTGTAGATCAGCACATCAGTTGCTTGCACGTGACCTAGCTGTAGATTATAGTTTCGTGTCTGTCGCTGTTGTATTTTTACCATGCTGTGTATGAAAGTGTATAGGGACTGATGCCACACATCCTTCTTTATTGATACTTTACTACTTAGTGGGGCAAGAGGCATAATTTTCGATGTGTACCTGTTAACAGTGAGGGCTCTGACGAGACTGTGCCTTCGCGCCTTCACTGCTCGCATGTGCGATAAAATTATTATTATTTTTTTTATCTAACTCAATTCTAGGACAGTATAAGTACATATAACACGACGCTAAGTGAAATGTTAACATTTGTTTGAAGATAAACGGACCTTTTTTGCACGCCATGACTAATTAGTATATGCATTACATGTATTGTTATATAATCATGCATATTAAATGGTGTGGAGTGTATCAAATTTAACCTTCAAAGCTATCAAATGCACATACAAATGCATCAGTCGACAAAGAACAAAAGGACCGAGTGATCATCTATCTTCTAATGCAACATAATGCATCACCTTTATACTGCGAAAAATAAGAAGAGCTGGTCTTCAACGATCTATAGTTTATAATGTGGGACGTGAGCTCGATTTGAAATTGGATAATGACGCGTCGAACTCCTGGCTCCGAGGTTATAAAACTTGAGTGCATTCTCAAACTCAAAATAACGCACAATGATTGGCTGCGTGCGGACAAGCGATAAGCCTATCAACACTGCTTTGTCGCCCAGTAAGGTTACATGTACCCCATTTAAGCTAAATGGAATTCCCCTCTCGTATCAATTAATCAGGTCCAATTCCGATTTTAGGGTTGTTGGGTTGGTATTTTTCATTTTCAAATTTTGAAAGAACATTCTGTAAGCAAACAGTGGATACACTTATCAGGTGCGGCGTCTGATCTGTGTCTGCACTGTTTGCCTATGTCCCACAAAAGGACGCTATGCTTATGTGGGTTTAGAATGCCGCGTAAAAATCTACATGTACGCATGTATGTATAACGCGCAGAAATACCGTTTTAAAAACTTTGTAAATAACATTTTTAAAGGGAATCGTCCTGTTGAAGAACTGGCCTTATTCATTCCGGTTACCAATATTTTTAATTGCTAATAGTCTCTGATCAGATTGTCCGGTTCTGTATGCTATATATTGATCTCGCACTTGACTTTTCTGGAGTCGAGTTTGTCAAAGCATTTTAACAAGGCTCAAAAGATTCAAACTCTATATGGGCTCCGTTGATAACACAAGAGTCGAAAATATGCTTGATTTATAATAAAATTGTCATGTCAGTACATTGTTTACATGTAGACACATTTCAGTTTTATCCAGTACACTTATACATACATTTTACAATATGAGGAGCTTATACATATATGCAAATACATGTATAAAGTGAAGCTGTGGCAGCAGAATGACCCAAGGATCATCGAAAAGGATATAGAGAAAAAACACCAAGAAAAAATGAAGGAGAGCGACCGTTATAGTTAGAAAATGGCATGTGTCTTATCTGAATTGTAAGCCTTACCTTTCTCCACCTCCCTTTCAAGATTTGAAAATTCTCAATGCAAAAATGTTAAAAATTCTGCCTGGACAGTGATCATACCAAAGTGAAAAACAAATAATATTATGGGAAAACCATTACATGAACACCAGGCAAATCTAATCTAAACGAATGAAAATGTATTCATCATATGACATGATAGTGTTAACAGAATATTTTAAACGCTTTACATCATTTATGAGTTAAATTAGTATTAAATTACAATTAATACATTTTTACATTCTTAAGACACATAAAGATTATTAAATGTGACAACATATATGATATCCTTGATCATAAAACAAACTTGACAAAAATAAAAATAGGTTATGTAATGAAAGAGCAGAAAACACTATTCAGCTGTACAGCGTCACAACATTTTTTTATAAATCATAAAATAAAATGATTAAATTTTTTATTCAGCTCCGAAAAGGAACTCACTCCAGTTAGTTAACTAACAACATGAGACATGAGAAAACTTTACAGCTGCTAATCTGTAGTATAGTAAAGGGAGAACATACTTTATATGGTACAATGGTGCATGTAGCACGTTCTGTGGTACAGATGTTGCATCGCCGCAAACGAAAGTGGTATCCACCAAGCTCCGCTCTGTCCAAATGATACATGTACCAGCCTACTACAATTTCAAATGTATACACAATGGCGTAGACTCTGAAAATGTTACGCACATCAAAGGGAGACTACTGGAACAAGCAGTGATTCTCTTCAATTGCGTCCCTTTTCATCTGGGAACTCCTCTTAAAAAAAGAATTCGCTCCCAGAGGAAGCGAATTCTTTCCTTTAAGAGCAGTTCCGTATGGTATGGAAAATAACTCTTACCACATTAGGTGACCTCCCTTGAATGCTACTATTTTTTATTACGCACGTGCGTAACTGCGTAATGGGAGCTACGCCAATGATACAGATGTGAACAAGTGGCCATCTCCCAGGACAGTAATCAAATGCAGACGAAAGAGATTGATTAGGACATCTGTTGTCCACATAAATGCATTTTATATAGTTATGGTAAAACTTTAGTCGCCATGGATATTTTTAAAATGAAGACCCATCATTATCTCTTCTAAATCACCCTTATGCCATGGTCTACATGTGCGAAATGTTTGACATGCCATCAAGTAACAACATTTCCAAATGAGAACAGTTCGATACCCACTTTAATCTTATAGTGTATAACTGCGTTTTGATAAATGAAGACCGAGCAGGGTCTACATCTTCCGCAAAAAAGTAAAGATTCTAGATGGCACGAGGTCGTTATTCATTGGGCAAGCAAAATCATTATAAAGTCATTGTTTGAGGCTATAAGCATTAAGTGCGAGACATATAAATATACATTAAATTTACATTTCGTGATAAATTTTGTGAATTTTCGTAATTTTACAACAAATTACACAGCTTAGGCCTTGGGTTGTCGGCTATCTCTATCTCTCTCTCTCTCTCTCTCTCTCTCTCTCTCTCTCTCTCTCTGGGAACAAGCGGTCGCTGCGAAACAAAGGATGTTTGAGTTTTAAATGAATGTCAGGAAAAACTTGAGGTCAGGAATTCCAGAAAGTATAAAGGGGCCTCGCCGTGAGAAAACCTGCCTTCGGTGCTTCTGACAAAACGAGTTTCAAACCAGTCTCCTCAGCTACAGAGACTAGCTAGAAAATTGACCCCTACTGAAAAGTAAAAAAAATGCAGGGTTTCTTAGCAGTACTGGTCCGGATCCCCTGAAAATAACAACGCTACCAAGCCAGCATTCAATGTTGAGTCGTCATTTGCCCACCAGCGAAACGCCATTTAAATGCGGGCCGATGATGTCCTTTTTATAGTGGTATTTGGATCCTCTATCCCCTCACCAGTCTAAAAAAAGTTATCAAATTTGGACCCCCTATGACAAAACGTTCTGGATCCGCGCATGAAATCCTTCATGATCTTTATCAGAATAGTATTTTCTACGTTTTTCACTGCTTTGATAAAGTCTTTGCAAAACGTAGTTTTGTTTTACCCTCAGCTTTGATAATCGATGAAGATTGGATCCAATTAAGAAAAGTATGATCAGGAGATACCACAATCAAATACTGCAGACCAACCCCCTCATAGCGAGGAAGAGTCACAGAACAATCATTAACAGTCACATGACGCCACAAAGACCAACAAAGTAAAGCAATAAGCTCTCTCTTCCCCATCAAGATGTTTGCAAAACTAGAAAGGACTCAAAGCACGGCATTGCCGAAAATGGAGCAAACACAGAACACCTATAGCTGGAGCAACAATAAACAATGATTCAACAACAACCGAGTCACCGCCTTAGAACGGACAGCAGCCTAGGCCACTGGGGCCTGGTCTGTACTCAAGTTGTTTGAAACTCCGATGATATTCCTGGGAGAATTCTTTTAAAAGTTAAATTTGACAACAAAATACGAGAAGACGACTAAAAGAATATAAGGTCACCTGTAAATACAGTAAAACCTGTCTTAAATGGCCACTCAAAAATAGATAAAATAAAATTTTTAATCACCAATGGTAGCGTAATGAAGGTCAAAAGTATTGCAGAATGCTCCCCTTGGAGCATTCTGCAATACTTTTGACCTGCATTTAGCGAAAATCGGTCTTGAAAACCATTTTTTGGTCTTCTTTCTGAGTGACCGTTTAAGACTGGTTTTACTGTAGCATCGGTTCCGGTTCATTGTTGAATACTTTGTTCTAAGAAGAGTCCAACAAAACTTAAAAAATGCGCGTGCAGTGTCCATGTACATCTTAATGGAAAAAGACTTACTTGGTCTGGCTTAACGTGCTAATCGTTTATAAGTGGGGTCGACATTGTGGTTAAGCTTGTTGAATATCCCCTTTCATCAAATTATTAATTGCGTGACAATAACAATGCTTATTCAAATAAAGACTAGATCAAAACATTGATATCAAACAAGTGCAAGACGGATATATGTAACACCATTGGTTTACTTTAAAAATTGCTCTTTTATATCAAACCTCACTCCTATACTATGCAAACACTTTATAAGAATTAAAATTTAAGTAACCGTATTACGCTGCTCTGAACTTGGAGCCAATGTGCACATCGTAACATTAAGCCATGTACAATAATTCATAAATATGCCGCGACTTGAGATTTCGAACAATGTGGTAGGTGCGACTAGCAGAGGCTCAGATCAGCCTGTGCATATGCGCAGTCTGAGCAGAGCCTTTGCTAGTCGCTTGAATATTCTACGACTGTTAAGCTACTGACCGAACGACATTTGGAGTTTCTAAGCTTAAAGGGAGGATACACAGGCTCGTCCGTGTCTAATCATGTCAAAATGCCACATTGTTGGAAATCTCTTGTCACGGCTCAAATTAAAACCACGTGTTCATTGTAGACGTGCATTATCATAGAGATCATGCACCTTTATCTTCTTCTAAACTTTTGTTTATTTGTTTTGATGCGTTACGTCTCGGCCAGTCATGTCGGGGCGTTTTCCTGTCTTTCTGTGTTTAACCAGTACTAAGCCATGCTCACGGACACAACGCAGTGCACCCGATGAGTCCCGTATTTTTGTATGCTAGCAGTAAATGCGTTGACTAGACTGTGCACCTGCAAGGACTTTTCTTAGCCTTTGTCCCAGCAAACATATTACAGTCACGTCACGCCATGTCTGCGTCGATGTGCCGTCATATTGCCGCATCGACGTCGATATGCTGCCTAATGTTGCCAAAGTAATGAGTTTTCCAGAAAGATAGACCAGTAGAGAATTTTGGTTTACATCTTAAGGTGTAGAGATATTTTCAGTTTTTTTTTTTAATAAACTTACTCAACATGTTCATTCTACAAACATCCAATATCACATGTTTGATAATTATAAAAATGGTTTTATCGCGAGGACGAAAAGCAGTTTGAATCCTAATCAGCTGATTTCGATTTGGATCTACACTGTTTTCCAAAAAGGGTTTATAATTTTTGAAAAAAATATATGTATCGTTTCTTTTTAAGTCTGTATATGTCCATAGAGTCGTCTCTGGTCGTACTGCACAGTTCGAGGTTTTCAATGTTCACATAGAAGCATACTGTTAAAATTTAAATAATACACGACGTTTTTTTGTGAGTTGGCAAAGTTCAAGTGTTTACTATTCGGACAAAGCTGCAACAGTGAGCAAACAGGAAGCTCAGAAGAATAATACTAATTTGATGAGTCCTATTACTGAAATTTACTTAATCAGCAGTCTAACAAAGTCTCTAGCTATAGCTTAAATTAATCTTTATTTCGTTAGTTGACATATAGGTTTATAGGGCAGTACTGTAAGCATTAAGAGAAAAGAGAGATGGTACTGCACTTGAGGAATCGAATATCAGTAGTCCCCCAAATCCGTTCTAGGTCCTTCCCTCTTTCCACACTCGTTAGGAATAAATCTGAGCAATAATTGAATGAGCCAGCATATTAGATATTAGTACTTATCGCATAGGCGAGCATGAAGGCCATGCGCGAATCCAGAGGGGTGGGGATAGGGGATTCAGACCCCCCCCCCCTGGAAATCCACAAAGCTATAGGGTTCCTTGGAACAAAGCTACCAATCCAGCATTCAATGTAGGGCCATTATCGGCCCGCCAGCGAAACGCCATTTAAATACAAGGCATCGACAAACAGACACGCACGAAATAATAACAAAAACAAGTCAGAAATAACATAAATGATCTACAAAAGAAGCACCGCCTTGGAACGGTCATTAACAACATTTTACTGGAGGGCTTTATAGTAAATTAACCGTTTTCACGGCGCGCCAACCTCACCCTTAGTTCAAATGTGGATCAGGACACAGGGATGTTTTGTTTGCGTGAAAGACTACTTATCGACGCATTATCTCCTAGAATATATAAATCAAGATATAAAAAAGGAGATAAAGCAAAAGGTAAGGACTCAACGGTAAATAAAACTGAATACCGGAGCAAAAGAAATCCAACAGGTAACCCCGGTGGCCCTGACAACAGCCAAAGCATCAGGCCCCAAAATTAGTATAGACACTGAAAAATAGCAATATATATGGGAGGGAGCTGGACAGAAATTATGCCATTAAAATGATCAGACTGCAGAATACTACGAGAAGGGCGTAACTAATGTTGTGAGAATTTGTGGCCCAACCGCATTGTATACATATACATCTAAATCTTGCAATAAGATATGCTTAACAAAATAAAATAAATAATATTCGCTGTAAAACAAACTACTTTACAAACAAAGTCAGGAATATGCATGGGCTCTGTATGTTAACTACTTTACAAACAAAGTCAGGAATATGCATGGGCTCTGTATGTTTTATTAGGTATCGTTATGTTTTCTGTCGGAAAATAATTTGTTTTGAATAAATGTTATGACAGCTATGGATGAATTCTAAGAAATTCTGCTAATTTTCACAGTCAGCCCTAATATTGGTGTCGTAAGCAGCAATACCAGCAATACAGAAGCTGTGTCATGATCATTTTCTGTTGAAAGTACCATTGGGGGTTACATTTTTACAAACTATTTATTTTTTTAAGAATATCTGTCCTATGCGTTTGTATGAATATTTGGGTACCCTTTATAATGCAAACTTTGATTTATGTATCGTTGAGTGCTGTCTTTTTGATTTGAAAGAATGAAAAATTTAAAGATTAGTTGCTTCAACACACATATAAAGAACCTAGAAATACTGATACTTGTCGCTAAGTTTTCACGTGAATTCATTTGATAACTTTAATTTTTGGGTCAGGGGTACAAATACCCGACCCAGTCCCAATAAGGTGGTGAATAGATTAGGAGGATATGAACGTATCTAGTTCTCAGCTCACAATTATGACACCTTAGCAACATTTTTACCAAAAAAAGATAAAAAAATAAGCAATGTCTTTAGTCATGGATAAATGGAAGAAGATAAGGACCCATCTCAAAACAAGTTCAGAAATCACAGGTGGTCAAAATAAAACATCCACAACAACTGGATGATGTTATTTCTATAACAATCTAGCGTCCTTACGTTGAAAAATAACAAATGGTGATATGTTCAAATTTTTTCTTGCTGCAAGAAATCAACATTTTAAATATATAACTTTTGCAAATGAAGCAACGTCAGATATTTCCGGAACTCACTCATGGTCACTGAGTGTATGTTATCACCTACATTGTCACATTACTGTAGCCTCCATAATTAACAAGAGAAGTATTATTTTTATTATGTTTTAGAAATACCAACTCTACGTTTCCTACATGTACATGTACGTATATTTTGTTTTTATATTCAAGGTGCAAACTTGTCGTCCCCTTAGTGGAAGAAGGTGCCAAATGACAATTTTTAACTTTCGAGAAAAATGAGTTTTAATGTTTGCGATCAACTAGCATTTTTGTTCTTTCATCAACAACTACTAAAGTTCCAATGAAGTTGATATCAGGTTGCAGTATAGTAGATATTTTGGTTTCATGCATCTAACATGTACACATTATTTGAAATTAATTAATTAGTACATGGTACCTTTTCACAAAAATGATCATGTATCAGATTAAGTTGTGTGGAATAAGAGTCCATATGCCATTTGGTACCTTTTCATACAAACGTATTTCTGATAAAGTTGTAATATAGGATACCAAGTGCCACATGGCTCTTTTCTGCAATATACTTTGTAAGAAATATCAAATGAAAAATGTACAAAGTGTCACATGGTACTTTTTTCAAAGAGCTCATCTAAAATAAAATCGATGTTAAATTGTCCCATGTGGCATATGGTACATTTTGCTGTGGACTGACTCGTTGGCATAAATCAAGTTTAAAGTCACCATGGTTTAACTTGGTACCTGGTACAAAGCCAGTCTGATTAAAAGCACAGAAATTGTTATCCTGGTATATATTCATACATATTCAAGAATTATTTTTTCTGATAAACACAAAATACATAACGATATTTAAGCATTCCAGTTACCCATTTGTACAGATACACTTTACCATCACATATTTAGGAAGCCATTCTTCCAATTAAACAGACCATCATGAAATGCACATCTATCATAAATGAGGCTAGAAAGTTCTACTGATTTGAATCTAGCAGACAAAATGTTTTCTCGCTACAAAAAGCATCATAAATACATCTCAATTATGAACGCACCAAAAAAATGTCAAGGCCATCACTTTTCACTTGCATAGTTCCATCTGTACTGACTAACTTTTAAAGACTGTCAATACCGACTGAAACTGTTTTAACCTATACTCATGGGTTTCTAATCTGGGTATGTATCCACTGATTCTTTATTGGACCATGGACAATTAAATTCTGTTCTTTGGGGCTGTCAGTTTGCAAGTTCAGTAATTATGATATTCACCTGGATTAACATACATGTCACATACATTGACTAAATGCTTATTTCCAAGCTGAGGCTAGAATCTTCTTTTGATAACAAAGGATACGTTGATCAAACCAGTCTAACGTCCACTCTCTTTTCTTTTAAAATGGCTTAGTTTTGATTTCTCACAAATGTTTTTTTTGTGCAAACAGTAATCTAAAAACAAGTATTTTGGTGTGTTTTGTATAGCTTGGGCCCATTTTACTTTCAGCTGGTTGATTCTTGCTCCACGTGCTGTTGGTTAAAAGTTTTGGGTCTTTTTCATCTGCGATTTTTTTTTCAATCAAGCACATCATTGTTTCTTGTATTCATAAGTAGCAGCAGTGTGGAGTTGGAAGAATGTAGAATGATCAGAATCAGATTGAACAAATTCTTGTTCAATGGTAGTTTAAACGTAGCCAACACATTAGCCCTTGCTCTGTCCACCACAGGTATCAAAATGAAATATTATGTTTAAGATCTTTGAACTGAGGTAACATAAATAGTAGTTTTTACAAGGCATGGTGCAATCTCACATAGCCCATGTTTATCTTGTGCTTCATTCCATACAATACAATACACTTTAAGTACACGATTAATTACCAGTAAATCAAATCATAACTGATTGTGCCTCATAGTGACTTAGTTTATTTTTTCTTCCTGATCCCTTGATTCCTAACTTTTACTTTGCCCAGGTTTTCGTCATTTTTCTTGCTGTTTCGTCAATCTCTGTTTCTGTTTGCATTCTTTAATTGTACAACTCACAAAGAGATAACTGATCCCTGTTTTGGTTTGAAGAAAGATAGGTTGTGACCTTTACAAAAATATGTCGATATTTGCCGTGGTTCACTGATTTTACGTTAAACCTTTTACATTTTTACATGTATAAACACAAAAATTTCTTGATGTTAAAATAATGAGCCAGGGATTCACTTTTAAATTGTGCTTAAATTTTGGGTAATGATATTATATGCCAGTGTGCAAATTTATTTTGCATTCTCTATTAGTTGGACCTGGAGTTTTCTTCTTTTATCCCTTCCACCAAACCAGCCATGGGTTTTCCTTTTTGGTTTGTAGTCAATGTTGCCCTCCTTTTTACTTGTGTACACACGTTAGAATCTAGACAAACGATTTGTGTTTTGTTTCCTGATGCAAAGACGTATTGGCGAGACTCGGTATTTTACCACTTACTGCGTACTGTTCTAAAATTATGAAACAAGTAAAAAAAATAGTCCTGTTATCTTCTATAGGAACGTAGGCTTTTACACGTATTAAAATATGGTGTCTCTCTGATCTGTTTTGTGCTGCATTTGGACCTGTATTTTAAGCAGACGTGTGTTTGAACAATTTTCAAAGGACTCCGTTTCTAGTGCTACAAAAGTAATGGTGCCCATAGCATCTTTTATTCCTTAGATTGTATTTCCAATGATATCTGCCCTTCTGCTTCATCCTACACCAATGTTTCTTATGAGGGCTTCTGTAAGATATTTTTATGAGGCGTAACTGGCGCTGCTGTACTATTTTTTTTATTATATTTTAGTTATTTGTACTATTCTGCAGATCTTGGACAAAGTTATTTTATACTCTCATATAAATACGCTGGTGCATGTGTATTTCTTCTTGAGGCCTCTAGATCATCAGCTAAGCGTGTCACTGCTTCATATAAATGCTCTTCGCCTCTGAATACAAGGTATGCTTAACAAAAAAGGCAAAATCATATGCCATGATTCTAAGCCAGCGCTCATACACAGGTGTAGAACTTGCATTAGAAAAGCTACTAAGTTCCTGTTCAACATCATCAGTATCTACCACGGCAAGATGGAAACAGTCTGCCAAACTTAAGTGCCTTTCACTGCTCTATTGTTTAACGTGTTAAGAAACAAAAACGTTGAGCACTAAAAGTGTACAAAGCTATCAAGCCAGCATTCCATGTCGAGCCGTTATTGGCACGTCAGGGAAACGAAATTGGTCCGCTTATAGTGGTATTTGGGTCCTCTATTATCGACTAAAAAAAAAAAAAAAAAGGCGTTATCAGTGTTTGGCCCAATCTGGCAAAACTTTCTGGATCCGCGCATGTGCTGTTTTTTATTTGATAGAGTAATATACTCGTATCTTTGCAAAACGTAGTTTCGTTTTACCCTCTGCTTCGATAATCAATGAAGTTCGGATCCAAATCAGAAACTTATGATCAGGAGAAACCACAATCTAATACTGCAGACCAACCTCCAGTATAGCGAGGAGGAGCCACAGAACAATAACACACATGGCACCACAAAGACTAACAGAGTATAGCAACCAGCTTTCTCTTCCCCATCAAGATGATTGCAAAACTAGAAAGGACCCAAGGCACTGCATTGCTAAATATGGAGCAAACACAGAACCCCCATAACTGGAACAACAATAAACAATGAGTCAACAACAATAGAGTCACCGCCTTGGAACGGACAGCAGCTTTAGCCACTGGGGGCCTGATCTGTATTTAAGTTGTTTGAAACTCTGATGATATTCCTGGGAGAATTTTTTAAAAAGGTAGATTTGACAGCAAAATACGAGAAGACAACTAAAATAATATAATTTAAAAGTCACCTAGCATGCAAAGAGTTAAAGGTGTACATAGCATTGGTTTCGTTTCATTGTTGAATATTTTTGTACTTGGAAGATTCCAACAACACGCAAAATTTGAAAAATGCGCATGCAGTGTCCATCTACATCTTAATGGAAAAAGATTTACGGTCTGGCTTAACGTGCTAATCGTTTATAAGTGGAGTCGACATTGTGGTTAAGCTTGTTGAATATCCCCTTTCATCAAATTATTAATTACGTGACAATAACAATGCTTATTCAAATAAAGACTAGATCAAAACATTGATATCAAACAAGTGCAAGACGGATATATGTAACACCATTGGTTTACTTTAAAAATTGCTCTTTTATATCAAACCTCACTTCTGTACTATGCAAACACTTTATAAGAATTAAAATTTAAGTAACCGTATAACGCTGCTCTGAATTTGGAGCCAATGTGCACACCATAACATTTAGCCATGTACAATGATTTATAAACGAGCCGCGACATGAGATTTCCAACAATGTAGTGTGTGCGACCAGCAAAGTCTCAAACCAGACTGCGCATAAGCGCAGTCTGAGCAGAGCATTTGCTTGTCGCTTGAATAGCCTACGAATGTTAAGCTACTGATCGAACGGCAGCTTAAAACGAGTATGCACAGACTCGTCCGAGTCTGCTCATGTCAAAATGTCACATTGCTGTGCATCTGCGAAGACTTGTCTTAGTCTACGTCTTAGCAAACACATTACCGTCACGTCAGAACAACGCCATGCCTACGTCGTCGATGCGCCGTCATGTGCTGCCTAATGCTGTCAAATAAATGAGTGTCCAGAAAGATAGACCAGTAGAGAATTTGGGTTTGTAGAGGCATTTTCAAAGTTTCATAGGCTGACTCAACATGCTCATTCTATACATGTTTAATATTATATGTTTGCTAATTATAATTATGAACTTATCGCGAGGATGAAAAACAGTATGGATCCTAATCAGCTGGTTTCATCAGAAGCCAGCTGATTTGGATCTACACTGTTTTCAAAAATGGTTATATCATTTTGGAGAAAAAGAAATATGTGTATTGTTTCTTTTTTAAGTCAGAATATGTCAAATAGAGTCGTCTCTGGTCATACTGCACAGTTCGAGGTTTATATTGTTCGTATAGAGGCATACAGATTAAAAATACATGGCGTTTTTCTATGAGTTGGCAAAGTTCATGTGTTTTCTATTAGACAAAGCTGCACCACAGAGCAAACAGGAAGCCCAGAAGAATAATACTAATTTGATGAGTCCTATTACTGAAATTTACTTAATCAGCAGTCTAACAAAGTCTCTAGCTATAGCTTAAATTAATCTTTATTTCGTTAGTTGACATATAGGTTTATAGGGCAGTACAGTAAGCATTAAGGGAAAAGAGAGATAGTACTGCACTTGAGGAATCGGAAGAGTAATCAGTAGTCCTTCAATACCGTTCTAATCTGAGCAATAAATGAAGGCGCCAGCATGATAGATATCAGTACTTATCGCATAGGCGAGCATGAAGGCCATGGTCGGATCCAGAGAGAGTGGGGAAATGAAGTCCGCAGCCCCCCCCCCCTACCCGGAAAATCACAAAGCTATAGGGTTCCTTAGCAATACTGGTCTGGAACCCCTGGAAAATCACTGAGGTATCAAGCCAGCATTCATTGTAGGATCATTATCGGCCCGCCAGCGAAACGCCATTTTAATGGCCGATGATGATGGCCCGTTTTTAGTGGTATTTGGATCCTCTTTCCCTTCATCGACTAAAAAAAAAGCAAAAAAATACAAAGTAAAAAATACTGGAAGGCTCAGACCAAAATCGATACAATCAATCACCACACCCGACCCAGGACACCAATGGGAAAGTGACAACTTCACAATTATATATATCAGAAACGAGAGCCAATAGGTCAGCCCTTTCCCAGCAGGTGACCACAAGGCATCAATAAAAGCATAACAAAAACAAGACAGAAATAACATAATGATCCACAAAAGAAGCACCTCCTTGGAACGGTCAGTAAAACATTTTACTGGAGGGCTTAATCCGGTTTCATGGCGCGCCCACCTCACCCTTAGTTCAGATGTGGATCAAGACACATAGATGTTTGGTTGGCATGAAAGGCCCCTAACTTATCAATGCATCATCTCTTAGAATATATAAATCAAGATATAAAAAAAGGCATGAAGCAAAGATAAAGACTGAGCAGTAAATAAAACCGAATGTCGGAGCAAAAGAAATCCAACAGGTAAACCCCGGCGAGTCTGACAACAGCCAAAGCATCAGGCCCCTTCCATCTCACCAATAGATAAGTCTTCACGTCGGAACCTAGACCCCTATCCCCACTGGATAGGTCAGTTTGGGCGTAAACATGAAGCTTTTTTACAGTCAGCCCTAAAATAGTGTCGTAAGCAGCAATACCAGTGAAACAAAAGTTCTGTCATGATCGTTTTCAGTTGGAAGTACCATTGTGGATACATTTTTACATAACATTTATTATTTAAGAAGAACTATCCTAAGTTTGTAGGAACGCGTGGGTACCCGTTATAATGCAAACTTTGATTCAGGGGCTTAGGTATCGTTGGGTGCTGTCTTTTCGATTTGAAAGAATGAAACATTTAAAGATTAATTGCTTCAAACACACATAATTGTTATAAAGAACCTAGAAATACTTGTCGCTAAGGTTGCATGTGGATGCATCCGATAACTTCATTTTATGGGTTAGGAGTACACATAGCCAACCCATCTCCAATAAGGTGGTGAATAGATTAGGAAGATATGCGTGCATCTTACTCTCAATTCATAATTATGACATATAAGCAACATTATTACCAAAATAGATAGAAAATAAGCAATGTCTATATTCATGGATAAATGGAAGAAGATAAGGACCCAATTCAAATTTTCAAAACAATTTCAGAAATCGCAGGTGGTCGAAATGAAAAAGCACCCGCAACACCTGGATGGTATTATTTCCTTAGCAATCTAGCGTCCTTAAGTTCAAAAATAAAAAATGGTGATATGTTCAAAAATGCATTTCTTGTTTCAAGAAATCAACATTTTAAATATAACTTTTGCAAATTAAGAAACATCAGCCATTTTGGGAAATCATCCATGGCCACTGAGTTTATGTTATCACCTACATTGTCACATTACTGTAGCCTCCATACATAACAAGAGAATTAATATTTTTATTATGTTTTAGCAATACCAACACTATGTTTCCTACATGAACGTATATTTTGTTTTACTATATTCAAGGTGCCAACTTGTCGTCCCATTAGTGGAAGAAGGTGCCAAGTGACATTATTCTAACTTTCGAGAAAACTGAGTTTTAATGTTTGCGATCAAGTAGCATTTTTGTTCTTTCATCAACAACTACTAAAGTTCCTATGAAGTTGATATCAGGTAGCAGTATAGTGGATATTTTGGTTTCATGCACCTAACATGTACACATTATTTTTAATTAATTATACATGGTACCTTTTCACAATAGTGATCAAGTTTAAAATCAAGTTGGTTGGAATAAGGTTCCATATGCCATTTTGGTACCTTTCATACAAGCGTCTGATATGATAAAGTTGTTTTATTATATACCAAGTGTCACATGGCTCTTTCTTGCAATATACTTTTTAAGAAATATCAAATGAAAAATGTTCCAAGATTCACATGGTACTTTATTCAAAGAGCTTATCTAAAATAAAAACGATGTTAAATTGTCCCATGTTTATATGGTATATTTTGCTGTGGACTAGCTCGTAGGCAATTAAAAAGTATAAAATCACCATGGTTTAGCTTGGTACCTGGTACAAAACCACTCTGATTTAAACACAAAAATAGTTTTCCTGGTATATATTCATACATATTCAAGAAAACATTTTTATTCTGATAAACACAAAATACATAACGATATTTAAGCATTCTAATTACCCATTTGTAGAGATACGCTTTTTC
Organism: Loripinus fragilis; assembly: GCA_964019695.1. Classification (NCBI taxonomy): domain Eukaryota; kingdom Metazoa; phylum Mollusca; class Bivalvia; order Lucinida; family Lucinidae; genus Loripinus; species Loripinus fragilis. Next base: position 38,377,538 of record OZ026516.1, read on the forward strand.
ATCATATATTTTGGAAGTCATTCTTCCAATTAACAGACCATCATGAAATGCACATCTATCATAAATGAGGCTAGAAAGCTCTACTGATTTGATTCTAGCAGACAAATGTTTTCTCGCTACTATAAACATCATAAAATACCTTTCACTTATGAGGGCACCTCAAAATTGTCAAGACCATCACTTTTCACTTTCATAATTTCATCTATACTGACTAACTTTTAATCCCTGTCAATAACGACTTAAACAGTTTTAACATATAATCATGGATTTCTAATCTGGGCATGTATCCTCTGATTCTTCATTGGACCATGGACATTTAATTCTGTCCTTTGGGGGTTGTCAGTTGGCAAGTTCAGTAGTTATGATTTTCACATGGAATAACATCCATGTCACATACGTTGACTAAATGCTTATTTCGATACTGAGACTAGAATCTTCTTTTGATAACAGAAGATACGTTGATCAAACCAGTCTGACGTTCATTCTATTTTCTTGTTAAAATGGCTTAGTTTTGATTTCTCAAAACTGATTATTGTGCAAATGGTAATCTAAAAACAAGCATTTTGGTGTGTTTTGTAGAGCTTGGGCCCATCTTTCTTTCAGCTGATTGATTCTTGCTCCACTTGCTGCTGGTTAAAAGTTTGGGCCTTATTCATCTGCGAATTCTTTCCAATCAAGCACATCATTGTTTCTTGTATTCATAAGTCGCAGCAATGATCCACTGAGTGGGCAGAATTATGGACCTTTGTTGTTTTTGCTCTTTCCATTGTAGAATGAACAGAATCAGATTGAACGAATTCTTGTTCAATGATAGTTAAAATGTAGTCAACACATTTGCCCCTGCTCTGTCCATCACATGTATGAACATGATATATTATATTTAAGATCTTTGAACTGAGGAAACATAAATAGTAGTTTTTACAAGGCATTGTGCAATCTCACATAGCCCATGCTTATCTTGTGTTTCATTCCATACAATACAACACAGTTTGTAGATACAAGATCAATTACCTGTAAATCAAATCATATCTGTTTGTGTCTCATAGTGCCTTCAGTTTATTTTGTTCTTTCTGATCCCTTGATTCCTGACTTTTAACTTGCCCAGGTTTTCGTCATTTTTCTTGCTGTTTTCTCATTCACAGTTTCTGTTTTTTATTCTCCAATTGTACAACTCACAAAGAGACAACTGGTCCTCTTTTGGTTTGAAGAAAGATAGATTGTGACCTTTACAAAAATGCGTCGATATTTGCCGTGGGTCACTGATTGTATGTTTAACCTTCTACATTCTTTCGTGTATAAACACAACATTTCCTTGATGTTAAAATTATGAGCCAGGGATTCACTTTTAGATTGTGTTTAAATTTTGTTGTGCTTAAATTTTGGGTAATGATCTAATATGCCAATGTGCTAATCTTATTTGAGCCAGTGCATGAGATTTCCAACAATGTGGTATGTGCGACCAGCAAAGCCTCAGATCAGCCTGTGCATACACGCAGTCTGATCAGAGCCTTTGCTAGTCGCTTGAGTTTTCTATGATGGTTACGCTACTGACTGAACACCATTTGGAGTTTCTCAGCTAATAAGGAGGCTGCAGAGGCTCGTCCAAGTCTACACATGTCAAGATGCCACATTGTGCGAAATCTCATGCACTGGCTCATTTGGTATTCTCCGTTAGCTGGGCCGCGAGTTCCCTCTTTTATCATTTTCACCAAACCAGCCATGTTTTCCTTTTTGGTGTGTATGCAATGTTGCTCTCTCTTTTACTAGAGTACACATGTTAGAATCTGGACAAACGATTTGTGTTTTGTTTCCTGATGCAAAGACGTATTGGTGAGACTCCATATTTTACCATTACTGCGCACTTGTCTAAAATTAAGAAACAAGTAAAAAAAATAGTCCTGTTATCTTCTATAGGAACATTGAATTTTATATGCATTAAAGTATGTTGTCTCTCTTCCTCTGATATGTGTTGTGCTGCATTTGGCCCTGTACTTTATGTAGACGTGTGTCTGAACAGCTTTCAAAGGACTCTGTCTCTAGTGCTACAAAAATAATGGTGCCCATAGCATCTTTTATTCCTACATTGTATTTCCAATAATATCTGCCATTTCTGCTTCATCCTACATCAATGTTTTTTATAAGGGCTTCTGTAAGATACTTTTAATGAGGCGTAACTGGCGCTGCTGTACTATTTTTTTTATTATATTTTAGTTATTTTTACTTTTCTGCAGATCTTGGACAAAGTTATTTTATACTCTCATATAAATAGTCTGGTGCATGTTGGTTTCTTCCTGAGGCCTCTAGATCATCGGTTAAGCGTGTCACTGCTTCATATAAATGCTCTTTGCCTCTGAATACAAGGTATGCTTAACAAAAAAGGCAAAATCATATGCCATGATTCTAAGCCAGAACTCATACACAGGTGCAGAACTTGCATTAGAAAAGCTCCTAAGTTCCTGTTCAACATAATCAGTATCAACCACGGCAAGATGGAATCTGTATGCCAAACTTAAGTGCCTTTCACTGCTCTATTGTTGTTGTTACACTTAATTTAGAAACTGTGCAATTTTGATAAGCTTCATTAACCTGGTCAACAAAACTAGATCATATGTATCTTTCAACATTCATCATAAAATGAGCCAGTGCATGAGATTTCCAACAATGTGGTATGTGCGACCAGCGAAGCCTCAGATCAGCCTGCGCATATGCGCAGTCTGATCAGAGCCTTTGCTAGTTGCTTGAGTATTCTATAAATGTTATGCTACTGATTGAACACCATTTAGAGTTTCTAAGCTTAAAAAGAGGCTGAAGAGGCTCGTCTGAGTCTACACTTGTCAAAATGTCACATTGTTGGAAATCTCATGTACTGGCTCAATTAAATCACAAAATTCAGATCAAAGTCCTGCTGGAGATTTTTCAAGATTTGCAAATTGCACCACTACAATGAAAAACACAACAAAACAAAATAAACAAAGAAAACAATACTCATCAGCAGCAAAACGTGTACTGTACACTTTTAAGCTAATTAAGTGTACCTTATGGAGCTTTTTAATGCTATATATTAAATAGAATGACATCCAATGCAAGCTTTTTATTTCATTTGCTTTTTAGTAGTCGTCAACATACATCATTCGTTGCTTTGTATGCCCTTACTTATTCAAACTGTTCACATTGTATCATCTTTGTGTCACTATTTCCTTGCCTTCTTTTCCTTTGCTTCCGGTTTTGGTGAACATACTTCTGTTGGGTTGGTCTTTATTCTGCATTTTCTTCCTCTTAACTGGGATTGTATACTCTTTTTTAGTTTCTTTTTAGAAACAATCTGTTACTTGGAACCATTTAGTACAAATGCCAGACACATAACTCTAGAAACAGTTGTCCACAGGAAGGGACCAAGTGACACTTGGTTCTTTTTCAAAAACTATATTGACAATTTCCATGAAAGAAAAAGGGAACATTTGGCATATATTACCTTCTTTCAAATGTAGTATATAACACCTTATTCCACAACTGAGTTTGACAGTAATCTCTTGGAACCATACTTCATGGTCTTATAACTTTTTATTGCTTTAATGTAGCTACATTTTATACAAGTTAGATATCTATTTATATAACATATTAATAGCAAGACCCCCAAAAATCCAAATATGTTACTTGGTACCTTTCTCCACTAATGGGAAGATGTGTTATGTGTTATGGTTTTCACGAGTGTAAGCGATTAGTATCTACCGGTTGGTCGGTTTTCTGTTGTAAAGGCCCTGATATGCACAGTCGCATTCCACTTTCAACAGGACATACTAAAGGTCAGCTATCAAACTCCAATGTTTCTATTTGGGCCGCGACGCGAGAAAACCTGTGTTCGGTGTTTCCGGCAAAGCGACACTCAAACCAGTCTCCTCAGCTACAGAGACTAGCTAGAAAATTGAAATTTCGCGTGAAGCAAACTTTGATATGAAACTTTTCAAAAAAGCGAATAACAAAGGCGCTGATCAGTCTGCGCGGATGCGCAGGCTGGTCTGCGCCTTTGTTGTTCGCAAACCCCGAAGACAGGTTTTCTCGCGTCGAGGCCCATTTGTTAAGTTAAACATGTCATTTTGGACTTGTTAACATGCTAATATTACAACAACAGAAAAATGGAGCTAAACACACGACAAATGTCTGTTATAAACATGCAAAATGCAAAGATCCGTGTCAGATTGTGCAGTTGGCCTAATGAACGATACATGTACTATGTGCTTTAGCTAATCAAAGTGGAGCACTGTGGTGAAGCGACAAATCCCAGAGGTTGTGGGTTTGAACCTCTATAGTGTCCAATAATATGTCACCGGGTAAGGCAGTTGTAAGGTCAACTTAAGAGAATTAAGATATGCCTGCGTTACAGCTCGCGCAAAGAAGAAGCATCTGATCTACATTAGATTCTGACTCTAAGAACTTAGACTGGCTCTCAGTCTCATGGCGGATTGGAGTCTTGACGTGACCACTATCATTAGACATAACGTAATACAGCGATTGTTGCCAGCCTGTATTGATGGCGGCGCATCGGCTACATGGCGGTCTGTACAAATGTCCAGAAGCGATCATAAAGGTTTCCGCCCACTCAGTTTCATAAATGTATATGTATTCCTCTGCGCTAGGCGTTTCACGGTTCCGTGGGATGAATCCAACCATGAAATTGTGTCGAACGCGCGTTTCTACAATTGGGCCCAAGAGCTTCGGGGATCGAGCAGGCACATGTACATTTGGATCAAAAAGGAAACGCGTAGTCTCGCTAGACCCTCCCTAGAAAACCACAAAGCTATAGGGTTACTTAGCAATACTGGTCCAGATCCCTTGAAAATCACAAAGCTACCAAGCCAGCATTCAATGTTTGGCCAGCATCGGCCCGCCAGCGAAATGGTAGCCCACTTTTAGTGGTAATTGGGTCATTTTTCTCCCCTCATCAACTAAAAAAAGAACTTTGGCACTTTCTGGATCCGCGCATGTTTTACGCATATGCGGTAAAGATGCTGTAGCTATAAATCAGCGTATTGGTTGTTCCAGCTTGTGGTTATACACGTTTTGGTCATAACTTAGCTCAAACGTTCCAAGCAAACATTATAATTATCGGACTCTCGTGTACAAATATTGAGCAAATATATTGTTTTGTTTTCTATTTATTCAGTTAAATATTGACAAATAAAGTTATGAAAAAAGAATTGTTTGGCAAACAAGTGGACTTGTGAAAATAGTTTTCTTTACAACGCAAGCATAGGGCACTTTATTTACACAACTGGTCAAATGTCAAGTCGACTTTGACTTGAAGAGGAAAAACTGTGTCATAACGTTTAGATGAAACAACATGTGTTCATATTTCACCTAGATCAATAGGTTTCTCCTGACCTATGTTGGTCACGGCGGCAGACACGTCTAAGTTTGTATTATTCTATATTTACTTATACTTATACCAAAATAGACTGTCACATAACAGTTATTATTTCAAGTAATTTCTGTACTTATCAGATATCGCGTAGTTATCACTTTCGATCGCGTTCTAGCTGAACCAAACATAGAGAAGTTATCCAGTTCTTTATTAGAACCTTTATCTACTTGTATCATGACTTTGCCGCCTTTCCTTTGATCTATGATGTTCAATAATTTCCACAAGACCCTGTCAAGGGTGGAGCTTATAATTGACTTGAATATCTGATGAATAAATTAAAAGGTCATTGTTTTATTGGTTATGATACAAGAATTTTATTATACAAGTACTCGTGAATATACAAATATTCCCTCTTGTAGGGGGAAACTCGCCTTCGACTCGTCCCGCCTACAAGAGGGAATATTTGTATAATACAGTCGTAAAATTGTACAATAAAACTAACTTATAGACAATATTGAATCAAAGAAATTCAAAGTTAACATACAAACAACACCCCCAATATATAAATAAATACAGTAAAACCTGTGTAAAACAAACAACAACAAAAAAAAAATGCGTATATGATATATCAATCAGCGCAAACGTAAAACGGCGCCAAAAAGGACAGAAAATTGGTTTTCAAGACCAATTATCTCTTTATTGCAGTCAAAAGTATTGCACAATGGTCCAAGGGGAGCATTCTGCAATACGTTTGACCTTCATTAAGCTACCATTTGTCATTGAGATCTTTGTTTTGTCTACTTTTGAGTAGCCGTTTTACAGCCTTTCTTACTTTTACTGTAAATAAATAAAACAAATAAAAATAAACTAAAATATTGCTTGTAAATTTCATAAGTGCAACATTGTGAAACACACATACTAATGGGTGGACCTTAACACTAAAACATTGGGGGACTTTAGTTGCGTGTATAGGATACCTGTACGTGTTAGAAAAATTGCGTTTAAGACACTGAATTTGTAAAAGGACAAGCCTAGAATGATTGTAAAGAAAAAGGTTGCAAGGTGCAAAGTACATTTTTTTCGGTGTTGTTTCTTATGAAGACCACATATACGATTTATTGGTTATTATTAAGACGGATCGCTTTAGTACATTGTGATCTTATCTTATCATAATATTGAAGCTTGTGAGTTATGAGTTTTTATTTGTCATTTAATCAACAACTCACTGTCTGATACAACCATTTGCCCAGGGATTCTAGGAGCCATATTACAATGGATATTAAAACCCTTCCCGCATTAGTTGGAACTTGAAACAATTTTGCACAAACTTTTCATATATTCCGTTTACAAGTTTTCAATGGCTAAATTCGCAAAGGGCAATAAAAAACCTCTTCATACACCATGTATGGTTTTCGAAATATCTTGATTACAAAATTCCTTATCTTTAATAAAAGTTTTCAATGACCAAATTTTCAAAGGGCAATAGCTAAAAAAATACAATGGTTCGCTTTAGGTTTTCACCAGGTAATCTACTCATTATTTTCTATCAGCTGACCAAGTAAAAGGCCCCAAGCTGTAATAGTTTTTCAGATATTTTGATTGAAAAAAATCATTATAACCATTTAAAAGTGGCATACCTCCACAAAGGGAGATAATTCATACTTTAAAAAAAATACGGGTCAGTTATTCTTTGACGAGAAATCCATTTATGAAGTTTTAAAACCCATAACTTAAATTATTTTTGAATGGACGGACGGACACTCCGAAAGCAATATGCCCTCAAAGTTGGTGGCATAAAAATGTCTCGATACTGATTTTGAACACTTATAAATGATCTTATCAGCGCAGTCAGTGGTCCTTGTTATTGGATTGAAGATGTGTTAATTAACTTGAAGTGCCGGTATGGATACCTAATGGCATGAAGGCCAGCCAAATAATGTTTGTCATATAAATAAAGAGTTAAAAGTGACATTTATTTAGTTTTTTTCAGACAAATACAAGAGTATGTCAAATGCTCAATCGAAATATTTTATATTGGCATTACAAGTTAGCTTTATTGTACAATTTTACGAGTGTATATACAAATATTCCCTCTTGTAGGCGGGACGAGTCGAAGACGAGTTTCCCCCTAGCTACAAGAGGGAATATTTATATATTCACGAGTATTTGTACAATAAAGATTCTTGTATCATGACCAACTTTTAATTTATTCAGCAGATATTCAAGTCAATTATAAGCTCCACCCTTGACAGGGTCTTGTGGAAATTATTGTACAGCATAGATCAAAGGAAAGGCGGGGAAGTCATGATACAATCACTTTTATTATGTCCATAACCTGAAGCATGTAGACATGTAACGCAATTTTCTGGGATTGATCTAACAATATTTTAAAGCTCTATTCAACTACAACCCGTACTGGTTAGTAGCTAAGAAACGGTAAATGGTTCATCGTACGAATGTTAATACTACAGCACGAAGGGTAGCCTGGGAGCAATCATAGTAAACTCTGTAAATGGCATCATTGACTATAAAAAGCAGCTGAGTATGACCAGGAAATACCACAATCATAAACCAAAGACCAACCCACATCACCGCAGGGAAGCGACAGAATACAGACACACACACGCGACAGCAAGAACACAGCTGAAGTAAACAACCGTCTCACTAAACAATGAACCACTAACAACCGAATCACCACCTAAGAACCAGAACAGCAGCCGAGGCCACCAAAGTCTTTGTCTTCTGCAAAGTTGTTGAAACTATTCAACGATACACTAGTGTTTAGTGTATAAAGAGCTGCGTGCATTAAGGGGCTAACTTGGACCCCTCTCGAGCCCAAAACTGAAAGTTGCCTTTCACCAATTTCTTCTGATTGGTTTATTAGAAGAATAACCCATGTGTAAAATTCTGACATTTATTTAACTTTTACCGTTGCTGTTAATTTCTCTGTTAAATGTCTCAAATTTGCCCCAAAATGGTCACTTTCTATTTTCAGCCTCTTTGTACGGCCATTTTTGTTACCATAGCAACGGTAAAAGTCGAAATACCACAATCATAAACCAAAGACCAAACCACATCACCGCAGGGAAGCGACAGAATACAGACACACACACGCGACAGCAAGAACACAGCTGAAGTAAACAACCGTCTCACTAAACAATGAACCACTAACAACCGAATCACCACCTAAGTACCAGAACAGCAGCCGAGGCCACCAAAGTCTTTGTCTTCTGCAAAATTGTTGAAACTATTCAAATTGGTGAAAAGCAACTTTCAGTTTTTGGCTCCAGAGGGGTCCAAATTAGCCCCTTAATGCACGCAGCTCTTTATACACTAAACACTTTGGATATTGTCATAATAAACTAATAAGAAGAAGTTGGTGAAAAATAATTTAAATTTTTAGTCCCATAGGGGGACCAAAACAGCCCCATAATGCACGTGGCCCTTTACTTGTCTGGCATACAGCATAAATATATCACCCTCTGAAAATCGGAAATTATCCCCTAATTACCTTTTAATTCAGCCAGATATCACAACATATGAGCCACAAAGATGCAATATGAAAGAGTTCAACATCTGTCAAAGTTATTATTATCATTTACGGACAACCTCTTTGAATTCAACTCTCTGCCATCATGACGTGAAACTGTTAGCATTATGAATTGGGCTTACACGATTCCACTGTATCATTTATCACATCAATGGTGAAAGCTCTAAAAATTGAACACTATTGCATTAATTCAAAATATTCGAACACTTTAACTGAACTTTTTTCTCATAAAGTTTGAGTTTGGAATGGCAAACATCGCGAACCCTGATCTACTTGCTTGCTCCTTGGATCTAGGCTCATGGTGTTTGAACAGGCCTATTTGGCTGAATGTTTTCTCAGATCTATCTATCCGAGGAAAATAATGTATATTATTGGTCTAATTTTTAAACACTATTTTTCAGATGAAAATGTTTTAGTTCATATCTGACTGATCATGAAGTTTGACCAGTGTAAGCAGTGTGACCCTGTTTGTCAACACGACAAGTAAGTCCAGTAAAGCCTGCTATAAGCGGCCTCTCAGAAAGAAAATTAAAATTTTGGTTTCAAGACCGATTATCGCTTAATGCAGGTCAAAAGCATTGCAGAATGCTCGTAGAGAGCATTCTGCAATATTTTTTGCCTTCATCAAGCTACCATTTGTCTTTAAGACCTTTGTTTTGTCTATTTTCGAGTGGCCACTTCGGACAGGTTTTACTGTATTTTAATCATGATTTTTTATTAACCAGCTAACCATTGTTCGAGAATCAACTGATATTTGTGTTCGAAATTTTAGAACACATCTAATAGTCGGCCGTCACATCAGTTAATCAGTTACAATTGCCAGGTATTTATTCAACAATCTCTTAACATTCTATGTTGTAATACTATCGTTATGTACATAAATATGATCTATATTTGCCTTATTATCTAAATATCTTCACAAGTACCCACAAACGGCTTATAATGTGGTTGAAGGTTTGAAATAATGTTAAGCACGGTTACCAAATATTGTATATAATAAATTGCGAGTAACTATACTGTCTTGTTATCAGAATGTTTTAAAACAGACTGCCAGATTTGGGGCAACATATCTTTGCATAGTAGCGTTTTGAAGATAATAGCTATTTAAGTGAAAGTGACATATATTTGTATATTATTCTTCGTTGAATGACCTGTAGCGAATTTACTCGCTTGATTTTTAATCGTGAACTTATCAAATTGAGGCGTATTAAACTTTTTCCATACAAATTCAAAAATTGGAAAATGACTAACATGTCTAATATTATCTTTGGATAGAGGTGTTAAAATGCGCATAAGGAGTATGGACTCGCATATCGGATATATGCCCTAACTTTCTTTTAATATCATTTACTGGCCAATTCCTTGCCACCCCCACACACACATTATGCTGTTGCTTATACACATAATTTTAGGCCTCCATATAAGAGCGCAAAAGGATGTCCATAATACACTTCAACAAGAGCAATGGAAAAAAAACACAAGTAATATCACTACAGCATTTGCTGAAATTCGACGTTTCAACAACCGAGCACAAGACGTGAATATGACTGGGAAACGCCACTCACAGCTACCGTTATTATCCGTAAACCAGGAAAACGCGATAATATCATCATATTGCAAAAGAAAACAACAACAACAAAAAAAAAACAATCAACAACTTATATAACCAGTAGGTGGAAAATAGATACAGCCACTGGAATGAGCGGGTACTTGCCAAAGATTATGTTGTTACACAAACTGCTCAATTAGAGTAGATGTCCCTACCTGACTCAATATATCAAAATCTTATCGGCCATAAGAAAATCAGAATTTGTTTTAAGACATTCGTTCTATATAAACATATAGTGTGTATTTGGGGGACTTCGAGTGCCAAAGGAAAGTGAAGACGTAGCATGTCATTCAATATAGATCAAAAAGTAATACACTTGCCTCAGAAATGCGGAAAGAAGATTAACAGAAACATCCCAGCCAGCATGCAAGTGCAGTCTCTGACCTCTTTCAGTCCATCAGCAAAACGCCATTCAAATTGCATTTTGCTGGAGGCCAGATATTGGACCACTTCTATATGCTTACAGGGATTATAGATATCTAAAAGAGCACCACAATTACACATTTAAGCCAGAAAGCAAATCGATTTTTTCTCAACAATTGCATATATATGGCCTGAAGGAAATTGAACGATTTTGCCTATGGTAAATAAAGCCCAGAAACCAAATCAGGATGATAATCTACTACAAAGGGACCGACTTAGTCAATAATACATAATTGGGAACACACTGATTTTACCAGAATACACCCTCTTCCGTATAGCGCTCAATTAATTACAAAAGCAAAATAAAATACATCAAGAAAACACTTTTTTCAACACAGTGCCATTATCAGTGTGTTCTTTAAGAAAATATCAAACAAAATGGACAATAAATAGCTTTGGGTTGAAATTATCAGTGTGTTCTTTAAGAAAATATAATCAAAATATATGATAGCATTGGGTTGAAATTATCAGCATGATCAGTATGTTAATTAAAAGATAATATAAATACCAAAAAAGACAATACATACATGAAACATTGGTTTGAAATTATTAGTGTGTTCTCTAAGAAAATATAAATCAAAATAAGCAATAATTTATAGCACTTGGTTGAAATTATCAGTGTGTTCTTTAAGAAAATGTAAATCAAAATAAGCAAGAATTTATAACATTTAGTTGAAATTATCAGTGTGTTCTTTAAGAAAATATAAATCAAAATAGACAATAAATAGCATTGTATCATGACTTTGCTGCCTTTCCTTTGATTTATGCTGCTCAATAATTTCCACAAAACCCTGTCAAGGGTGGAGCTTATAATTGACTTGAATATCTGATGAATAATTTAAAGGTGGTTGTTTATTGGTCATGATACAAGTATTTTATTGTACAAATACACGTGAATATATTTGTATATACACTCGTAAAATTGTACAATAAAGCTAACTTATTGCACCTATGAGTGATTATCCAATGTTCTAAATGAAATATCTCACAATGCACAAAGTGCACATGCATGCTGGTGAAATAAGGCAGTTATTGTATGGTTGTGTGTATGTATGAGAGATAATCGACTCGCTATAGCTCATGCATTATCCTCCCGTACATACGCACAAACCATACAATAACTTACACTTGGTTTGAAATGATCAGTGTGTTCTTTAAGAAAATATAAATAAAACATGTAGTATTTATAGTTGAGCTAAAGGGAACACAGTCAAGTCAATTACTTGCATTGAGGTGAACTTTTCAATGTGTTCTGAAGAAAAAAAACCCAAAGCAACCAGTAGCAATGATCATGAGGTGAACTTACCATAACGAAAGCTAACTAGCAATAAGTAAGTAGGGGTGCAAAGATCATGAATCGATACAATCAAGTACCACACCTGACCCAGGATACCAATGGAAAAGTCACAGATAGACACCACAAACGAGAGCGAAGAGGTCAGCCCCTTCCCAGCAGGTGCATTACACGGTTTCGCAGCCCATTTTATACTCTGCCTAGCCAAGTACAATTATTTTCCTAAAATGCATTTTTTCTCACTGCTAGGTCCAATCTAACATGTCTTCATCAAAAGAAAAGAATACAGACTGATATACAGCCTTACGCAATGATTCTCCCCAGCGCAATTCCTGTGAAACTGTGGACTGCAACCTAAGGCATACAGTCCACTGAATTAATTGAGGAAGGAAACCCCTAGCTACGTGCAGACAAGGAAAGCTCTGATGGTTGTCGTCTATTATCAATGCCATACATGTACCAGTGACTCAAAATTAGCTGTATCTTGGATGTCAGCCACCTTGATGTATTTTACCATAGACCACACTATCAACATATCAGTTTATATAGCGGTCAATGACAATACATTACATAACCAAGTTTGACATTAAGATGTGGGTCAATTCGTATCTGACTCCGGTCATGATGCACTATTGCTGGTGGCCATATTATGCTTTCAACATGATCTGAAGGGGTTCAGTGGGTTCGCTAAAACCCCCTTCCCGTCCCAGGTTTTTAAATACCCTATGAAAATGAATTAATTTGGTCTCATTTTCATGGGATATTTAAGAAAAACGAGATAAAATCAGCAAAGCGAACCCCCACATCTATATATGAACCCCCTTTCCAGAAATCCTGGATCCGCCTCTGGATCTATCTCATTTTTATCAATTGGACCAGTCTATTTCTGCTGAAGGAGTTTTTTTTTGTTTTTTTTTAACTTCAAAATAACATCCTGAGACCCTGATCAAACGTCGCGTTCTGGGCTTATATGGGTTTATTGAGTCTGTAGTTCGAATCCTGAGAGCGTTCATTACTTGCTTCAGTCGAAGTACTTTTGGATTGCATTGAGTTCAGATCATATTCCTATTAAAAAGTATGCGGATCCTTTTACATGCAAGTACCCAAAACTTACTTTTTGATTAACTATGAGGAAAATCATATATACTCCTCAAAATAATTGAAGGACCAATACTATCAATTGTAACATTGATGGATTTTGTGTAGAACGTATTTTGAAAACCAATTTTACGATCTAGCCTTAATTTTTCCGAAATCTTTGACGCCCTATTGCCAAGTGAAACAGCAAAAAGAAAGTGCTAGAAAATGTTACTAACAAGGATTTTTTGTCATTTTAAAATTGACCTAAATGCATTGGAATGCCATTTTTGTGTGTGATCCATGGACCACAAAACTGCATGAAATGAATTAAAAGTGCTTTTAGATGCTGAAATCTCTGTTTTCGCATGTTTTTTTGGTGTTTTAATCCCGTCAATACCATCCACATCTTCCTGTGAGAGAAAATTGCCTCTTTTTGGTGGTGGCGTAATAGCCAGACTATGGGTTCAGACAACTGTTTTTGGCGTTTTTCTGTGACAATCTTTAAACAATTCGCCTGGACATCTTTCTAACACTCAAAGGCATAGAATGACGATTGAAAATCTTATTCTTGATGGCCAAGTACGCACATTGTTTTCAGTAAACAAAACAATGTCAAAACTCCATTGTCAGAGAAGAAAATGCTTTCTTCCCATTATATTGAAACTGTTTGAAGAAATGTTTTGCATATAAGCTGAACTGTTTGAAGCAAAGTTTAATTTGATGTCACTTTCATTCTACTCGAATGACCAAAGAAGAATTTCTTTACCCCACCCACTGCCTTTTGAAAGTGTGTTTTTGAGGGTGTGTGAATTTGAGACACAGTTATGGCAGAATTAGGCATGGAAATCTCAATAATGATTCTTGATTTATGGGCATAAAGAATAGAAAGATTTTGGCCAAGTTTAACAGAATTAAAATTGATGAGCTAATTATACTCGTGGTTCAAAAATCTTGGTCTTTTAATTATTTTGAGGAGTAGGCCTATATTTCTTTTAATTTTAATCCCTACAGGGAAGCTCCTTATAACTTATAGATTTCTGATATTAACATAATACGTTTTTGTTTAAACTATACTCTGTATATTCTGACTATGCAGCATGCAGGGGATAAGCCAAATGGAATTTCCCACTCAGTTCATTTCCGTTTTGAGGGTTGTTGTGTTGTACTGTTCATTTTTTATTCAAATTTTAATAAAATACTCTATAAGGGAACAGTGAAGACCCTGGTCAGACGTTGTGTTGTGTGGCGTTTGATCTGGTTCTGCATTGATTGTCGAGGTTAGATGAGTTTAAGGTCATATTCAAGTGAAAAAATGTGTTATGCAAACATCGAGCAACAGGAATGTTAAATCTGCAGAACTTCAACCATCAATGCTGCCATTTATGTTTTAGGCATACGAAAGACACCCCCCCCCCCCACAAAACAACAACAAAAAACAAAAAAAAATACACGCTAGGATCAAATTGCCGTCTTCTTCGCTGCAATTCAATAAGTTGAAATCAGCTTCGTGTTTCTCGAGATCCGGCAAATGCTGAAGCATGAAAAACAATTAAGCAGGTATGTCATTCGAGTAATAGGCTTCCATTTATATTTTTATATAATAAACATGTTAAACACAATCGAATCTGTATATGTCCCTTGAAAGGCGTATACGTTATGAAGTGTGCAATTTGTACTGCAACCACATAGGGTATTAATAGTAACTGCTGGTGGCGACTTTTGTCGTCTGACGATAACCTTTGCAAACAGTTTGAAACCAGATCGGGTCGAAACTGACACTCGGGTGTCATATTACTGATGTTGCTTTTTTACGAAAAAGATAGTTTAAACAAAAACACACAACAAAAAAAAAAAAAAAAAAAACGCGCAGACGACAATAAGCATGTAAAATTACCCAGCATGCAAATAGTTAATATTGCACTACTTGATTACAAATGAATATAAAGAGGAGACATACATGATACATTGCTTCAGGGTCCTCTATATTTGCCCTTCGCATTCCAGCGTACAAAGGGTGACAAACGAGTATTTTAGGGCGTCCACAATGTAGCTAGTCTATCTCTAGCCCTGCAATGGTAACTCTGAGTGGCAAAAAGATACATTCTATAATTTTAGCTTTGTACACGTACAGGATAATGAGCCACGGTGTGACAAAAACCTACAAACCGACACGAGTGTCCAGAGACGTCTCGGTATAACTATAGAATATGGCAGCCATCGATTATATGGGAAACCTGTCCTGTCTTGGGGGGAGGGGAGGGTGTGAACAACAAAGGCACAGACCAGCCTGCGCTTCCGCGCCTTTGTTATTCGCTTATTGGAAAGTATCATATCTATACTTCAATTTTCTAGCTAATCTCTAGCTGAACAGGCTGGTTTGAATCTCACTTTGCCGGAAACACGACAGGGGCCCAAAGATATATATGAGTAAATGTGCTCGAAGGACGTAATGTTTAAGATAAAAAGTTAATGACCTAGGCTTTATTCATGCGGACAGTACAGACTCTGATCAGAATAGGAGGGTTCCCAGGTCGATCTGGGTCTTCGCTTGGTTCACATGTGATCATGCAAAAGCTGAAATTTTTATTAAAGCCGGTATATCCGTTAAATGGGCATTTTCGCTAGACACAAATTCATGTTATATGATCACTACTTGAAACACCAATAACACAAGAAATGAGGAAAAATTTCAACGGAAAACATTCATTTTTTTAAAAACCTGCTGACTAAATGTCGTTTCTCGCTGCACCACCAATATTTTAATTAGTGATAATATTAATATCAAATGTCTAATTGATTATTTATGTCAGTTGCAAAATGCTAATTTTTCAGCGGAGGTGTGCATTTAACATGCTACTGATCGAGTATTCAATCGAGCCCTCAGTACACTATATTGGCCACCAGCCTTCGACTTTGGGTCAATATGACAGAACATTGACCCGTAACTGGGCAGGTATGAAGCTACTTGTCTGTAACAAAACCATGCGCGGATCCAGATAGGGGGCATGGGGTCCGAACCCCTCCCCCGCCCTGAAAAATCACAAAGCTATAGGGTGTCTTAGCAAAACTGGTCCGGGTCCCCTGAAAAGTTACAAAGCTACCATGCCAGCAGTCAATGTTGGGCCATTATCGGCCCGCCATCGTTTCGCTGGAGGCCCGATGATGGCTCGTTTTTGGTGGCTTTGGATCCTCTTTCCCTTCTCATCAATTAAAAAAAAAGAAACGGTGTCAAAGTTGGACCCCCTCTGATAAACCTTTCTGGATCCGCGCATGAATAATTGTAAAAACTCTCATGTCAACGTCGCCCACTTTCTGTGATCCATTTCCAATATTACAATGTACATGACGGTTGTGCATATGCAGATGAGTTATTCAGTGAAAATATATGCTATTTCTTACGACCTCGATACACATAAATGGAACATTTTCAATCATACTCGAGCAACAAAGATGCGCATGAGCTCTTTTGAGACGATTCAAATGAACACATAAACAAATGTTGTATTGGAGAAACAAGAAAAGCTTTATTTTGTAGCATAATTGTACAAGGATTCACGACCATTTACGGAAAAGATTCATTAATGAATTACGATTTAAGCTCAGTTAATAACCTTTAATTAGGTTTATCAATATAATATGAACCAGTTTCAGAGAAAATTGTTCTTACGTGTATCACCGATTTTGTGCATCTACATAATCTTGCCAGAGCCTTCGCTACCCACACACCTATATAATATTATTTGTAGATGAAGGCACAGGCCAACCCACTATACATGTATCGACAATTCTGATTTTGAAGAAAGAACCTCCCAGTTGATAATCTTTACTAATTCATCCATCTTACTAATTAATAATTTGCTGATATGCGCGGATCCAGAAAGTTTTGTCAGAGTGGGTCCAACTTTGACACTTTCTTTTTAGTTGATGAGGGGAGAGAGCATTCAAATATCGGACCATTTTTCCTTGCATGCCGGACCAGTTTTCCTGGCATGCCGATGATGGCCCAACATTGAATGCTGGCTTGGCAGATTTGTGATTTTTCAGGGGATCCGTACCAGCATTGCCAAGAAACTTTATAGTTTTGTGATTTTCAGGGGGGGGGGGGCTGTCCCAACCCCCTCTGGATCCGCGTATGGCTGAAGAACATTAAATAAGCTATTTTGTTTGTACATACAAACACAATAGACTATTTTGTGTTCTTCAGCCTTGTTTGTACATGACTCTCGTTTGTAATGTCTTGTTGTGACGTTGTCACTTTCCCATTGGGATTCTGGGTCAGGTGTGGTGCTTGATTGTATCGATTCCTGATCTTTGCCCTCCCTCTTTCTTACTTTTCCTGTCTGAGTATTTTTGGTCTGGTATTCAAAAGGTTAAAGGATGATCGGACGGGAGACAATACGTTCAATTTTCTCGTGGAATGTTTTATATGATACAGCAAATGTAACATTTGTATGTCAGGCATGCGCGGGTCCAGAAGGGGGTGACAGATCCCCCCTGAACAATCACAAAAAAAGGTTTCTCAGCAATACTTGTCCGGATTCCCTGAAAAATCACAAAGCTACCAAGCCAGCATTCAATGTTGGGCCATCATTGACACCCCAGCGATGATGGTCCGCTTACATTGTATGATCCCCTATTAAAAAAGAGAAAAAAAAAAGAAACGTTGGCAGTGTTGGACCCCTCTGAAAAAACTCTGGATCCGCACATGTCATAACAGACCATATACTGCGTGCTCAATATAACAGCCTCAAATAAATGGTTCTAATGAGTGTCCGCCCATTTAAATCAAAGGAGTTCAATGCTTTCCCTTTATTCCTAGTATTATTTTTGGAAAACCCTGATTCACGTTGCATGGCCATATACATGAAACAGCGGTAACTTTATTTGACTTCTTATGAAGCTCAAGGCCCACCACCATCAGAAGATTCTCAAAAGTAAAAAAGGTGGCAAAGATCAGGAATCGATACAATCAAGTACCACACCTGACCCAGGATATCACATCGGAAAGCGACAAAAATACAACCAAACACAACAAACGAGAGGTCGGCTAATGCTAAGGTATCCACTACACTAGTTTTAAACACTTGATTTGCCATTTGTGGTTTTACATATAACACTATTTTAAGACATTTGCATGGTTAAAATAGAAACAATGTCAAACTAATTCAGAATCTGACAGTAAGCTTTAACCTTAAGTCATTCTTACGTTGGATAATAGGGCACACTTTGAAAGTGCCATGCAATATCGGCGTCCTACGTTTTTTTTTCCTATCTGCATGCATGGGAAATCGAGGATCCTCATCCGTGCGTTAAAATCGCACAAAATTATATTAGAGCTCAGATAACGATCTTGCAGGGGTGTAAAAGGATACGGGTCTGCACAGGGAGCTTTAGGGCGCAATCCTGCATAAAGTGGTTAAATATATGCATGTTGGTAAACTTTGCATGATGTTTTGTCGTTTGTGGTTTATTTCAAAAGAATAAAAAAAAAACAAACAAGAAACACCACAGTGTCAAACAGTTTGAATTCAGATCAGACCTGACGTTTTGTTGCATCTGGATCGAAAGCGTTTGCAAAGTCAGCAGCAGACAACACTCAGAGCAGGATAGAGTGGAAACTTACCAACTCTCTCATATTGGCCGCATTGTAGATGGATCTCCTGAGGTCATTGTGTGTCTGTACAATTGTCTGTCTGTCCGAAGAATAAAATCTTATAACATTTTCTTTTGCGAAAACAGAAACAGAACATAGCAAAACCATCAGATTCACTGCGCCCTCCATATTGTTTTAACTTCGAATTGTATATTCTAGACGATTCTATCAAAAGTTAAATAAATGCACATCGAAAATATTAACACAAAAATCCACTCTATTTAATCCATTCTGTATTTTCCAACATTTTGTTAAAACGCCAAAAGTTTCATGTCCTCTAATTATCCTATCCGTTATATTTGACTTAAAACGCCGCTGCAGCAGACGACAGTAGTGACACCTTAATTTTCGCGGTAAAAAAGACTTGAAATTCCATGTCAATCGTTGGCTTTCAAGCAGACGATTGACATGTAATATCATGCCTTAATTACCCCGAAAAATATTTTTTTAAATGTCGTCTGCTGCAAAAATCAAGGTGGCGCTTTTGGGATCAAAGCAAGTGGTCTACCAACTGCTGTCAGCTTCTAAAGGTGTATTAAGTGTCGTAAGTGGGCCACACGACACGTTCAACGACAACGCACGGTTTACTGGCCTAGGGTAGCTGATATACTCACTATTATATACCTTTTTAGTCAATACAGTATAAAGTTATTCAAATATTTAATGTACTTTGCCAAGACAGGCTACTGATTGTGGGATTGTATTCATTCTGCTGGTGCTGGCAACTCAACCATTATATTCCAGCAAGGATGGTCCGTTACATTAGCCCATTTAAGCTGAATGGAATTTCCCACTCTTATCAATTGGAACAGTCCATTTTCGTTTTAAGAGTTGTTGGATGTTTTTTCCATTTTTTTTCAAATTACAATAGAACATTCTGTAAGCCAGGGGCGGATCCAGGATTTCTGGAAAGTGAGTTCATATGTTTAAATGGGTGGGGGTTTGCTCCGCTGATTTTATCTCATTTTTCTAAAATATCCCATGAAAATGAAATAATTTGGTCATTAAGACGAAATTGTTTCATTTTCATAGGATATTTAAAAACGGGGCGGGGGTGGGGGGGGGGTGAGGGATGGGGTTCGAGCGAACCCCCTTTGGATCCGCCACTGTAAGCAAACAGTGGAGACCTGATCTGGGTCTGCACTGTTTGCCCATATCCCGTAGAAAGGAAGCTAAGCTTATATGGGTTAAGGAAACCGTTTTGGGTATAGTTGGTATTCCACGAAAAGGAGATCTTTTCTGCTGTCTTAACAATTCTTACGAGATATGCGCAAAAACTCCTTTAAGTGCACATGCTGACGTACATGAATCCAGATGAGCTAGAGGTCTATTTTCGGTCTGAGTCTCCTCAAGTTTCATGATTTGTGCAAGCGAGAAACGAAGACTCGTCTGAGCGTTCGCTTCTAGTCGATGCGATAATACTAAAAGCTCGTTTGTTTATGCGCTCAATGAAACTCGTAAAATAACCACGTAAACCAGTACATGTAGTAGTGAGTTAGCTTATGAATTGTTACATATTCGAGCTGCGAAGTCTCAGACGAGTCTGTGCGACCGCACAGACTCGCCAGAGCCCTCGCCGCTTGCAAACAAAAAGAAGGGACGTAGATAACCCTTTCTGGATCCGCCACTTATAACTTACAAATGTATACTGAGCGAAACTTCCAAACCGCCACTCGACATTTTCTCATATATCTTAACATATATGATACATACATGGCTAAAATTTACACTCAATATGGAAAAATCAATTAAACAGAACCTGTCAAAATTTCATTTTCATTAATTGGAAATAACATGCTCAATCGATAGGCTGTTTAAAGGCACCATTGCATTTCATTTTCACACAAACGCTAGAATTTGAACTTATCGCTTAAAATCGAGTATTCAAGGGACCCAAAGTGAAAAACACCAACTTTATGGTGTTACATGTATAAATGGACATTATTGAACATTTTTGGGTTTCGCGTTTATTAAGTAGCAATTTTCAGGTAATCCACAATTATCCTATGGAAGCTCATATGACATAAAACAAAACAAGAATGCTTATAGAGATGACATGTTTTTGTCCACAATATTACTGAAGCTTTCTGGTGCTGTAAATGGAGAAAATTGAACACTATATATCGTGTTTATTTTGTAATAAAGTAGCAATTTTCATGCAATTCAGTTCTCCTATGGAGGCCGATATGGCCTAAGTCCACACATAAATGTGTTTATGTTGATGAAATGTTTTTGTCTTCAAAATTATTGAAACATTCTTCACCCATTAACCGTTAACTGCACATCAATCTCGACACTCCCGACGTTCCAATGCAGCATTTGTGCATCACCGCACCAAAGTATGGTGGACTATACAGGACATTTTATGACATACGTAAAACACAGTTTTTGTCTTTTTTCTCGTCAAACGAGTGCAAAAATGAAAAATGACCGACAGGTTGTGGTGTAAACTTTCGGCTCTATCAAAACATGTCAAATTGTATTATAAATTATGAATCAGTCTCAGCGAGGCCCCGTTTTCGATTGAACCTACAGCCCGACCCCTCTACTTTATACTCATACAACCGAAACGTTGGCATTTTTGTGATAAAATAAAGTTGTCCGATAGTTGTCGATGAAGAAACGAGTATACACATGGCGAAAAACATTTAACATTTGTGTGCCACGTGCAAAACAAGGTATAAGTACTATATCGTTACGCATAAATGAACATCCTTATTGAATCAAACTGTGTTATGTTCAATCAACGCATACATGCGTCCAAATATACTGTGTCAAATATCATTTCAAACAGTTTAATAATAAATAAGTTATATTGAAAAAATGTGTTTTGTAAACTGGCGGTTTAGAAGTTTCGTTCAGTATATTAATAGACTTTTCGCTTACTGTAAAGGCGGCAACTTTAATATTCATATGTGGGCGTGGTTCGGCTATTTCATCTGCTAAAGAAGGGAAATCAGGTCCCATTTATAGTTTGGCGAACCCGTAAAGCGCATATCACGAAAAGTTACATATGTATGTCGACCCATATTTGAAGCCTCTTAGACAAACAGTGTGGATCAAGCTCAGGCTGCTCCTGTAGAAGCAGTGTGATCTCGGTCCACACTGTTTGCCTCTATGCTTATGTTAAATCGGCATTTTCGGATGCAGTTATTTTGATTTAAGGGTTAAATCTTTACTGAGGTACATGTATGGCTCAAGATAATACAGTTACTTTTGAACAAAACCTCTTCTCTCATTTTCAGCTTTTACCTCTGTCTAAGGTTACGCTTTCATGAGGTGTTCAATAATATGCTTGATGGCGAAAAAAAAAACTTGCAAACCTAGCATGCAAAGAGTTAGTACAATACATTTACATACAAATGTGACAAGTCTTCAGTATATATAATTTTACTGATTAAGGGTTATCTGCCTCAGAAGCAGACAGATTTTAAGATACATTCATTACAATTATTATGTAAGTAAGAACCAGCTGCAATGTGCATGTTTTGTTGCTTTCTTTTAATAGAATTTTAGAAAATATGAATATCATTAATCATAGTCAACCTGCAACTACATATTTAGTCGAAATTTTAAGTAGACCATATCAAGAAAACTTTGTCATGCGAAAAGGCGCCTTGTAACATTTCCGTGTAAAAGGAAACGCCCAGACATATCTACTCAGTCGCACAGGCTGATTATATCTTGCACTTCTCAACGATAGCGACTGAAAAACATGTGGCGGGTACTTATCGCATATGTGCCAATGCCTCTACATGTAATTTAAACACACATGCTTAGGTACATGTATTCTGCAAAGCTAGAGGCTCTAATTGGTCTGAGCCATCACCTACATCCATACTTTGTGTATGTGAGCAGCGAAGGATCTGACATGTCTGCGCATATACACAGACGCACCTGGCTGATGCGATAAATACCGAAATCTTATGCATTATACTGATGGGGCCTCTAGGAGTTTTGGGGAGCTGGGGAGAAGGGCTATTGCTTTTTCATCTATTTATTTTCATGGAGCTAGGGAGCACTGGTAATTATTTTAGGGGATCTGGGGAGCAAGAACATAGTTTTGGGGATTTAGGGAACCCTGCCAAAAAGTAATTTAAAAAACTCACCTTAAAATAAAAGCCTCCATTTTATTTGACTTTTTATAAAAAAAAAAGTTTGCTTCGGGGGGGGGGGGGGGACGCCCCCCTTATTAAATGTAAATGGATTTATTTTGTACGGCTATACACATCTGATTGATAATGGAGAAAAATATGGCCAAAATTTTGTTATTGTTGATTTGTTATTCCTAAAAGTGTTGAATTTTAGGTTAATAATTATAGCGCACTTTGGAACGCTCAGAATGCACCAGATCGCACTATTTTATCCAAACGATTTCGGGAGAGCATGCCCCTGGACCCCCTACCACTATTGTGAATTCACATCAATACAGGGCTACATACGCGCCTGGTATGAAATTCTCTTTCTAGTTATTTAGCTGATTATTTATTAAATCTTTGAAGATTGCTGATCAGATATTATACTTACTTGATGAAACTGAAGTTAGACATGCGCAAAGGGCCTTAAGACTTTATAGGGCTACAAAAAATATATGCTTTCACTTTGTCTGAAAAGAATAATTCTAGTTTTATGCTGTTGAAAAAAAAACTTTTCTCAGACAGGAGAAAAAATAAAATGGTCTACGCCATCGCTTATTAAAAAGAACAAATCTAGAGTGCATTCCTACCAAGTGCAGCAACACCATTTTAGCGATGGCCTCATACTTTGAGCTATGTACTACTTGACTTTTCGCTTACTGTAAAGGCGGCGCCTCATGAATGCGTAATTAGGACGAGTCAACCTTAGGCAAAGGGAAAAGCTGAAAAGGAGGCGTGGTTTTATTCAAAAGTTACTGTATCATCTTGGCCACCATCTCAGTCATTTTTAGTCCTTAAAACGCCAGCAAAATAACTGCATCTGAAAATGTCCATTTAACATCAGCAGGTAGGCAAACATTGTGGACCCAGATCAGACTGCTCCTACAGGAGCAGTCTGATCTGGATTCACACTGTTTACCTATGAGGCTTCAAATAGTTTAGTAGACGACAAAAAATATACATTTTGTGATTATGCGCTTTAAGGGTTAATAAATGTGAGTTCAGTGTGTATACGGTTAGGATTTTTCATGAAATGCACGCACGTTTGCGCGGCTCAAAAAACTTATTAACTCTTTACCAAATTATAAATAAAACCTGATTTCCCTTCCTTAGCAGATGAAATAGCCAAACCTCGCCCATATATGAATATTAAAGTTGCCGCCTTTACAGTAAGCGAAAAGTCTATTAATATCAAGTATTTCATTAAAATAATTATATGTGATGTATTCCATGGCCAAGCTCTGTCTTTACATGTATAAAGTCCACTTGTGTATAGCTTTTAAGTATGTTAATTTAATCCTACGGAAAGAAAAAAATATTTTAGGGAGAAGTGGCTCATATTTTTGGGGATTTGGGGAGAAGCTGAATTAATTTTAGGAATTTAGGGAGCAAAGGCAAAATACTATAAGGGAGCTGAAGATTTTATTTCAGGCATTTGGGGGATCAATACATTAGGGTAAAGTAGGGTAAAATTAGACATCTGGTAAATTCGGACACACAATTGCAAACAGTGTAAACCCAGATAGGACGGCTCATTATGAGCCGTCTCATCTGGATTTTCACCGTTTGCTTAGTTAATTTGTATTTATTCCAATGTTTGAAATATGAAACAAACAAGGCCGCTGTCCGAATTTAGCTGTCTGTCCGAATATACCCGACTTCACCCTAATTGTAGATAAGAAGGGAGCAAAGATCCCTTGGGATGTGTGTGGGCGATGCTCACTGATCATGAAATAGAGTGCGAGTGCGAGTAAAATGTCCAAAGAGATGGACCGAGTTTATCTATACAAACAATTTCGCATTTAAACGGCACATGCATACTTACAAAAATAGTTGTGTTCTGCTTCATTTAAAAGATTTCTTATCTGGAGCTCTGGCAGCCCTCCTGTTCAATGGAGCGGAGCAATTTTGTGCAATTTTGAAAGAGGGCACCTGGGGAACATTTATGTGAAGTTATATGACTTTTAGACCAGTGGTTTAGGGAGAGATGTCGTTTAAAGAAAAAAGTTTACGGACGGACGCACGACAGACGATGGACGAGGACCGATCACAATAGCTCACCTTGAGCCTTCGGCTCAAATGAGCTAAAATAACCAAATTTTTATGTGATGTGGCCATTTTCATGTCAACTGCTTTAAAATAAATGATCTTTGAGTACTTTGAGGTACTGTTTCGTTTGTTACATCACAGTAGATTATTATGCTGGGGTATCAGATAAACTGCACACCGTAAGACATTCGCAGTGTCTATTTGATTCCTGCTGTTTACAGAAAAAAATCAGATTTGATAAAACCAACAATTTCTTTTATAGAGAAAAATATGATTATGTGTCATCGAAACGACACTTTGTTGGTAGAACCGGATAGGCGGCAAACGAAAACGCTCTTAACAATAGGCGAACGCGGATAAAAAAAACCCGCTAGAAATAGTAGGCCACTGGCTGGATATGGTTTACCTCCCCCCCCCAGGGGGAATTTTGTAGACCATATTTTTCTTAAAGCCCAATGTCTTGAAAGGATTTTGCAACATGTTAGCCCTCTGACAATGGCAGCGTTAAGCTGTAACAGCCTGTTACATACGTTACCCTACAAAATATTTGATAATTAAAATTCTTTTTAAGACTTCAGAAAAGTGCAAAAGATGAGGTAAGATTACCAAATTGGTTATATTTTCTAAGTAAGCTATTACTAGGCCACAGATTTTGACATTTGAAAACAAATATAGTCATCCAGGATGTAGTGTATGTTACTTTTTTTAATTGAACCCCCTTTTAAATGATAAATTTTATTGAAACCAGTTTATGTTCATTAATTTTGTATCATATTAAAGAATTTTTAATAACCTTTTCAAAACTGCAAACATTACTTTTCTATCTTATATACTTTTTGAGTTATTAGATGTTGAACATGGTACCCCCATATCACACAAAAATGTAAAATGTAATTCTCTAGGCCTCGCCCTGGCTATAGACCCCACCTACCCCAGGGGGAATTTCGTACATTATGATTTCTAGATACTACATTATAAAGGCCACAAAATGAAATATGTTAGCCCTCTGAGAGTGGCAGCGTTAGCGGGTAACATCATGTTACGTACGTTACCCACAAAATAACATTAAATTTTCCTGAAAATGCCTCCAACATGACATATTCAGACTTTTTTTGAAGTCTGGCACAGGTTTAAGAACTTCTTATAACACAGTTACATAATTTTAGCATTTATTTTATAAATTTCTCGAGTTTTTGCCGTTGTATATGTTACTTAGTGTTTCATATGTTATTTCCAAGTATCAGTATGGCAGTTATTGACTATACATGTATTACATCCAGTGAATGTAGTAAATCTATAAGGCTGCTATTCAAATGAATTAAAGTTCCTTATTATGGTGTCTTACACTATTTTACAGCCCAGGTTACATACGTTACTCTCTGAATACCATTAAACGTTTAAGATATGGTCTCCAACACGACCTGCTTGTACGTATTGGCATGCTGGCACAGGTCCATGTACTTCTTTTTACTCTGGCTCATTTGCTGGGGAAGTAACTCAAAACATAAACTACCATAAACCCTCTTTTCTTTTATAGAGACATCAAATATAGTTAACATAATACTCATGGAAAGTTTGTAACATAAAGTGCAATATGCGAGTAACAACTTAAAAGATCAAAGATACCCCATCAGGTAGAAGTTATAGAGCAAATCTTTGTATATTATCCAAGTGTTTAAAGAATTTTTCTAAACAGCATATAAATCCTCTATCAGATTCATCTTGCAAGGATTTTGCAATGTGCTAGCATTATGGTAATGGCACCATTACCTTGTAACAGCCAATTATATATATTACCCATCAACATCTTTGATACTTTAGTAAATGACAGGACATCTGAAAAGTGCAAACCATAAGGTAAGATTTACAAATTGGCTATATCATCCACATAAGCTATTTTTGCATCACAGATATGGACTTTTGAAAACAAATATTCACCCCAAAGTGTTACGTATGTTACTTTGTTTCAATATTCCTATTGAAATGATTTATGAAACTAATATAGTTTGATATTTTTTTAAATATGAACGTGCTTACTAACTCATTTTGTATTAAAGTATGTTTATGTACCTTTTGGAAACTGCAAATATTATTTTTCTATCTTTTATATGGTTCGAGTTGTTGAGTTTTGAACATGGTAACCCCATATCACACAAAATGTAAAATATAATTATGTGGCTCTTTTGTTAGGGTACAATCAAGTTTTCTTTCACCCAGAGATACTTGATTTCCTTCCCATTTATTTTACACACATTTTGTCCATATCTGAATAGGCTCACTTGTTTTCATGGGAAAGACTTGATAGTTCAATCTCTGTATGTACATCTTAAGGACAGAAAAGCAGGGTGGAGGTAATCTCATTTTCATGCCATTTGAAATAGTAAGTATATGTGTATGGCTTTGGTACTCTTTTCAGAAACATGTCGTACTGCAGCTTATTCACAATTACATAAATAGCACATGTTAGGGCTTCATATCACCGATGAGTGCCTAGAGCAGTTCTTTATTTGTTTTCCTACCCTGCTTAGAATGTTGATGAACTAGTGGGGGAGGGGTTCTCTCAGTTTGGTAGGAACAACCTTTCTGTGGTACTAACACATCGGCACATTGGTAGTGTCACAATCTGTTAAACAGTGTATTACTGTAGATCTCTTCCCCCATATCCTTGCCAATGTTGTTGACATTCAGAAGGTGCACCTTTTGTTTCATACACCAGTGTTGAACAAAACACCCAGGTAATGATAGTTCTCTATCAGTATATGTGTACATGGAGATGTTAGCCCTCTGAGAGTGGCAGCGTTAACGTGTAACATTTGTTTCCTTCCCATTTATACTGATAGAGAACACCTCCCCCCCACTAGAAATTTAAGACTTTATAGACTGCTGCCATTTATACTGATAGAGAACCCCTCCCCCCACTTGAATGTTTCTAAGACGTTTCTGAGACTTTATAGACTGTTGCTATTTATAAGTGACAAAACCAACATGCCCTGCCTTTAGTGCCTGGTTGAATATTGGTGCCATCAGATCCTTGAAGGTGACAGGAAAAGCTATTATGCTCTGTAGTTATGGCATTAACATCAAAGTTATGTGCAGCACTACATGGCCAATCTAATGTTGGTTCAATTTGTGATTGTAAGCTATGCAGAAGTTTGGACTTGGCAGTTTTGTTGAAAATTCTATCAGGAGTTGACAGTTGACCATGGTACAGGTCCCAGAAGGAACCGAAGTGTCAACTCAAGGTCAACAATATGTCCAATACAAAGACGTCATGCTGACCAAAGACGCTCCTTTAAGCCCTTAGCTGCTGGCTGTTTATGTTTTGTAAATTGGACAATATCTTCTTGCTTGACCTCGCAAACCTCAAAACTTTATTAGCTTGTAGCATTTTATGGGGTTGTGAAAGACAGATTTTTTTAACTAAAAGTGGTTCAATGCAGTCTGCAACAGCCTTCCTGCCAATGTTATCAGCCTCAATAAGATATTAGCTATGCCAGGCTTAGCAGGAACACCGAAATACAAAAAAGTACAGTTCTTGTCTTCAAAACTAGAACTAAAAGGATTGGTGAAGCCTGAAACTGCCTCTAGTATTCGTATTTCATTTCAGTGCATTGAAGAGTTGTTTCAATATATTGAGCTCTGATTAGTGAGTAATACACCATACCATCTGTAGTACGAAGCGTAGTTCTAGTTGCTGAAGCCTATAATACCTCTTTATTGTTTGCCTCATAGCTATCTCAAAAGCATTTCTCAAGCAAAGAACCAATGGTCGTGTCAAAATAAACCCATTTTGTTTGAGAAGTTCTTTGCATCTGCGATGTGTATCAGATAAATTTATATGTGTAATCAGTTACACAGGTACATATATTGCGTATCTGTTGTGATCGTTTGCAATTAACATTGGGAACAATGCATACATATAGAGCTGACATGCAATTCAAAGTTGTTTTCTTTGTAGCCCTAATCAGTGTGAACACCATCTGAATTATATCCATATACCCTGCCCAGAACTGAGCTGTCCATTTCTTAGATTCTCTGACAGACTTTATGCAACAACTGCTATACAGATACTCAGAATAGCTTATGTATCATTTGGTAACACACATAACAGTTAAAGCTCGGGGCATTTATTAAATGAATACTTAAAATAGGTAAACCTTGTTAGAAGAAGTACATAAACCTGTGCCAGCATGCAAATAAGCATAAACAGGGCTTGTGAGAGACATTAACTAGAATGTTTAATGCTATTTTGAAGGTAACATACATAACATGGGCCTGAAAAATAGTGAAAGCGACCATAATAAAGAACTTAAATCTTTTAAGTAGCAGTCTTATAGATTAAATATATTCTGTGACAGATGTAATACAAGTATATTCAATAAATACCATACTGATACTCGGAAATAACGCAGGAAACATTAAGTAACGTATATAACGGTAATAGCTCAAGATATTTATAAAATTAATACGAAAAATATGTAACTGTGTTATAAGAAGATCATAAACCTGTGTCA
This sequence comes from Loripinus fragilis, assembly GCA_964019695.1. Lineage (NCBI taxonomy): Eukaryota > Metazoa > Mollusca > Bivalvia > Lucinida > Lucinidae > Loripinus > Loripinus fragilis. The sequence continues at coordinate 38,407,205 of OZ026516.1, forward strand.
GCATGCAAATATGTACGAACATGTCATGGTTGAGACATTATCAGGGACATTTAATGCTATTTTGGGGGGGTAACGTATATAAAGTGATGTTACACGTTAACGCTGCCACTCTCAGAGGGCTAACATCTTTTATTTTGTGTCTTATATAATGTAGTTTCAGAAAATCATAGTGTACAAAATTCCCCCTGGGGGGGGGGGGGGGAGGGGGGTCTATAGCCAGCTCAAGGCCTATAGTTTTTTGATTCCATTTGTCGCCAGTCGGGCGACAAATGGCAATAGAAAACTTTGTTTCTAGCGATTTTTTTCTCTACGTTTGTCCAGGTTATTAACGTTTTTGATTGCGGCCTATCCGGTGTGTAGAAGCAACCTTATTTTTTTAAAGCTGCTTGCATTTGCTTACGGGCGAACCCGGCAAGTAAACATGTCCATACATTGTAACTCTATGATAAGAAGAAGCAACATGTGAGTTGTTTGCTGTGTGGGCTGTATGAAATAAAATACAGTAAAACCTGTGTCTCAAAAAAAAAATGGTTATCAAAACCAATTATCGCTTAATGCAGGTCAAAAGCATTGCAGAATGTTTCAATGGGAAATTTCTGCAATACTGTCGACCTTCATTAAGCTACCAATTGTTATTCTTTGTTTTGTCTATTTTGGAGTGGCCGTTTTACACAGGTTTTACTGTAAACCTATATGCAATATACATATTGCCATTTTAGTAGCAGAAAAGACAATATACAATTGATGCATTCTTTCGAGGTTTGTTTACTTGAGAAAAATTCCGAGCTCTCAACATTGTCCACAGTTAAATCACTTATCATTGGCATAAATCTGTAATTTTGTAATGATAGCCAATTAGCCTAAAACCATTTAACAGAGACATCTTGGTGTTAATAACCTTGAAAGAATGCATCAAGTGTTTTGTTATAAGAATTTAGGCTGTTTTTAACTAAAAGTAGCTGTGGACAGGTAGACATAATACTTCTGCTAAGACTGCCTGAAAGCTAAAGATAGTTTTGAATTCCTGACATCAGATCTAAAATTAGCTTTGGAAGGTGGACATGGCTTTTATCAAGGCTGCATGTCAGCTAAACAGTTGTGTGATTCCTGACATCAGATTTTTTCACATACCAGAGAGCTAAATTTAGCAAGCACGATCAAGCATGAGCTTTTGTACAGAGCTAGAATCTTCGCTAGACCAAATGACAGTATTGTATAGGGAGTAAGAGGGAAGGACTTGCAATGCGCTATAGGTACGTGTACATGCAATCTGAGGACTACTGTATAGCATTAAGAATAGTAAGTGAGTATGATTAGGAAATACCACAATCACAAACCTCAGACAACCCTGTGGCACCGCGAGGAAGAGCCGCTCAACCATCACGAGACACCAGGTAGACAAATTAAGCAAAGCAACCAGCTCTCTCTTCCCCATCAAGATGATTGCAATACTAGAATGGACATTAAGTAACGTACAACAAAACATACGAGGGTCATCCAATAAATAGAGAGAATTTCCTTATAATGCAAGAGTTTGTACCATTAGAACATGGCAAATGTGATCATTAGATGGCATAACATGTTGGGCATGCAGCAGCATATCCAAAATGTAGTTGGAAAGTGAGGTCGCTTGTTGCCTAGCAACGAAAAAGTGATACTGAAGCTAGCCTGGCCAGATTTTCCACATACAAAAACCTAATGCTAAAGAAACAGAGTATGACATTTAATTATTATCATTTATCTGAACATAGACTGTCATTAAATCAGTTATAGTTTGATTGTTCTCAATGTTTCATATAAAATATGACCATTAACATGTACCAGTTTGTCTTGGTTGCCTAGCAACCAGGCAATTGTGAAAAAATAGACCATTTGTTAAGTCTATATTTTCTGTTGCTAGGCAACAATGGATACATGGAATACATGTTTTTTAATGACACTGATTTAAAATATAGGATATATTTAATACATTTAGAGTGATTTAAAACTCATATACCAACCAACAATAATTCAATGGCAAATTCATGACCCATACCCCCATTTCTGATTCTACAATTTTGCATTTTGTTCGCTTTTTTATGCTAAATGTACCTGTCAATTTGACATTTTTCATAATAGTCTGCCGCCTTTAATTTCTACGAGGACTCCTGATGGCATTTTTTGTTAATGCTTGTCATCCAGGCTAGAATTGTTCCTTGGACTATTACAAACAATAAAGGGGTGGATGCCAAGCGTGATTTTTTGATTTAAGGTCACCGTGAGTTCAAAAGTCAAGTAAGCGCAATTATGCAGAAAAATGATATTTAAATATAGTAAATATTTTTTCATCACAAAATGCTACCAATATGAACAAAACACATGCACATGAGAATAGAATGTCACAGAGGCTTGCCAAAGCCTCCAAATCGACATTTTCAAAAAAAAGTACCGTATTTATAATAATAAACACTCAGATTTAATACAAATTAAAGAACAATATAGTCCGGGCCTATTAAGCTTACCTTGCACCCCAGGACAATTCTTTCTGAGTGTCAAATTGTTCATTACGACCCCTTAAATGCAAAACAAAGTTCTAATATAAACCTGTCTGGGCTATGTGAAAATGCGTGGTTTCCATGTCAACCCATAATGCCATTCAAGAATGGGGATGTGCCTACAAAATCACTCATATCTTAGCAACTACTTGTCCTAGACTTCTAAACATGGTGCCAAATTAAAACTTAGATAGTTACCTTTCATCCATTGTCTCTTATGCAAATTATCCAATTTATCTAATTTGCATAAATATTTATGAAAATATTAAAATGTGATGCAAAAATGGGGGTGTACCTACAAAATCAATAATATCTCAGTTGCTACTTAAAATAACCTATTAAATCGGTTACAAATTAAAGCTTAGGCATTGGCCTTTTATCAATTTGTATTAGATAATTATCTAATCTACATAATTTGCGTTTCGTGAATATTAATAAAAACGTTAAAAAATAAGGAAAAATATTAAAAACATAAATAAGCTGATTGCATCCCCACATTTTCATTGATGCATATTGCTATGTCATCAGTGATACAATTTGACAAGTCCATTCATCCAGTGCTTCTATTTGAAAATTATCTCAATTGCATATCCATAAATTTATATGTGTAAACTTATAAAATGAAGGAAAGTCATGTAAAACTATAAACCTGGGGAGGAGGGAAGGGTAGTCCCCGCATAGTACTATACATGTAAATTGTATGAAACATGACCCTATAGATATATAATTTTATGTTATCCCAGGCACTTCTTATTCACATCAACATTGTATCAATTTGGTGTATGACTTCATTTACCATACACCTACCTTCGAATAAGTGCCCATATGCTTACAATTTTAGACACCTATGAGCAGGTAATCTAAGTCTCTACAGGCGGGATTGTGATTCAGCATATTCAACTGCCTCCAGGGCAATTTGTAGTCCTATAAGATAGGCACACCTCACTGCATGATATGCACATTCTATCGTGCAGATCTGATTAGCCTTTAACATTTACATCTGATGGTTCTGCACTTTTTTGCAGCCACAAGTGGTGTTGAGCTCCATGCAAGCTGGACACACAGCTGACAATCTGTCCGTCCGTCTGAACCTAAATCGTGCCCGGAGCATATCTGTTATATAATTTGAGGCAAGAATCCAAAATTTAGTGTGTGGATACACTTTGGTTCACAGAGTGTCGCATACTGTTTCTGGGTAACTGTGATTTTTACCTTGTCCTCTGCCTCTCAGTTGTAGAAAAATCGTGTCCAGAGCATATATATTGTATTGTTTTGAGGTAGGATACCCAAATTTAGAGTGTGGATACATGTCGGGGTGCCAGAGTGTCCCGTACTGTTTTGGGGTCACTTTGACCTTGACCTCTGGTATATCCCCTATATTATTGGCGGTAGGAATCCCAAATTTAGTGTGTCGGTACATCTTGGAGTTTCAAAGTGTCACACGCTGTTTATATATCACTTTGACATTGACCTCTGGTCTTATTTATGAAAATGTATTGTCTTTGGGGTCATTTTGTCACATTGTGACACAATTCATGGTTTTGCCTAATAATCAACTCTCAAACAGTACAATTCAGAGGTTTTTTATAGGTCGTACAACCATTTTCTCGGCTTGAAGAAAAGATCGAACTGTATCAAATCAATATCTACACTTTCTCTTTCAACACAGCACCCAATACAGGGAAAACAAACTCTTTTACTTCCCAAAGTGGCAAGCCTCTACCTTATTTTTGTAACAGTGTTTGGGATTCTAGGTACTACTTCCAACACGGATTTTGTACATGTGAATTTATGGACAGCGTTCTTTATTCATTATACATGTATTTCAGATTGGAACTTTCTGGTCACTTAAACAAAACTGTTTAACTAACATCAATGCCAAGTTAGTATAAGCGAACAAACATGTATGACTATCGTTTTCAATTTCATACGCTGTTCTATTTTAAAAAAGGCGATTGAGTCTTCCATTTGATAGAAGTTTGGCTTATCAAGCTTGTGAAAACGAGCTAACACTTGGTCAAGCTTTGCAGGTCTGTTGCTCTGTTGTACAAAGCTTTCTGTCGAACTATTGTCAGAACTGTGCTTCAAAGCCTCATCTCCGTGCAATGTAATGTAAATAATTTGCTATCGACTGTTGCTTTTAGCAAGCAATTTTATCGCATGAAAATTGTAATATTTGAGTCATTCTGTGTCAATATTATCAGGGACATATACATATCCATTTTTTTGACGAATTTGTCAAAAAACGTATTTTGCAATCGCATCGTAAATTCCATGTGCTGGCTTTATTCCAAAAGTGTGGCATTCTGCATTGAACAGCTGCACCAGGTTATCCAATCTGGTTGCTTGGTGTAAAGCTTGATCAAAAACAAAACAGTAAGTGAATATGATCAGGAAATACCACAATCACACGCTGCATGCCAAAATTGCCTAACTAAGACACTGCCAGGAAGACAGAGATAACATAACACTAACAGTCACAAGACATCAGTAAGACAATTAAAGTAAATCAACCAGCTCTCTCTTCACCTATATTATGTGTTTTGGTGTCAACTTTGTGTAGCTTGACACAACATATATTACATCCTTATAATCATCTTGGCATAACGGTTCCAACAGGTTGTCCATCAAACCCTCCAAAATATATATGCCCTCAAAGAGGAGACTAAAAACAGGAACAATCACTCAGAAATGATCTTTTCAACATGCTCTTGGTATGCTCAGCATAGCGAGGGCCCAAAATTACAACGTTTCCTTAAAGTTAAGGACGGTTTAAGTTAAGTATTGGAATTTCTACATGTTACATTAAATGTTTAATAAATTGCCTGGATCGATGCAGTACTAATGGTCAAAGATGTAATTGTGATCTACAGAAAAAATGAAACCAATTTGGTCTTAATAAGGTCGAAACGTTATTTTTAGTGTCTTAAAAAGCAATGCTTAACTTTAAGTCTTCCTTAAATTAAAGGAGGCATTGTAATTTTGGGCCCTGATGTCTTCATCAGATCAGCCCTAAGTTTGAAATTTTGTGACAGCATTAAGCAGTTCTTGTAACAGGCTTAAATTGAGTGTCCTGTCATCATAGAAACTTTCTGAAGAATCATCTTTTTGGGCCTTTGTCAAAATTTGGGAATGGCATGGTCAGATTTATCAACTGGATTGGATACATGAATAGCGGGGTCTTATATCCAGAGCACACAAAATTAGCGACCGAGATGCATCCTTACATCATAAACAAATGATTGCCATCTTGATAAATATATCTGTGGTATTTCAAATTCGGGTCTTCTTCTATAATTTGTACTTTTGCTATGCCTTTGTGCGCGTCTGTTTATATGTGCCTTGTGGTCACCTGCTGGGAAAGGGCGGCTGACCTCTTGGCTCTCGTTTGTGGTGTCCTACTGTGAGTTTGTCACTTTCCCATCCCATTGGTATCCTGGGTCAGGCGTGGTACTTGATTGTATCGTTTCCTGATCTTTGCACCCTTACTTACTTTTCCCAGACACCTCATATCGTTCACATGACCAAAAGACAATCTGTGTCCAGAATTGTGAAACGTTATCCCCCCCATTTTTTGTCTTTTTGGCAAATTAAAACAGCATTCAAATATATTGAAGATCCTATTACCAATCAAATAATACAATGTAAAAGCATTCCTTGAGAGTGGTCTATAACTAAGGCATAATAGAAAATGTCGTTGAATAAAAAAAGACTGTAAATATGAAACATCTACTCCAAAATCACTGATTTTTCTGCGGAAGTATAGTTTTTCTATCCCATAATAGTTATAATATTCCAGAAACTATTGTTTTCAACATTTCTATATCCAACCTTTAGTTTTCAGCATATTAAACATAATATTAGAATGAATTAGATAGCATCTACAGCAACGTAAAACCCCTTATGATGATTCGAATACAAAAATGCACCTATTTGACCTTGCTGTGACCTTAATTCGAAGTTTCAGACGTGGCATCTACCCTGGGGCACTTTGTCATACCCAAAAGAATATTTCTAGCATGGATGCCGAGCATTAACAAAAAATGCCATCAAAACCATTTTCTAGGGGTCTTAGAAATTATAGGCTGCAGACTATAAGAAGTCAATGAATTTTACAGAGTAATTACCTTATGTTGTGGTTTATAGAATATATTCTTTTTGGAACTGATCTGCACAACCAATTTAAGGCATCCGGCCAGGTAAGCTTTAAGTACGTGTTTGCGTTGCTAAGCAACAAGTGACATCACATTCTGTCAAAATTTTAGATATGTTGTTGCATGCGCAACAAGTTATGCCACCTTATAGTTATATTTGTGATGTTAAAGTGGTACAAACTCTTATATTATAAGGAAATTCTCTCTATTTATTGGATGACCCTCGTAGAACAATTACAGACTCCCACAATGGGAGTAACAATAAACAAAAAGTCAACAACAACAGAACCACCGCCTTAGAACGGACAGCAGCCTAAGCCACCGGGGGGGGGGGGGGCTTAAATGCATTTTACTGGTACAAGATCTTAGCCCTAGATTCTGCTGTTGTTGACGTACAAGAAATGTTCAGCTCGCATGGAGGCCATCTAACTAATGCAATATATCATCATGGACAAACACTCTAATCAAATTAACACACCATGATGAAACTCAGAAAAAGGCTCATGACTCACAGATAATCAGAGCTAAAGAAAACCTCAAGTTGAGCCACGGTGGGTCCAGCTACAGATAAGCATCAGACACCAACCCACCGATTAAAGCTTTACGTCAGAGCCGTCATGGAGTCTGAGGCCTGACCCACCGTCGTGCAATTAAAGAGGAAACCATAGCCACAAATCGTGATTATGTTTAAAACTAGGCATGCAGACTGTCGCATGATATCCAAGTTATATCCAACCCTTATATAACTTTTTACTATCTTTTTGAATTGATCACTAAAATTAGGTTTTCCAACAATTCGTCTGAATTTATAAACTAAATCACCATAAAATATAGGTTCTGATATGCCTTGTTGCAGAAGAGTTTTTAACCCAATGTTGTATTTAACAATTAACTCTGAGTGTCTGTAGTAGAATTTAGAAAATGCTTTTCGAATTTTATGATATCTATAACCTTGTTTTAATAACTTAGCAGTTAAAAATAAGTTTCTGTTGTTGAAGTCATCAACATTAGAACACACTCAAGCAAAACGAATAAGCTGAGAAATATATGCACCATAGGAAGGAGAGCGAGGAACATCTCCATCAAGAAAGGGGAAATTTACTATTTCAAAATTAAATTCATCCCGTTTATCATAAATTTTAGAAGAAACTATGCCATTTGTTATTGACAAGTTCAAGTCCAAAAACAGAGCTTCAGTATCAGAAGAACTCGCCTTATTTAACTGAAGTTCAGTAGGATATATCTGACCTCCATTTATTCAACATAAGGATTATCAATATTAAGTAAGTCATCTAAATATCTGGAGGTTGAGTTAAAAGCTTCAATAATATCAGTTTGATTATTGTCAGACAGAGACAACATAAATTCTCTCTCATAACAAAAAAACAAACAAACAAATCAGCAACAAGAGGAGCACAATTAGTACCCATTGGAATACCTACAATTTGTCTATATAATTTAGAGCCAGATCTTACAAATATATTGTCCAAAAGATAATGATTAAGGTTGCAATAAGCTAGATGTTATATGGGGACACCGTATGGACCATGAGAAAAATTAAACCATCTTGCAATTACATGTACACTGGAAAATTTTAGCCCCTTTTGGTAATTTCACACCCACTTATCCGCTTAAACAATTTGAGGCCAACATTCTCCTGTTTTAAATCTTAAACATATCGACCTGATATTGTTGAAGATCAATAAAATCGAACAGAACATACATTTTTAAGCAGTTAAAAGATTACAACACAAACGGTTGCTGTTCAGGTGCTACCACTAAATAAATTTGGTGTAAAAGTAATTTTGCAATGTAGGTAATATAAATAGGCAACCTAAAAGAATATGTATCGCCTCTGAAAAATCACGATACTCTCCTTGCAATAAACTAGGAGATACTACTCGCATATTGACACTGTAAATAAGAACAGCAAAAAAAAACAACAACAAAAACAAACAAACAACAACAACAAACATCAACAGCAAAATCAGCATTCATAAAATATGCAACATTTAAATCTAGGACATTCGAGTATTTGAAAAACAAAATAAGTATTCCTACTACATTTACAATCAAAGAGATGTTGCATGGATCACGAGAATCATAAAAAATAGTGAGTATGATCAGAAAATACCGCAGGCACAAACGCCGTAAACCAACCAACGGCACCGTGTGGAAGAGCAACAGTACATCACCAGTCGCAAGACACCAGAAAGTCAAATAAAATAAAGCGAACTAGATCATTCTTCCCCATCAAGGTGTCTGCAAAACTAGACAGAACACTAAATACTGCATAACAAAACAAGGACCAAACACAGAAAAGTTTACTCGTTAACACAATCAATAGCTACATGCACATATAAACATTGGGAACTCAGTCGAGACATAATTAATATTCCTAACTGTACACTCCAAGAGATGTTTTATGGACCATACGATGCATCTTGGATTTCATAAAGCATATTGCAAAATGGTTTACTTTGATTCTCAAAGACCATACAATTTCTCTTGGGTTTCATGAAGCATATTGCAAAATGGTTAACTTGATTCTCAAAGACCATACAATTTCTCTTGGATTTCATGACGCTTATTGCAAGATGGTTAATTTGGATTCTCAAAGACCATACAATTTCTCTTTTATTTCATGAAACGTATTGCAAAATGGTTAACTTTGATTCTCAAAGACCATACGATTTCTCTTTGATTCCATGAAGCATATTGCAAAATGGTTAACTTTGATTCTCAAAGACCAAACAATTTCTTTTGGATTTCATGAAGCATACTGCTTAATAGTTATCTTTGATTCTCAAAGACCATACAATTTCTCTTGGATTTCATGACGCATATTCCATGAAGTTTAGGCGTTAACCCACTTGCAATACCTTAAGGTAATGCAAAGGCTTTACTGTGTGGGTCACGAAACTTTAAGTAAAGCATACTGTAAAACACTATATGTACGAGGGCTGTTCAAATATGAATGCAAGTAGCTTCATAACTTTCTTCACATGTACGCTACGACAAAATGGTATTCGTTTCTATAAAGGTCTATAAGTCACCTTTAAACAGGCACCAGACCTAAAGAAAAATACAGTATGCTTATCGAGCTATAGCCATTTGAATGAGGGTAACTTTAGTATACTAACAAACTCAATGCTTCGAACCTATACCAGTGATATAGACGAGCATATAATTTTTCGATAAATGGGTAAAATTTCTTGAAACTTTTAAGGAAGTATCCCTATATACTTATATAATTATTCTGTGAAAGTTGCGAAAATCCGACATGTTTTTGTTTAATTACATCGAATCGTTTTCACTAAAGTCTCATTATGTTTGCAAATAAATGGCAAACAAAACGTCACCTTTCAGTTTTCAGTCAAACTTTTCTCTAACAAAATGCACAAAGCAGCAGTTAAACTAGTTTTAACTCAAAGACAATATGTTGATCGCTCATGCTGAGTTGTAGCTGCAAATCTTTGACGGATAGTGGGCAATTCTTAAATGCTGGAAAGCATTTTTATTAAGTCAAAAATGCCTTAAGTGAATGGGTTATAGAACTTATATTTAATTCCGTTGTCATAACGTTGCGGCTTTAATCTAAAATTGAACGTTAACTTTAAGTTTTACCAAAATAGGCATTATTTACAATTTCTCACCTGGTATTGAGGACTAGAACGATTGAACATATTCTAATTAATGTAAACAAGTCAGTAAGAAGCAGAAAAATGCTTGAAAAATGATTTAAAATGTGATAACTCTGTAAATAGAGGACGGAGCATTTTAAAAACTCCCTTATGACATATTAAGCATGTTTTAAGCAAAACGCAAGGAAAAAGACACAGCAATGTTCATTATTGCATAACCAGTAGATAACGCAAAATGAAGTTTATCATCAAATTGATGACGTCACAAACGTGCATGTTTACTCGAGACTGAATAATGATTGAATTCACCTTTTCCTGCAAGCAACTTTGTCAATGTACCATGAACATGCATCAAAAATTTGGTGCCATTTTGTCTCAAACTGACAAAGATATGACACTTTATCCGCACATGTTCCAAAACGTGTATTGCTAAATGCTCAGAAAAACTTAAGTATACTGGAATGGCCTTTATATAAGCGTCTGTAACTCGAGAAATATAGTTAGGGTTTCTTTATGCTTGGTGTCATTTTAAAGGCAACAAATAGTTCTTTCCAGAAAGGTATGACATTTTGTCGTAGCATATATGTGAAGAAAGTTATGAAGCTACTTGCATTCATATTTGAACAGCCCTCGTACAAGTAATCCAAGCATAATTGTTGTACCTGTAAGAAGATTCATTTTGTTACTCAAAGCATATAACATATTGTACCTGTAATATTTTTCACTTTGTTACTCAAATTATATAGCATATAGTACATATAAGGTTTAATTTGTTACTCAAATAACATAGCATACAGTACCTGTACGATGGTCAAAACTGAACCTTCTTACAGGTGTTATATACTGCATATATCACAACAGCGACGGTATGGAATATGGGGGCAACTTAGGGAATCAGAGTAAACTTATTGCTTTATACCATAGGTAATCTAATGTACATTATTAACAATGCAGGCCCTCTTTATATTAGAAACGTGTATTGTGATTTACACTTAAAAGGTCATGTGAACACGGTTTAACTGCTTTGCAATGCGCAATTTGCCACAATGAATAAAATAAACGTTCTCACAATACGCTTAATGAAATCCAAGAGAATTGTATGATATATGAGTATCAAAGTAAACCATCTTGTAATATGCGTCATAACAATCAAAAAAATTGTATGGCCTTTGAGAATCAAAGTTAACCATCCTGGGTATATGCATCATTAAATCTAAGAGACAATGTATGGCCTATAAGAATCAAAATAAACAATCCTGCAATTTGCGTCATACAATCTAAGAGACATTGTAAGATCTATGAGAATCAAAGTAGACCATCTTGCGATTTGCTCTTTAAATCAAAGAGACAAGGTATGGTCTATGAGAATCAAAGTTAACCATCTTACAATATGCGTCCTGACAACCAAGAGGCATCATATGGTCTATGAGAATCAAAATAAACAATCTCGCGATATGCGCCATGACAACCAAGAGGCATTGTATGGTGTTGAGAATCAAAGTAAAGCATCCTGCAATATACTCCATGAATCCCAAGAGACAGTGTATGGTATATTAGAATCGAAATAAACCATTTTGCATCGTGAAATAAAAGAGACATTGTATGGTCTATGAGAATCAAAGTAAACCAACTTGCAATTTGCGTCATGAACCCCAAGAGACGTTGTATGGTCTATGAGAATCTAGTAAACTATCTTGCGATTTGTATCATGAAATTTAAGATACATTGTATGGTCTATCAAAGTAAACCATGCTGTGATTCGCTCCATGGCACCAAAGCGACAAGGTATGGTAGATGCGAATCAATGTACATATATTACAATATGCGTCATGACAACCAAGAGACATTATTTCGTCTATGGGATTCAAAATAAACCATCCTATACTTAAGTGTCATGAAGGCTAAGAGACATTGCGTGGTCAATGAGAATCAAAGTAAAGCATCTTACAATACGTGCATTATATGTGATGGTCTATGAGAATCAAGGTAAACCATCTTATAATATGCGCCATTATAACCAAGAGACACTATATGGGTATGGTCTATGAGAATCAAAATAAACCATACTACAATAGGCATCATTACAACCAGAGACATTGTATGGTCTATGAGAATTAAAGTAAGATATTTTACAATATGCGTCATGACAACCAAGAGACATTGTATGGTCTTTGAGAATAAAAAAACCCCTCTTGCATTAAGCGATACATTGTATGGTCTATAAGAATCAAAGTAAACCATCCATCTTGCCATTTGCTCCATGAACACCAAAAGTCATTGTATGGGTTATGAGCAACAAAGTATACCATCTTGCAACATCCGTCATGAAAACCATGAGTCGTTTTACAGTCTAGTAGAATCAAAGTAAACGATCTTTCAGTATGCTCCATGAAATCAAGGAGGCAGTGTATGGCCATTGAGAATCAACGTAAACTATGTTGCAATATGCATCATGAAAACCAAGATACATTGTATGGATTTTGGGAATGAAAGTAGACCATTTTGCAATATACATCATGATATCCAAAATACATTGTATGGTCTTTGAGTAAACCATCCTGCAATATGCGCCCTGAAATCCAAGCGCAATTGTATGGTCTTCAATAATCACAGTAAACCTTTTTTCAATATGCTTCATAAAATCCAAGTGACATTGTATGGTCTTTGGGAATCAAAGCAAACCATCCTGCAATATGCGCCATGAAAAACAAACCAAAAGGAGAAAAGTAAACCTTCCTACAATATGCTTCATGAATTTCAAAAGACATTGTATGGTCTATGAGAATCAAGTTAAACCATCTTGCAATTTACATCAAGAAATCCAAGAGACATTGTATGGTTTATGATAATCAAAGTAAACCAAATTGCAATATGCGCCATGAAATTTAAAGCGGAATAGTATGAGCCATTTAAAACAAACAAGGGAAACTATCTTGCAAAATGCATCATGAAAACTATGAGACATTGTATGGTCTATGAGAATCAAATAAACCATCCTGCATTGTTTCTTGCAAGAAACATTGTATCGTCCAGGAAAGTTAACGTAAACATCATGCAACATTCGTCATGAAACCCAAAAGACAGTGTATGGTCTATGTAATTCAAAGTAAACCATCTAGCAAAATGCATTTTGGAATCCAAGAGACATTGCATGGTTTATAAGTATCAAGGTAATCCATCTTTCAGTATGCACCATGGAATCAAATAGACAGTGTATAGTCGATGAGATTCAAAGTTAACCATCTTGAAATATACTTCATAAAATCCAAGTGACTTTGTATGGTCTTAGATAATCATAGTAAACGATCTTGCAATATACATCATTGAATCCAAGAGACATTGTATGGTCTTGGAGAATCAAAGTAAACTATCTTGCAATATGCACCATGGAATCCAAGATACATTGTATGGTCTATGAGAATCAAAGTTAACCATCTTGCAATATACTTCATAAAATCCATGAGACATTGAATGGTCTATGAGGATCAAAGTTAACCATCTTGCAATATGCATTATGTAATCCCAGTGACATTGTAAAGTCTATGAGAATCAAAGTAAACTATCTTGCAATATCCATTATTATATCCAAGAGATATTATATGGGTATTGAGAATCAAAGTATCCATCTTGCAATATGCACAATGAAATTGAAGAGGCATTGTATGGTCTATGTGAATCAATATAATCCATCTTGCAATATGCATCATGGTACATTGAGACATTGTATGGTCTTTGAGAAGAAGACCACCGCGCAATGTGCATCATGCAATCCAAGAGGCATTGTGTGGCCTTTGAGAATCAAAGTAGACCATCTTGAAATATGCTACATGAAACCCAAGAGAAAATGTATGGGGTATGTTAAACAAAGTAGACCGTCTTGCTATATATGCACTAAAATCAAAGTTAATTATCTTGCAATATGCAGGAGCAATTGCATGGTTTATGAGAATCAAAGCAAAACCATCTTGCAATACGCATCATAAAATTCAAGAGACATTGTATGGTCTTTAAGAATCAAAGTAATTCACTTGGCAACCATCTTGCAATGTGCATTATGGAATCCAAGATACACTGTATGGTCTATGAGAATCAAAGTTAACCATCTTGCAATATGCATCTTGGAATTTAAGAGACAATGTTTGGTCTATGAGAATCAAAGCAAAACCATACTGCAATATGCATCATGAAATCTAAAAGACATTGTATGGTCTTGAAGAATCAAAGTAATCCACCTGGCAATATTTATCATTAACCCCAAGCTACAGTGTATGGTCTACAAGAATTAAAGTAAACCATCTTGTTATATGTAACGTTGAATCCAAGAGCCATTGTATAGTCTCTAGGAATAAAAGTAGACGATCTTGCAATATGCTTCATAAAATCCAAGAGACAGTGCATGGTCTATGAGATTCATAGTAGACCATACTTCAATATGTTTCATGGAATCCAAGACATAGTGTATGGTCTATGAGAATCAAAGTGAATCATATTAAAATATGTTTCCTGAAATCCAAGAGAAAGTGCAGTCTTTGCTTCCAACGGATACCCTTTTAAGAACATATTTGACTTCACTACAGCTGGTGACTGGGACTGTGTGATGCGGTAGAACGTTTCCCTGCCCTTCACTATAGTGTAGATTTTATTTTCTTGTCCTTTGGGATCATGGGTTTCATTGTGGAACATTGAAACTATTAGAGGGTCACTGATGAAACCTAAATGGCAGAAACTAGCTAGTCTGGCCCAGGAAATATGCACACTCTTGTTTCAGTTCTTTGGTGAAGTCTTTGCTTCCAAAGGATACCCTTTTAAGAACGTAGTTGTATTGTAAATGAGAATCAAAGTATTATATACTAAACCATCATGGAATCCAGGATACATTATATGGTCTATGAGAGTAAACCATCTTGTAAAATGCTTCATGACAATACAAGAGACATTGTATGGTCTATGATTATCTAAGTAAACCATCTTGCAATATGCATCATGAAACCAAAGATACACTGTATGGTCTATGAGAATCAAAGTAACCCATCTTGCAATATGTTTGCTGAAAGTCAGGAGGCATTGTAGGGTGTATGAGTTCAAGGGTAAACCATCTTGCAATATGCATCATGAAATACAACAGACATTGTATGGTCTATGAGAATCAAAGTAAAAGATCTTGTAATATGCTTCATGATAGTTTAGAGACATTGTATGGTCGACGGAAATAAAAGTAAATTATATTGCAATAGGCATTATGATATTTAAGACATATTGTATGGTCTTTGAGATCCAAACTAAACCGTCTTACAATATGCATGATGGAATTCAAGAGGCATTGTGTGGCCTTTGAGAATCAAAGTAAATGATCTTGCAATATGCTTCCTGAAATCCAAGAGGCCTGTATGGTATATGCGAATCCTCCAAACAACCCATCTTGCAATATGCAGCATGGAATCCAAAAGACATAGTATTGTCTATGAGGTTCAAAGTAAACCATCTTGCAATATGAATTATGCCACCCAAGAGAAATTATATGGGTATGAGAATCAAGGTAAACCATCTTGCAATATTCGTCATGAAATTCAAGAGACATTGTATGGTCTTAGGGAATCAAAGTAAACCATCTTGCAATATGCGCCATGAAATACAAGAGATATTGTATGGCCATTAAGAATTAAAGCAAATCATACTGCAATATGCATTATAAATTCCAAAATACATTGTACGTTGTATTAGAATCGAAGTAAACCATCTTGCAATACACGTCATGACATCCAAGAGACATTGTATGGTCTTTGGGAATCAAAGTAAACCATCTTGCAATATGAATCATGAAATCCAACAGTATGGCCTTTGAGAATCAACGTTAATGATCTTGCAATATGATTCCTGAAATCTAGTTGGCCTTGTATGGTCTATGAGAATACTCAAAAGCATCCATCTTTGAATCTGCATCGTGAAATACAAGATACATTGTATGGTCTATGAGAATCAAAGTATATGATCTAGCAATATGTTTCATAATATCCTGGAGACATAGTATGTTCTATGAAAATCAAAGTATTTGATCTTGCCATATGCAATCCAAGACAATGTGTATGGTCTTTGAAAATCAAAGTAAACCATCTTGCAGTATATATTATGAAATCCAAGAGGCATTGTGTGGCCTTTGAAAATCAAAGTAAATGGACGTGCAATATGCTTCACTTTGTATGGTCTATGCGAATCTTCAAAATCCATTTACTCCATCTTGCGATATGCATCATGAAATCCAAGATACAGTGTATGGTCTATGAGAATCAAAGTAACCCAGCTTGCAATTTTCGCGATGAATTTCCAAGATATATTGTGTGATCTATGAGAATTAAAGTAAACCATTTTGCGATTTGCTCCACGAAATCCAAGAGACAAGGTATGGTCTATAAAAATCAAAGTAATCAATCTTGCAATATGCACCATGACAACCAAGATGCAGTATATGGTCTATGAGAATCAAAATCAACCATCTTGCAATGCATTTCATGAAATCCTAGAGGCAATGGATGACCTTTGAGAATCAAAGTAAATGATCTTGCAATATGCTTCGTGAAATCCAACAGACATTGTTTGGTCTATTAAGAATCAAAATAAATCATCAAACAATATGTCATGTATAAACTTCTCAATACTCTGAGAAATCTTCGCCAGTTATAAAGTTTATGGTTATTTACCAGTCCGAATATCTTACTTAAATTAGTGATAGAGAGAACAGACATATATATTATTTAATATTTTACTTCTAATGGTTTTCCCAAACATATTGATACAATAAGTATGGGATTGTCCATTTTGTAGTTTAAGGGTCACCGGTCAAAATAAATTATGATATATCTATCTCCCTAAAGATAGTTTATATCGTTCCAAACTATATAGACCGTGGTGAAATGTAAAGAGGAAGGCAAAGATCAGAAATCGACACAATGGAAGTAAGAAAGACAGCGTTTAGCAGGAATCGATACAATCAAGTACCACACCTGTCCCAGGATACCAAAATGGAACGTAACAAAATCCCAATAAACATCACAAACAAGAGAAAAGAGGTCAGCCCTTTACCTTCGGGTGACTATAAGGCAGCAATGAGCAGACGCAAAAGCATGACAAACACAAGACATAAATAACATAAAAGCACCGCCTTGGAACGGTCAGTAAAAATATTTTACTGGAGGGCTTAAACTGGTTTCACGGCACGCCAACCTCACCCTTAGTTCAGATGTGGATCAAGACACATAGATATTTGGTTTGCATGAAATACCCCTAACGTATCCATGCATCATCTCCTAGAACATAGGAATCAAGATATAACTAGAAATGATGTTTATGAAACATTATGCCCCAAACACTTGTCAAGAAGGGTGTATAAATTTTCAATGCCCACATTTACAAAGGGCAATTACTTAAAAAATAAAATAACTTTTTTTGAAAAATTCACCAGGTTATCTACTCATTATCTTCTATCAGCTGACTAAGCTTGAAGCTACTTGCTGGAATAGTTTTTGAGATATCTTAACTACAAGTTTTCAATGCCAAAATTTGCAAAAAGCAATAACTCGAAAAAAATATTTTTTTAATTTTCACTAGGTTATCTACTCATTATCTTCTATCAGCTGACCAAGTTTAAAGCTACTTGCTGTAATAGTTTTTGAGATATCTTGATTACAAGTTTTCAATGCCAAAAATTTGCAAAGGGCAATAACTCAAAAAAATAAAATAACTTTCTTTTTAAATTTTCACCAGATTATCTACTCATTATCCACTATTATCTGACCAAGTTTAAAGCTCATGGCTGTTATAGTGTTTGAGATATCATTTTTATGTCCGAATTTGCAAGGGGCAATTGCTCGAAAAAATAAAATAACTTTCTTTTTTTTAATTTTCACCAGGTTATCTACTTATTATGCTCTATTAGATGACCAAGTTTGCAGCTCATAGCTGTTACAGTTTTTGAGATATCGTGATTACAAAATTTAATTATGACCCTTTAAAAGGGGCATAACTATATAAAGGGGGATACTCCAGACTTAAAAAATACGTGTCAATTACTTTTGATCAGGAATTCATATATGCAATTTCAAAACTTTATCTTAATAATTTTGGTAACGGACGGACGCACGCACGGACGGACGGACAAGCCGAAAGCGATGTGCCCTTTCAACTTTTCCAAAGCTGGGGGCATATAAGGAGATTAAAGAGACTAAGTCTGCAACTATGAACATTTTTCGATTTTTTTTTATTTTCTTTTTAAATCATTTGTAAAAGTAGAATTAAGTTATGTTTTCACAATAAATCTGATCACTATAGCTGAAAACTGCACGGAAAAATGAATTATCTTATAAGAACAGGTGTGTTGGTAATTATTTGCGTCCCTCCAATAATTATAGACACTTAATTTTAACATAAATGCTGTTGTTTTGATACTGGTAATTTGTTAAGATTTACGAAATTGGTAAAATGTATACCTGAATTTTAGTTTTTACTGTGTTCTTGAAAAATAAAAACATTAGTTCTAAAATTAAAATATCAAAAGTTACAGACTATGCACCTTTAAGCAAAGATAAGCACCCAACAATACATAAAACTGAATACCGGAGCAAAAGAAATCCAACAGGTAAACCTCGCTGGGCCTGACAACAGCCAAAGCATCAGGCCCCTGCCATCACATCAATAGATAAGTCTTTAAGTCGAAACCGTCATAGAGTCTGAGGTCCGACCCACCGGCGTGCAATTAAAGAGGAAAGCAAAGTTGCCAACCGTGATTGGGTTGACCACCAGGCATGCAGTCTGTTGCTATACATTATTGTTATAGCCAATCTTGTTATAATGGGACCTGACCCGGGACACCATATGGGAAAGTGACAAAAACACAAGACAACACAACACATAAGAGAGCCAAGAGGTCAGCCCTTTCCCAGCAGGTGATCACAAGGATAGAAGGAACAGACAAGACAGCATTACAAAGACAAACATGAAACATGAATGATAAAGAAAAGATCCACAAAAGAAGCACCGCATTTGAAAGGTCAGTAAAAAGCATTCCTGGAGGGCTTAAACATGTTTAATGGTACGAACATCACCCTTAATTATGATGTGGATCAAGACATATGGATGTTTGGTTCACATGAAAGATCCCTAACCTATCGATGCATCATCTCCTAGTACATACAAATAAAGATATAAAAATGGGATAAAACAAAGATAAGGACTCAACAGTACTTACAACTGAAAACTGGAGCAAAAGAAATGCCGCATATGCGGTATTTTATCTGGATCTTCACTGTTTACCAAAGTACCAGTTTACCGATATCCAGAATGAACCGATCTAATTTATAAATATGCAATGTGCAAAATAAACATATGTTTTATATATTTTGTTCATTTACAGCGCGTGTTAACCTTTAATAGCTTCAGATTTCTTTTTAAAATACGGGGAAACGAAAAATTTTCTGGACGTAATGAAACGCAACAAATTGCATAAGAGACAGACGTTTTGTCATTATAACGTTCACGCCTTGTCAAACTATGCCAGGCCTTAAATAAGAGAATGTTTCATTAATTTTCGCTAGCCGCTTAAGGCAAGGTATTTGAAGTGCATGCCAACTTTTTCGTAAATATGCTAAGATTGCAGGGTGTGAAGGTAAACATGTTGAATTCCGCCCGTTTTTGTGTGTGTCTTAGCTAAGCTGAGCAAAATGTATGTTCAGGTATTTTTGGTGCACACATAAGGAGCTTGGGTGTCATCTAGTATTTGTTCAAAGTATCTGCGAGACCATGATCAGGCTGAATCTAGTTGACCTAACATTGTTATATGGAAGTATACGGATGCCTGCACCAGGTGCTCAAGAAAAACAGGAGAAAAACTAACTATCTTGATAATAAAGCGTTACATTACCGCGTACTCTAAATGGAATTATCGACCACTCGCCCAAAAGACGTATCACACAAGATAAATCGCCCTGCATAAAGTTCTCCTCAAGACAACTTATCATCTTTTTTACAGAGTGCAACTCCTCCCAGTGCAATTGGCGATTTTGTTGCAGACTCAGCTCGGATAGAAGATTTGAATCTATGTATGTCTGTCGGAAAGGATTCACAGACGAATAAAAGTGTATAAATTACTTATGAAGTGATTGTATAGCACTGAAAGTCAATTTCTTTTACTAGTCTACTTATTAGTGTACAGAAATAGCCTGAGGCAGGGAGAATCACTTTGACCTTTATTTTTTTAACCGTCTTAGCTTACATGTTTTGTAGAGAGCATTGTAAACTTTAAATGTAATTTAACACCAAAAGAGAAGCTGCCACAATTACACTTCCTTCCACACTGGCTAACAGTTCTCCAATGATAAATAAACATTTTTATTGTTATTCTCCAGATCAATACCCAACATACATGTAGCATTTAAGGCAGTTAAAATGTTGCACCAAAAGGCCATCAAATATGGGTAAAGTTACACCTAATTTTCACAGTGTTGTGATGATTGATTATCTTGAGGCAGGTAGAATCATTTTGGCCCAATGTCTTTATTTAGTTTGCATATTTTGTCCAGTGGTGTTGAAGTATTGGACACCTTTTATGTGAAAGGCGGCATCTTGGCCCTTCAGAAAAGCGTCACCAACTTATATCATGTCACCATCAGTACAGATATGGTAGTCGCTGAGATAGATTATCATCTTCGGGAACAAATAGTTGTAGAAGGACTCCAAATCAGGTTTATATGGTGGATGTTCGATCAACTGGAAAGACAGACATGACAACAGCAGGGGAGATCCAAAATTTCTGGAAAATGGGTTCTTATGTATGAAAGTGTGGGGAGTTCGCATTGCTGATTTTATCTCATCGTTCTTAAATATTATCTGAAAAAGAAATAATTAGGTCTCACTGAGACCAAATTTTTCTTGTTCATGGGATATTTGAAAACGGGCGGCCGGGAGGGGATTTCGAGCGAACCCCCTCTGGATCCGCCACTGAACAGCGATGTGCTGATGAAAAAGTATGCTTTCAGTCAGCATTCATACAATATATCCTTGACTTCGTTTTATCGCGAAGCTGCCTCGGGATATATTGCCCAATTATAATATGGAATAGACAGCCATAAATATCTGGGTGTTTACTTTTGTAATATTTGACAGTGGCTCTCACATACTGAAACCATTGTCAATTCAGCAACTATAATCTTGGGTATAATGCATAAACTCAAATATTCTATTAGTGGAAATGAATGCTCTCAACCGCATGTATATATGTATGTCTTATATATAGTGGAGTATGTGTCAATTGTATGGGTTGGATACTCAGAACAAAACTCAAACGCACTACAAAAGATCAAAACAGAAGCAGATCACCATGTTACAGGATCAACTATAACTGTATCATTAGAATAGAGTTCCGAGACTGGCAAAACCGAAGTTAAACATGGCAAGCTCGTTGAATTTATATACCCGACGAAGGGTTATGTTAGAGAAACGGGTAAATCCCATTTCTCCAACGCCTTAGTTCACCTTGGGTATCATACAGATCATATTTTAAGCCTATCAACTATTTTAAGTGCTTAGTTTAATAAAAAATTTACTTTTCCGACCCAGAGGTCAGTGATGTGTGATAAGGTCAAAGGTTTTTGCTTCTACAATGGCCAATTCGTCTTTCCCTTTCATTTGATATACAATATGACCAAATTCAGAAAACAGGTTTTGACCTACAGATCCAGCCCCACGGGTTGAGGGTGTGTGTAAGGACAGAATATGTGCTTGCATGGCGCTCTAAGTTCCCTACCCTGTAATTTGATATGCATGATGACTACTTTCAGAAAAAAAGTTTTGACCTTTTAACCCCACTGTTGTTGTTGATTTATTGTTTTATGTATCTCCCATTGCCTGTGGAAGTTCTGTGCTGGTCTTTGTTTTGGTATGCATTACTTTGTGTCCTTTCTAGTTTTGGGGTCATCTTGACGAGGAAGAGAGAGCTTGACGTAAATGTCTACAAGTGGATGTTGTCGAGTACATCCATTGAAGTTGAAGAGCTGGTTGCTTGCTTTAATAGGCTTTCTGATATCTTGCTACTGGTATATTTATGTGGCTCTTCCTCCTGGTGCCGTGGGTTGATCTGCAGTGTGTGATCGTGGTATTTCCTGGTACT
Organism: Loripinus fragilis; assembly: GCA_964019695.1. Taxonomy (NCBI): domain Eukaryota; kingdom Metazoa; phylum Mollusca; class Bivalvia; order Lucinida; family Lucinidae; genus Loripinus; species Loripinus fragilis. The sequence goes on from OZ026516.1 coordinate 38,429,691, forward strand.
TTTTCAGATTTTTTTTGACATTTTGACTCGACCCCAATGGCCAAGGGTGTGTGTAAGGATAGAACATGTGCTTGCATGGTGCTATGGGCTTAATTCCCTTTAACTCGATATGCAACCTGACTATTTTCAGAAAAAAAAATGTTTTGACCCAATTACAGGGACCGAGGGTATGTATAAGTACAGAGTATGTGCATGCGTGGTGCTCAATGCTCGATTCCCTTTAATTTGATATGCAACATGACTACTTTCAGAAAAAAAAAATGTTTTGACCTTTAAACCACATCCTAGGGGCCAAGAGTATGTGTAAGTACATAATATGTACTTGCACCATTCCCTCTAATGTGATATACAACATGACTACTTTCAGAGAAAAAATATTTTGGCCTTTTGACCCCACCCCATGGGTCGAGGGTGTTTCTACGGGCAAAATATTTGCTACTATGTTGCTGCATGCATCATTTCCTAAAATTTGATATGAAGCAATACCACATTACAAAACAGTTGAATTTTGGCATCCGCCCCATTCCCTAAATCCACAGAGGGGGCCGGACCAAGGCTTTCGAACTAACATCCCATTTGACATATTTCATATTTATTATAATATTCGGGTACGAATATTGACAAACGACTTGGTTTATTCCGAAATTTAAATATTTTACATTTGACCCCGCCAAAGGGGTCAGGGGGGGGGGGGGGTAAATATTTTGGGCAATCATGGCATAAAGTTGTCAGATATAATAGCTTTAGGGAAATGAAGTTCATTACACAAAAAAGCCAATATAGCTTTGCATCGAAAAGGGACATGACTCAGTCAAAATTTTGCGGATGATCTCCGAATTCAAACTTCTTGGCTTTCATTTGTAATGTCTAATTGTGTAGCTGTCACTTTCCCATTGTTATCCTGGGTCAGGTGTGGTGATTGATTCCTATGTCCTCTTTCTTACTTGATGATGATTTGCTTTGAATGAAATTAAACTATCCCTTTAAACGTTATTGGACCAAATTTTAGCCAAACTCAGTCAAGATTTTGTATATGATCTCCAAATTCGAACTTGACCTGTATTTATGATGCCTTAACCTTCTGTAAACTTTGAATGACATTATTGCATCCTTTCAAAAGGTTCTGATCGGAAACCAAAAGTGTGACAACGCAGAAGACGACGACACATCAGGAGATATGATCCCTATGTGTCGACCATGCTTCGCAGGCAACACAAAAACATATACTCAGTACTGCCGGTTCAAAGATCAATAATAATAGAACTATACTATTTTCGGATGGAAACAGATAAATAATGGTAAATACATCACTGCAGTCAGATGAGGCAGTTTAGCTTAATACATGTATACACTTGTTTAACCCGAATTAGTTCATTATTTGTTTACAACGATTCTCATCTATCTTTGAACCGACAATATGTGGATGAACAACCCCTTCGTAAAGAATGCAACAACATAAGCTTTTGTTCATGTAAAAATATGTAATGGCATTATTTCTTCATATAAACATGATTTATTTTCTCTTTTTGTTAGTCAAATAAGGGGATGAAGTATTCAAAGTTTTCATTTTGGAAGGTATTTCGTCGGATATACGCTCAGAAAATTAGTTTTACGACGACGTCTAAGTGGAGCATTTAAACGTGATTTCCAAACGTATATCCGAAGATATACACCCTAAATGAAAGTTTTTAATATGGTTATATCCATTCTAAAGCAATAGTAGTAATTTTCCCTAAACGGGACAGTTGAAATGTTGTATGTAGCATCTATATCCAAATGCTGTCACCTCCAAGCCAATGAAACGACGTTTCGTAATGACGTCGAGTTACCGCAGTCGCAAAGTTATGATGTAATCCAATCAGACGTCGCGCGTTACAATCGCAAGTGCATTAGCATTTCAGATAACCCTTTGAGAAATAATTGAAATATCTCTTTTATTATTTGTACTAATATTTCTCAGAAATCCCGTATTCCTTCATCCATCAGACTATGGAACTTTCTGATAACTTAAAAGATAAGATAACTTAAAATATCAACATTGCCATACTTTAAAATATTTAGTTTAACCTCAAATTTGAACATAGGAGGGGATTTTTTTTTTATATTCGTAGAGCTGTTGATTTATTGATAACATCGGACGTCAACACATACATTAAATGATATATTTGGAAAGAGATTGAGCTTTTATCTATACATGTAACCTAAAACTATTTTAAAATGTATGACTTTAATGACTTCTAACACAGGAACTTGACGTTGCTTTTTTCTATACTTGTATACCCTTTACGGAGTAAAGGGAAGGAAGGCCACTCCGCTGCTGCACCAATTGTTTCTGGGTGAATTACACCGTTATTATTCAGGTTACAAAGTCGTGCGCATACCCTTTGAATAAACAATTGCATGCTCTATCCTCCGCCCTATATCAGAAGTTTGCCACATTCACGATTTTATTATCATTTTTTTCTGTGAAGTCTGATTGTATTCGTGTGATGGGTGCACAGCCATCTTTGTTGTGTTATGTACATACATCGGAGCGGATGCGTATTGTCATTTGATTGGTCGAGATGATGAGAACATTTTGTCATCATGTATTGACACTATACATTTGCTGTGATACATGCACACAAAGCAACAAAGATGGCCGTGCACCCATCACACGAATGCAATCAGACTTCACAGAAAAAAAACAAAATGATAATAAAACCGTGAATGTGGCAAACTTCTGATATTGGTCGGAGGATTGAGCATGCAATAGTTTTATTCAAAGGGTTTACGCACGAGATTGTAACCTGAATAATAACGGTGTAATTCACCCAGGAACAATTTGTGCAGCAGCGTAGTGACCGTCCTTCCCTCTATTACTTCGTAAAGGGTATACAAGTATAGAAAAAAAAGTAACGGCAAGCTCCTGTGACTTCCAAGAGGCAAAGAAACACCTATATACCGGACACTGAAATACTGTAGAAATCTGACTACGTTGGATCTTGTCTCTGAATGGGTTGATATCCATATATGGCTTTTGAAAATTTGGCTAGAGATAGAGGATACTTAGTATTACAGTATTCTTTGGCCAGGATAGCAAATACGCACTAAGTATTGGATATGGAGAATTTATTTTGAACCTAAGTCAATTTGAAAGTAGGCATATAAACTTTTATTGAAAAATGAAGTTGGATAGAGGTTTTTGAATTTGATTGCCACCTGCTGGTATGGGAAAGGGCTGGCCACTTGGCTCTCGTTTGTGATGTCTAAATGTAAAGTTGTCGCTTTCCCATTGGTATCCTGGGTCAGGTATGGTGCTTGATTGTATCGATTCAAGATCTTTGCCCTCTTTCTTACTTTTATTATGTCAGTTGTTAAGTACCTTTTCTTGTTTAAAAGGTAGATGAATGTGTTATGGTAATTTTTATTCCAAAACAAAATTAATACTTTTGTTTTTATTAGAAACAATCAGCTAAATAAATTGACTTCGATATGGTAAATCCATTTCTTCGTACATAAATGACGTCATGTTTAGAAAAAAAAAACACAATAAAATAGTTTATGTGCCTCTTAACAAGTGTTGGCTTATAACATTAATGTATTGAAACAGACTGCACGCTTGGTGGTCAACCCAATCACGGTTGGCAACTTTGCTTTCATCTTTAATTGCACGCTGGTGAGTCGGACGTCAGACTCTATGATGGTTCCGACTTAACGACTTGTGCTGCCGTGTCTGTTCCTTGTAGCCTTGTGGTCACCTGCTGGGAAAGTGCTGACCTTTTGGCTGTCGTGTTTGTTGTGTTTTGTCACTTTCCCAAATATGTCCTGGTCCACATTAGAATTAAGGGCGAGGTTGGCGCCGTGAAACTGGTTTAAGCCCTCCAGTAAACTATTTTACTGACCGTTCTAAGGCGGTACTTCTTTTGTGGATCTTTTATGTTTTTGTTCTGTCTTGTGTTTGCTATGTCGTTGTACGCGTCTGTTTATCACCTGCTGGGAAAGGGCTGATCTCTTGGTTCTCGTTTGTGGTGTCTAGCTGTGAGTTTGTCACTTTCCCATTGGTATCCTGGGTCAGGTGTGGTACTTGATTGTATCGACTCCTGATCTTTGCACCCTTACTTATTTTTATCTATTTATGAGATGGTAGGGGTCTGATGCTTTGGCTGTTGTCAGGCCTACGGGGGTGTACCTGTTGGATTTATTTTGCTCTGGTATTCAGAGTTATGTACTGTTGAGTCCTTATCTTTGCTTTATCTCCTTTTTATATTTTGATTTATATGTTATAGGAGATGGTGCATGGATAAGTTTGGGGTCTTTCATGCAAACCAAACATCTATGTGGCTTGATCCACAGCTGAACTAAGGGTGAGGTTGGCGCCGTGAAACCAGTTTAAGCCCTCCAGTAAAACATTTCTACTTACCCTTCCAAGGCGGAACTTTTTTTGTGGATCATTTGTGTTATTTGTGTCTTGTGTCTTTCATGCTTTAGCGTCTGTTCATTGCTACCTTGTGGTCACCTGCTCGGAAAGAGCTAACCTATTGGCCCTTGTTTGTGATTCTAAATTGTGTTTTTGTCACTTTCCCATTTGGTATCCTGGGTCTCACTTGGTGTGGTACTTGAATGTATCGATTCCTGATCTTTGACGCCTTTCCTACTTTGGCATCACACTGCAATAAGAAAATACTGCAGATTTGATTGTTATAGTGTTTTTCACCTGGGATTGATTTACTCCAACCACTTTTTTAAAAATGAGGGTAAGACAGTACCAGAATTTGTCAGGTACATGCTTTAATCGATATATCAATATAATTGCTGACAAATGGTCACATACTGTATATCATGGACTATGCAAAATAAGAAGAAATTTTAAATTTTGTTCATAACGGTAATTTTAGCAGATATATGAACCAGCATTTAACTTTGATTATTTTGGTTTACTGATGGCGGCTTTCAAATTGTTATAGAAGAGCAAACATCTTTCTTAAAGCTTTGTTATACATGTCTATGGTTAGCTTTGGACCTAGTAATTTTGATGGTACAAAATAACATTCGGCTTGGCAAATACTTATTTTACCATAGCCAATGAAACTTAACAGCGTCTAGTTTCCTGCTGACTGCGCCCTTAAAATGGCACGAGGTTCAGCTAGTGTACTTTACTAGGGTCTATTCAAAGCCATATTTCTTAACTGAATTAAACGCTAATGATGTAAAATTTATATATATATTTATTAATCGATGCGATATTTATTTGGATTCTTCAAGTATTAAAGAACGACTGGATTTATAGAGAGTATACTTGTAATCTCTTGTATTACAGCAAATATGGTAAAGAGCTCACTTGTTTCTCACGAGAAATTCGTTGAATTTCTTTAGTTGAGGACATATGCTACTATATAAATAGTTCCCACATTGAAATCTTTTCAATACTTTGCATATAGTTTGTTTTATGTATGTACTGTCAATTTCTGAAGTAAAAAAGATGTGTCACCGTGCTCATTTTTTCATAATCTCATATGGAAGCTTTCAGCATTTTTTTCTGGACATAACACAAGTCTTTAATGTTTAGCTAAAATAGTTGAAATAATCATCCAGCTTCTTTATTTTGATTTCAATTATTGCTCATGACCTCACACATTTTAGAAAACGTGAAAAATTATTTGTTTTCCCAAGCCATAACAAGATACTGCATTATATATTTTGGTAATTCCCCCAAATAGGATTTCGATTTTTAGAATTAATCATATATTAAAAAATCTGACATTGAAAATCTTAAATGTTTGTTTTTATTTCATAGACTATCATTTTACCTCTTAGAAAAAAGAAAAAAAACGGGGGTCACCGTGCTAATTATCTTTCAGGAGGGCCAAATTTAACCCCATCTCCACAGGTAACGATAATAATTCAATATAAAACGTCAATGAGTGAATGTTTTTGTCATTTGTATATCACATAATACTTGTTTGAAGTAACTCAACATTATAACGCTGAAAAGAAGATAAATAAACAAGGTATAATAGGTGCCCACCCGGGTATCGACCTTGGTCCTCTGGTTCCAAAGTCTGACACGCTAACCACTAGGCTACGAGGTCAGGTCGTGCGTGGCTCGAAATAAGCGTACATATTGGACAGATAATCCGAGTATCGGCCATATTCGTATGCGCAAACAAGGTACAAAAAGGGAAATTGTGTTTCTTCTGATCTTTTTATCTGTTTTTGGTACTAAGACAATCAGTTTTGATAAAGGGGCAATAGCTATTTCGGAAACGTTTTAGTTACTTTAATTTGTCAAGAATATTACCCCGGCATCCAATTTAGGTTACCTTGCACCCCCCCCAGGACAATTTTTCATGGGTGCCAAATTGTTCATTGGGACCCCCTGGATGGGAAACGAAGGTGTCCTCAAAAAAATTTTGGTTTGGGCTATGTGAAATTGCATGGTTTCTATGGAAACCCATAGCGAATTTGAGAAGGGGGGTCTGCCTACAAAATTACTCATATCTCAGCTGTTACTTATCCTAGACTACTAAACTTAATACCAAATTAAAGCTTAGACATAGGCCTATTATCCCCTAATTGCATATGCAAATTATCTCTTTTGCATATTCATAAATATTTATGAAAACATTAAAAATGTGGTTCACGAATGGGGGTATATGTACAAGATCAATAATATCTCAGCTGCTTTTAGTCATAGATTACTAAAATTTGTACTAAAATAAAGCTAAGACATAGGCCTTTCATTCCATGGTCAAATATGCAACATACCATATTTGCATAATTTGCATATTCATGAATATTAATGAAAACGCTAAAAAATAAGGGAAAATCAATACAAATATAAACAGGCAGATTTCATCCCAATATTGTCATTGTTGCATGTTTTAATATAATCAATGTTACAATTGGACAGGTCTCATCATCCAGTGGTCCTATATGAATATTATCTAATTTGAATATTCATGAAAATGCATGAAAACTTAAAAAAAATAGGGAAAATCACGTAAAAGCTATAAGCCTAGGGGAGGGGTTAAGGTACGATCTATCCTGCACTCCTAGGGCCTTTTAAATTCATGCCAAATTGTTCAGTGTGACCCTCAGAATGTGAAACGAAGTTCTCCTCAAAAGAAATTTGGTATGGGCTACGAGAAAATGCATGGTTTCCATGGCAACCTCGTATATGATTCTCGAGATATGGGGGTTGGCCTACAAATTCAATCATATCTAGGGTTCTACTTATCATAGAGCACTAAAATTAGACCCATGTCTTTCTTCCTGTGGTCAGATTTGTAAATGATCTAATTTGCATATTTATGAATATTAATGAAAACCAACAAAAATGAAGTAAAATCATAAAAAAAAATATATAAATGAACATATTTCAGCACAAAACATCATCAAACCACCATTGTTGCCAGTTTTTATATCCTCAGTGATTCAATTTGATAAGTTCTTTCATCCAGTGGTCCTAGATGAAAATTATCTCATTTGCATATTCATGAATATTAATGAAATCTTAAAAATGAGGGAAAAAAACCATTGGTAAACTATAGTATGCAACGGGGTAATCAGACCTAAATTGAACACATAGGACATTTTATTATGGGCGTAAATTTGTCCAATGGGACCACTTAAATGCAAAAAAATAGTGTCCTCAAAAATAAATGTTCTTTGGTTTTTTGAAATTTCATGGTTTCCATGGCAACCCATTATGCTGACTGTAAACAATGAGGGTATATGTACAAAAAATACTTATATCTTAACAACATCTCATCCTAGATTACTAAACATGGTACCAAGCTAATCCCTGAACATAGCAGTTAGATTTGGTAATTAGATATGCAAATTATCTAATATCCATATTCATGAATATTAAAGAAAAGTTTAGAAATGAGAGATAAAATCTCAGAAAAATTAAGGGGTATACATATAAAATTACCAATATCTCAGCTGCTATGCGTCCTAGTGTATCAAACTTGGTGTCAAATCAATGCTTAGACATAATAATTTTACCTTAAGTCCAGCTTTGAAAAATAGTTAACATAAATAATATGAATTTTAATTAAAACAGAAGAAATAAATGAAAAATCGCGGAAAAGTCAGGGGGGGAGGTACTTACAAATCTAATAATATCTCAATTGCTAAGAGCCCTAAAGTACCAAAATTGGTTTTAAACTAATGCTTAGACAATAGTATGTTTAACAAATATCAAATTTTAAAATGGTCATATTATAATATTCATGAGTATTGATGAATCCATGAGCATTTTGAGAAAAATACTTGAAAATAAAGGGGATATACCTACAAAATTACTCATATCTCAGCAGCTTATAGCCCTTACGTAGCTAACAAGGTGTCAACTTATTGCTATGATACAGCCCTTTATCTCAATGGTAATATTTGCCAGTTGTCGCATTTACATATTCATGAAAATTAATATAAACATTAGAATAAAGAGAAAAATTGCTGAAAAATGAATGGGGTATACCTACAAAATTACCAATATCTATGCTGCTAATTGCCCTAGAGTAGCAAACAATATTCTTAATTTAAGTCTATGCATAACAGTTTTACCTAGTGGGAAGATATAAGAATTAACTAATCTGTTTAACATCAATATTAATGAAAAATTTAAAAATACAAGAAAAAATGTATGCAAATTGATAGCAGTGTACCTACAAAATTACACATATCTCAGCTGCTATAAATCTTATACTTTTTTTCTTTTACTCAAAAACACTTAGGATTATGCTGTTTGATATGGTACCAAGCTTGCTACTATTGGGCAATTGAAAGCTAAGATATGAATCACTTTGTAGGTATACCCCCTTAATTTTCCTGTATTTTTCTCTAAGTTCTTATGTTTTCATCATTATTCATGAGAATTTAAATTTGATGTGTTATGAATTGGATCATTTTGGTAAACATGTTGTGTCTATGCTTGACTTAAAATCAGGTTTGGCACTATTGGACACTTAACTACTGAGATATGAGTAATTTTGGAAGTGCACCCCCTTGATTTTTCAGCAATTTTCATTCATTTCTTCTGTTTTCATTCACGAATATTCATGATAAATATATTTTCATATGATACCTTATGGTAAAATTACAATGTCTAAGCATTAAATTGGCACTAGGTTTGATACACTTAAACACATGGTAGGTGAAATATTTGTCATTTTATATGTACATCCCTTAATTTTTCTAAGATTTTTTTCTTTCATCACAAAAGTTTTCATTAATATTCATGAATATGCAAATGAGATAATTTTCATATAGGACCACTGGATGAAAGAACATATCAAATTGAATCACTGAGGATATAAAAACTGGCAACAATGGTGGTTTGATGATGTTTTGTGCTGAAATATGTTCATTTATGTTTTTTTTTTATGATTTTACTTCTTTTTTGTAGGTTTTCATTAATATTCATAAATATGCAAATTAGATCATCTACAAATCTGACCACAGGAAGAAAGACATGTGTCTAAGCTTTAATTTGACACAAATTTTAGTGCTCTAGGATAAGTAGAACCCTAGATATGATTGAATTTGTAGGCCAACCCCCAATCTCGAGAATCATATAAGAGGTTGCCATGGAAACCATGCATTTTCTCGTAGCCCATACCAAATTTCTTTTGAGGAGAACTTCATTTCACATTCTGAGGGTCCCACTGAACAATTTGGCATGAATTTAAGAGGCCCTAGGAGTGCAGGATAGATTGTACCTTAACCCCTCCCCTAGGCTTATAGCTTTTACGTGATTTTCCCTATTTTTTTTAAGTTTTCATGCATTTTCATGAATATTCAAATTAGATAATATTTATATAGGACCACTGGATGATTAGACCTGTCCAATTGTAACATTGATTATATTAAAACATGCAACAATGACAATATTGGGATGAAATCAGCCTATTTATATTTGTATTGATTTTCCCTTATTTTTTAGTGTTTTCATTAATATTCATGATTATGCAAATTATGCAAATATGGTATGTTGCATATTTGACCATGGAATAAAAGGCCTATGTCTTAGCTTTATTTTAGTACAAATTTTAAGAATCTATGACAAAAATAAGCTGAGATATTATTGATCTTGTACATATACCCCCATTCGTGAACCACATTTTTAAAGTTTTCATAAAAATTTATGAATATACAAGTAAGATAATTTGCATATGCAACAAGGGGATAATAGGCCTATGTCTAAGCTTTAATTTGGTATTAAGTTTAGTAGTCTAGGATAAGTAACAGCTGAGATATGAGTAATTTTGTAGGCAGACCCCCCTTCTCAAATTCAATATGGGTTGCCATAGAAACCATGCAATTTCACCTAGACCAAACCAAATTTTTTTTGAGGACACCTTCGTTTCCCATCCAGGGGGTCCCAATGAACAATTTGGCACCCATGAAAAATTGTCCTGGGGGGGGTGCAAGGTAACCTATATTGGATGCCGGGGTATATGTGAAATATCAATCTGACATAAGAGTTTCTGAAAACTGTATTGATCTGAAATCGTAAATGGTCGAAGACATGACCCAGACAACTTTCCCTGTTTCCAGACGCAGGAAAGATGCGCACAAAAATTAGCCGCATATGTTTTTAAAATTATGTAAGGTCATGCAACTCGTGATTTAGGTGCAATTATAGCTCAGCTGCGCTATAAATGATCGTTTGAGAAGATGGTCATTCGAGGCTAGACAGACCAAATGAGACATCCTGTTTGGTTTATTTGCGTTTAGCCGCCCACCCACCTTAATCATTGTTCATAAAATTGTTCGTTATGAAGATTTTAACAGATATTTTGCAAAAAGGTTTTTAAAAGTCCCAAGAATATTTGTCTTTACATGATATTTGATTAGTTATCAGTTTCTTTCAGATACGCTGTAAAATTGAGAGATTATTTGATGTTCAGTCTATGTTGTCTTTCGAACCGAGGACTGCTTTGGGATAGCCTAAGCAATGAACTACATTTGAATGGAGGGATACTGGCTGGCTGTAAACTTATTGTTATGAAATTTTGTCTTATGAATAAAGAGAAAGCGTTCAGGTCTCGGCTTGTCATCACACACGTATATGTTGTTAAGGTAGATATTTATGCTCTAAGATATGGTTCAAAGAGGTGTAGACGGTTATGATGTACATGTAAGACGCTAAATACTGATTTTGATGCATATAGGCATGTACATCGTAACAGTTGATAATTCAAGGTAGTATATCTGGTTTCCAAAATTGAGAAGTTTAGATAATAAATAATTTATGTTTGGTCTGAATAACATGAAAGAGAACATAACAATTGAAATACAGATGTAATGCCAGGCCTTTCAAAAATGTATACTTATGTATTAACATAAAATTCTATATTTGTAGAGATAGAGCCCTATTATACGAACATAAAAATGACTCTCGTAGCACGTGTTCTCCTTATTTTACCATATACATTTATACGAGGGAAGTTCAATAAGTTAGTAGAGCTCAGTATTTTTTAATGATACAATTCAAGATTTCGTTTTTAACTTTTGTGCAGTGTTAACTTTTGCTTAACCATGTTTACAAGCTTTTATGTGTGTTTAAATGCAGGTGAAAGGTCATGAGTAGTTGAGTACTTGTCACCTAACCACACTGCTGTATTAAATTTGGCAATAAAATATGTTTAAACTAAAACAGGCTTCATGTTTTTCATCAACAGTTACCATATTCTCATGACCATACCTAAAAACGGCAGGTTTCAC